>OY992775.1:21395690-21878342 GCA_963921325.1 Logfia minima | reverse complement strand
GCCGAAAAAGATACCCCGAGAAGTTGTAGGGTTTGTTGTATACAAGTGCCAGCATAGCGGATGCAGTAGATAGACTCATCCCATCAAAACCAGCCTTCCTGCCAGAAAGGCAGACAATCATAATGTGCATCAAGTACCGCCAGACCTTAGTGAGATAGGCCTTGCGGTATTGATCACGTGGGATAGTCGGGTATCCAAGGCGACCCATGCCCCCGGCAATAAACAAATGGGAGAAGGCCACGGGCATCTCGGAATCATCTGGAAACTGAAAGAAGTCCCGAATAGTTTGCTCAGAGATAATAATTTCGCGCTCGTTGACCTGAGATATGAGCCGCGGAAACTCAAGGTCTGAATTGACCGCAGCATTTACCCAAAACTCGGAGACCTGATCCTTGTATATGGTTGTGGTAGCAGTGATCGCAGTATATATACGGGATCTGCGGAGAAAGGCAATCATCGGACGGTAAGGCGCCGCCGATTCCTTCTCGTCATCTAGGAAGGCCGTGACATTATGTCTCGGTTCCCAGAACAAAGCGTTAACGTGAGCCATATCTGAAATAAGATGATAAACTTGAAAGCCATTAGTCTCAGCAATTAACATTGACATTTTTGAATTAAAAATGTCTTGCGACACAAGCCTTGTGTCGCAGGATAGACAGCGACATAACGAGTTATGTCGCTATTTTGCAATTTAATCAAATTAATGATTTATTAGCGACATAAGGATTGTGTCGCAGAAATGGAACAGCAACATAGCAATTGGTGCGTCATAAGGCAGCGACACAATGATTGTGTCGCTACATGACAAGCGTCATAAGACAGCGACATAAGGACACAGTCTGCGACACAGTGCTTGGGTCGCAGCTTGTGTCGCAATGAAGAACACGATGAAACCCAGAATTTTCTGATGAACACATTTTGGGGAAAATGAGTTTCAAAGGTTCAAAACGTTCAACAACACCACAGGAACATTATGCAACATCAATTTCAAGCATTTAAACAGTTTAATAAGCATAATTTTTGCAAAACAAACAAAAACCTAAAAAACCGAAAATGAGAAATCAAATGCACGCATGAATACTCAATTAAAATTGGTAAGAGTTGTACCTATGAGTGCGGAAAGATAGGGAGAACAAGAAACAGGCTTTGAATCGGAACGAAAACACCCAGAAATCACAGAAAAATCGAGGAAAACGTCGGGATGCTTGTGTCGCTGGATTTCCTTGTGTCGCAGGATTCGAAATGTTGTGTCGCTAGTAATTAGAAATTAATTACAGCGACACGAGGGTATTTATACCCCCGACATAAGGCAGCGACACAGTCTGCGACACAAGCGTTGTGTCGCTGACTGGTCAGTACAATAGGCGACATAATAGAGCGACACAATTATTGTGTCGCTGGGCCACAAAGTATGCGACACAAGTCTTGTGTCGCAGGATAGTCAACACAAATAAGCGACACAAGCCTTGTGTCGCAGAAGTCAATCAAGGGTTCACGTTTTCTGAAAATTTTTGTATTTGTGACACTTAGCGAACAAGGTACATAAATCAAATATCATAATAATAAATAAACAGCAAAGAGAACACTTTGAAAAGTGTTGAATTAGGGATCATATTAGAAAGACATATTCACAAGGCAATATCAAATTTTAATTCGATTATCAGTATATTGGTCCAAATTTAAATTTATCAAGCAAAGTAGACAAGCCTTAGACGCAGTCTGAAACAAGACGATTATCAGTATTGTTTGTCCACTTAAACATGTAACACACACAACTTCAAGCTTAGCAGTTATTGTGAGAGTGAATAAATCTCTGTGATTCCCCATAGATATACTCTTAGTATTAAGTCATGCTCAATACTTCAATTAGTTAAAGAAAGCATTTGAATTCAACATTTTTAAGAATCAAGCCAGCGGTGACAGGTCTGTACATACGTACAACAAAGCGACATACACTTGATTCAGGTGTAAGCAAAACCAGACTTGGTCAAACCATTCGGCGACCTTGTAAGTAATCTTTGATTTTATAAGATTTGAAAGTACGTTGCCTTTTGTTTGCTTAATGTTTGAAAGTATACTGACTGAGACCAGGTCTGTACGGACGTACAACAAAGGAAACAGACAGCATAAATCCCCAAATGTTGTCAGATACAAACTCAAGTAAATTGAAGCATGGCAAGCTAATACTTAAGAATTTAAGACACATTGTCATACATCATATGATGGTCATCAAGAAAGAGTAAACACGGATTAAAGTATTTCTTAGTTGCTCAAAGAAGAGTGTGAACATGTCTACCAATACATCGTGCAAGTAATCAGATGTTTATAAGAGCAAGAGTAACACATACAAGATAAACCTACTGATATATCGAGGATAAAACTTAAGATTGTCGTTTGAGGAGTGTCTCCTAATGTACTATCATATCCCTAGTTGTTTTGAGACACAACTAAACGTCTTTTAACAAATGTTGCAACGTTGCTTTTCTTAAATGTTAAATAAGAACATAACAGACTAAGGTCACAAATATTACTTTTGAATGGGAAAGAAACGTAACCCTATCATGTTGACTAGCTCATCGAAACGAGCACGGGAAAAGGCTTTGGTGAACAGGTCGGCATTCTGCCTAAGGGTATCTATTTGGACCAGATCAATTAGGTGTTTCTCATAACAATCACGAATGAAATGAAACCTAATTTCTATATGTTTGGTCTTAGAATGTTGGACAGGATTACGAGTGATACATATAGCAGCAGTATTATCTATATGAATAGGAGTCATAGTTAAGAGTAAACCGTAATCGCGCAACTGGTGTTGTATCCAAAGAACCTGGGAACAGCAACTAGCAGCAGCAATGTATTCAGCCTCTGCGGTTGAGGTAGAAACAGTTGTTTGCTTTTTGCACTGCCATGATACGAGCCGAGGTCCAAGAAACTGACATCCACCAGAAGTAGACTTCTTATCCATATTGCATCCACCATAGTCCGAGTCCGAATAAGCAGAGAGCGCGAAAGTTTTCTCATTTGAATACCATAGACCAAGGGTTGGTCTATATTTGAGATAACTGAAGATTCGCGTAACTGCTTTCATATGAGACACCTTCGGTTTAGCTTGATACCTGGAACAGAGAGAGACTGCAAAGACAATGTCCGGACGTGATGCCGTGAGATACATCAGAGAACCAATCATAGATCGGTAATCCTTTTCCGGAAAGTCCTCTTCATCTTCCGCTGGACCAATGTGATGATTTAGCTCTAAGGGCGTCCCATAGGGTTTACAGTCAGTCAAGTTATACCGCGTAAGCATATCATTGACATACTTGGACTGATGAATATAAATCCCCTTAGCAGACTGTTCGACTTGTACGCCCAAGAAAAAATTCAGCTCTCCCATTGCACTCATTTCAAATTCTGACTTCATAATCCGCTCGAAGTCGCGACACAGTTCATCCTTGGTAGAACCAAAAATGATGTCATCCACATACACCTGTACTAATAACAAGTCCTCCCCGGCATGCTTGATGAAGAGAGTACTGTCGATTGTTCCTCGAACAAAACCGTTCTTCAGAAGATGAGCTGCAAGCCGCTCATACCAAGCCCTAGGGGCTTGATGTAGACCATACAATGCTTTGTCTAGCTTGCAGACATAGTTCGGATGAACAGAATCTTCAAATCCAGGCGGCTGTTTTACATAGACCTCCTCAACTACCTGACCATACAGAAAGGCGCTCTTCACGTCAAGCTGATAAACCCGAAATCCTTTGAATGAAGCGTATGCCAGAAAAATGCGAATGGATTCCAAACGAGCAACCGGAGCGTCATAGTCCAAACCTTCAATTTGAGTGAAACCCTGGACCACTAGACGTGCTTTGTTACGAATTACCACACCCCGATCGTCCTTCTTCACACGATATACCCAGCGAGTGCCAATTGGATGAACACCCTTGGGTAAAGGCACCAAAGTCCATACTTGCAGCTTGTTGAATTGTTGAAGCTCTTCCTGCATAGCTTCAACCCAGTATGGATCCTTTAAAGCATCAGCTGTCTTCTTCGGTTCTACTTGGGAGAGAAAGCATTCTTCAATTTTCGAAGCAAGACAAACAGGATCAGTGACGGTAATAGGAGACGATGTCGACACAGATTGTTCAGCAGCAGCAATCTGTCTTCTCGTTAAAACACCTTTGTTTAAATCACCAAGAATGGCATCAACTGGATGTGACACATTTATCCTAGAACTCGGAATTGCAGCTGGAACGATGATAGAATCAAGGTTTGTGGAGTCAGCTTCAAGTTCGAGTTGAAGTGCCGGTAAATCTTCAAGGTCAGATGCAGGTGATTGAACAGAATCCTCAAACATTTGTTCCTCATCATTTGTAGGATCAGGAACATTCTCAGTAACGAGTGGAGGTGGAGTCTCACCAGTTGCTGGTGTTCCTGTTGGTGGTGGAGGAACAGAGATAGGTGGAACTTCAGAAGCGATGTCCAGCCCATGAAGTAGTGTCACTATATCCTCTTCTTCATTTTCTTCAGGAACATTGAAAGAATCAAACAGAGTTTGATAGTCAAACAAATATTCGGGTCCCTTCCCTTGAGGGTTGTCAGTGTAATGGAAGAAGGTAACCTCAAAGTGTTCTTCCACACGCTTGGTCACTAGGTTATACACACGTTTGTTTGGTGAGTTATTAGAGAATCCTAGAAAAACACCTTCACAAGATTTCTCACCAAACTTAGCAATTCGTTCTTTGGTGTGCATAATATGTCACACCCCGCTAAAGCGGAAACACGAGATGTAACAGTACAATGATTTCATAATCGAAAATTACAAAACATCACCGTTCAACGGTCCACAATTAATACATTACATAAAGTCTTACAAGCGTTTACAGCACAAAAGTAAATAATCTAAACATGCGAATACATCCAAAAGAGAAAATCCCGTAACGCTACAGCATCATAGATCATATAACGGGTTTAGCTTCAGTAAACAAGTGGTGACTAATTCCTGAAAAGCATGTAAAAATAAACAGGTCAACTATGAAACATAGTTGGTGAGTACACAGGTTTTGTGTAATGGAAGACCCTTTTCAAGTGTTTACAAAGTCTAGTTTAAAAGTTCCACGTTACTACGTGATTAGTTCGCAAAAGTAGTCTGTCTAGTGCCGAGGCTCATACAAAGACGATAATCATCTGAAAATCAATTTGTAGGATAGTCAAGCGCTATTGCGCAGATAATTATGAAAGTAATTCGTTAAAACCGGGCTCATTTAAGAGCGATATTCATTTGATAGCTAGATTCATTTGTTAATCGATGTTTTGTTTGCAAAGGAGGTTTATTTAAGAACGAGGCTCATTTAGGAGCGATTCCCTTTTTGTACTCAATTAAAAGTCGTGATTAATTTATAACGCCCCGCTCATATTTTCAAAGGAATATTTAATTCACGTTTATAAAACTCAAGATATAGTGTTTAATAAGTTCAAGTTATGTTTATAAAACTCATATTGTAGTATTTAATAAGTTCATGTTACGTGTATAAAGCCAATGGATCATCAAATCAATATCAAAACGTTTAAAGTCTCAACGGATTATTATGTCGAAATTCATAAGAATGCGCGACGTTATTATGAAACCACGTTTATCATTGTCCAAAACCACATTGATTTATAGTACAAAACTCAGGTTATAAAATCTATGGTTTTAAAGAAATATGGTTTCTAATGACAAAGTCATTTTCAAGTTCGGGTCGTAAGTTTATAGTTTCAAAGAAATGTCGTTTCAAACGACAAAGTCATTGTAAAGCTCGGGTCGTAAGTTTATGGTTTCAAAGAAATATTGTTTCGGATGACAAAGTCATTGTAAAGCTCGGGTCGTAAGTTCATAGTTTCAAAGAAATGTCATTTCAAATGTCAAAACGTCATACGTTTATAGTCGTTTATGAAATTTCTATGCTATCACGTTATAATGTCTATAGTCACAATGAGTTATTATGCTTGAGTCCACAACCAAACCTACAACCGATAAACCTTTGCCCCAAAAGAGAGATGCCCTATCGTTGGCATTTAGGATGATGGGATGCACTCACGTGGCCGCGTGAGTGGGGAGGTGGTCTCGCTCCCAAATAGTACTATTCATATGCATCATTTGGCTCATATAGAGTTAATGGTCGTGTGGATATACCGGGGACTTTAGATACGATAGAAAAACAAGCATATAATCACGTTCATATAAACGGTAAACATTCAAGAAGTTATTTGTAATCAATATGACATCTTAACCTTGTCAAGTATTCAAAATAAGCATAGCAATAACATAGCATGAGCATAGCATTTGTAAAAACGAGCATAGCATTAGCATAGCATTCGTAAATCAAGTATTGCATAGTATTTGTAAAGAAAATATAGAATTTAAATCATATAGGCATGCTTTTCACCCCAAAACATTTAAGTAAAACGTTAAAAAGAGGGGCTGTGTAACTCACTATTAAGCATGAGCGGAAGGATGGATGTAATGCGCGTGCCGACTGGGTTTGACTCCTATCCATTTCCTAAGAACACAAGGTTTCTAATTAGTTTTCGACTAATACGGTTTGTTAGGATTGCTTAGCTAGCTAATTAAATTACAAAGTGCCGTAAAAGTTGGAATTTCCATTTAATTTACGATGTCGGTAATTGTTCGAGTTGGGAACAAAATAATGGAAATATATGAATACAACATCTAAAAATTACCAAACTTGGTGTGAAATATGAAATATAGTTCAAAAATTTTCTGTGAAAATTTGGGGATTTTTAGACTTATGGATTATTTATAATCATTTTATGTCTAAAAAGTGGGATAATTATGGGGAAAATAGTAATTATTCACTTAAAATTCTGGAATTTTTACCAGATCATTTTCTACCAATTTTTAAGTTTGTGTAAAATTTTCAAGACGTTTTGAACACTGAAACTTTGGTCCCCAACATTATGCGTTTTAACGAGACGTAAATCGGAAAACATATCAAAACACTTCCAAAGAGTGTGAAATTTTGAGGATGGTGTCATTTTCTGAGGAAAATGACACTGGAATTTTCCCATAATTATTTTATATCCAAAAGTATTTTTCATGATTATTTCACCTTTTGTAGGCTTTATTTGCATTAATTTAGGAAAAATACTTATGTTTTTCCAAAAATTCCCATTTTTATTTTCAAGACTCTTTTCATGATATAGTTACTGAGAAAAATAATCCTCAAAATTTTAAGACGTTTTATCTAGCACTTATATATTTTTGAATCATCACAACACAAGTATTTGCAATTTACAAGATTACAACAATGCATGATGTTCATGCATTTTCTAAAAATACTTAATCATCAAGATAAATTCCTATCTTTTTATAATACTGAGATATACATGTTAGGAGTCTAAAATAATTTTTCTTAGATTTATAGAACATCTTAAGACCCATGAACAAGTAGCACAACAAGGTGCTCACAGAAAAGTTACTGTTTGCGCATCAGTTTTGTGTGATACATTTGGAGGTCTTAAAGTCAATGGATTTGAGTGAGACCAGTGGGGTTTTAAAGGTAAGACATTAAGCTAAATTCTAGAAGAAAAATCAAGATTTTTGGACCATTATTCACTGAGTTATGGTCGTTTCAAGTAGGGTCAAAATCTGGACAGATTGCATGCATGACAAAGTGATCTTTTTGGTGTGATTTCACTACCAAACGATTTTTAGACCTCATCCAAAGATTGAAGTCTTGTCTTTTATGCATGAACATGTGTTTTACAGAAACATAAACATATTTTAACATTTTAACCATTTATTCTAGCAAGAACATGTAAATAAACTCTATAACATCAAAAAGTCGACTTTTTCGGTTTGATTTTCGGTTTGATCATAGGTTACCCTTCTTTTACACATGAATATGTATAAGGTGTAACCTACAAACCATCAAACCTTGTATGAGGATTTAAGCCATGAAAAAGGCATAAAATCCAAGTAATAAACATAATAAAAGTAGGAAATGGAAGCTAGGAAGAGTGATTTACCTCAAAGTTTCTTGTAGTTGTGTAAGAACACTTTCAAGATGGTGTTTTAGAGTTGAAAATCTGCTGGGATTTAGTGTGTGTAATGGAGTGTTTGTGTGTGTTTCTTGAGAGAAAAGAGAGAATAAAATGAGTGAGTGGGTTGGGGAAATGGTGCAAATGATCTTGCATGTATAAAGGAATATTTGGTTGGGGTTTGAAGTGATCAAAAGAAGGAAATGGGCTGCAGATTTTTGGTGGTGGGGTTGCCTTTATTTAAATTTTATTTTGTTAATTAATAAGGAAATAAAAGCCTACAAGTTATATAATTAAGTTTGTACAAGTTTGTGTACATTGTGAGCTTTAATTGTGATGTTGTGATAGTTAAAGTTTGAATTGTAAAACTTTATTTCATAAGTTTTTAATATTCATCATAATATATTTGATTTGTTTACGGTTGGTATTCGCGGGTTAATCGTGCGGTTTCTGGTTGCGTTAACCGAGTTACGGAATTTACGATTAAATTCCGGTTTTTGCGATACGATAAATATTTTGTGTTGATGAATGAAATTAAATTTCATTTGTTTTCTTTGGCACTTTGTAACCTAATTTAAATTTGTTCACGGTCTTCAAGTCCGCTAAGCAATCTCCTAAAACGTTAGGCGATTTCGGTAACTTACGGTTTCGGTACTTAAGGAGTCATAACCTAGACTTTTCACTAGGATTTTAGAGTGCTGTAAACGTAATTAGATAGACTAGCAATTTAAGTGCGTTAATGACCTGAGATTTTTGACGGTTGTCACAGTCTCCCTCAGTTAAAATGAATTTCGTCCCGAAATTCAACTGGTCATGCTGTGAGTTTTAGTTCGTGAATAGATGAGGATATTTCCTTTCATGAAATCCTCTCATTCCTAGGTGTACTCAGGTCCGCGCTTAGAATCCCATCGGACTTTGACGATCGGAATTTTGTTTCATCTTAAGGGTTTGACATCCTTGTCAAGGATTCCAGTTGGTTCTTCATTGAAATGTAAGCAATCGTCGATTTGGATTCCCTCTAGAGGTAAGATATGTGTTTCGTCAGCTAGACATTTCTTAAGGTTCGATACAACGGAACGTATCGTGAATCGCACCTAATTCTAATGGTAACTTAAGTTTGTAAGCTACCAGACCGATTCGTTCGATGATTTCGTAAGGTCCGATGTAGCGTGGGCTTAACTTGCCTCTCTTTTCAAAACGAACCATCCCTTTCCAAGGTGATACTTTCAAGAACACTTTATCACAAACTTGGAATTCTAGAGGTTTTCTACGGTTATCTGCGTAGCTTTTCTGCCGATTCTGGGCGGTCTTAAGTCGATCTCGGATAAGTGAGATTTTGTCGGTAGTTTCCTAGACAAGGTCAGGTCTTGTAAAGTGTTTGTCACCTATTTCATACCAACTCAAAGGTGGTCGACATTTTCGTCCTTATAACGCTTCACAAGGGGCACATTGTATGCTGGTGTGGTAGCTATTGTTATATGAGAATTCTACCAACGGTAAGTGATTATCCCAACTTCCTCCGAAGTCTAACACGCATGCTCGAACCATGTCTTCTAACTTTTGAATTGTTCGCTCGCTATGTCCATCCGTCTGAGGATGGTAAGCCGTACTTAGGTTTAGTTGCGTACCCAACGCTCTTTGTAATAATTGCCAAAAACGCGACGTGAAACGGCTATCTCTATCAGAGATAGTGGAAACAGGCACTCCGTAGCGCGACATAGCATCATGTCCTTTAGAAGCTCAAGGTAATTTAGTGACGAAGTCCATCGTTATCTGTTCCCATTTCATTGGGGGATTTCTGGTTGTTGTAACAACCCTGGTGGCTTCTGATGCTCTCCCTTAATTCTAGAGCAGGTCATGCATTTTGCAAGGTAGACAGCGATGTCTTTCTTCATTCTGTGCCACCAGTAGTATTCTTTAACATCCTCGTACATTTTGTCGGCCCCGGGGTGAATTGAATATCGTGACTTGTGGGCTTACCCCAAAATCAAGTCTCGCAAATCATCATCTTTGGGTATTCAAACCCTATCTTTAAAGTACTTCACCCCGTTAGACTTGGTTTCGAATTTTGCTCAAGGCCGTGCAAGGTTTCTTCTTTCCGATTCTCGGTCCTTAAGGCCTTTTCTTGAGCAAGTTGAATTTGAGTTTTCAGACTAGTTTGCACGAGTATTACGCATGCTCGTACTCATGAGGGCTTAACTCTTTATTTTCGACTTCGCGCATCTGCCACTACATTGTCCTTGCCTGGGTCGTATCAAATTTCGCATTCGTAATCATTTAATAACTCCACCCATCTCCTATGGCGCATATTGAGTATATTTTGCTCGAAAATATGGCGGAGACTCTTGTGATCCGTGTATATCGTGCAATTTGTTCCGTAGAGGTAATGTCTCTAAATCTTAAGTACGAAGACTACGGCTCCCAACTCCAAATAGTGGGTTGTATAGTTTTTCTCGTGGGTTTTAAGTTGTCGGGATACGTATGCTATGACTTTGTCCCTTTGCATTAATACACATCTAAGACCTTGGTGCGATGCGTCGCAGTAGATTACGAAGTCGTCTGATCCTTCCGGTAATGCCAAGATTAGCGCGTTGCATAATTTATGCTTCAACGTTTGGAAAGCGTCCTCCTGTGGCTTTCCCTAGACAAAACTCTTGTCCTATTGTGTTAGCGTGGTTAGCGGTGGCGAGATTTTTGAGAAATTCTCGATGAATCTCCGATAATAACCAGCTAAACCAAGAAATTGTCTAATTTCTGTTGGAGCTCTGGGGCTTCCCATTTCTTAACAGCTTCATCCATAGTTGGATCTACGTGAATCCCATGCCTACTACGTGGCCGAGGAAACGTGCTTCTCTAATCCAAAACTCGCACTTGGAGAGTTTGGCGTACGGTTTCTCGTTTCTAAGCAGTTCTAATATATGCCTTAAGTGTTGTTCGTGATCTTTCTCGCTTCGTGAGTAGATGAGTATATCGTCGATGAATATTATTACGAATTTATCTAAGTATGCTCTACATACTCTGTTCATTAAATCCATGAACACTGCAGGCCCGTTTGTCAGACTAAATGGCATAACCATGAACTCGTAATGTCCATACGGGTTCGGAATGCGGTTTTTGGGTACGTCCTCATCATGGACTCTAGCTGATGATAGCCTGACCACAAGTCGATGTTTGAGAAATATGATGCTCCTTGTAGCTGATCGAATAAATCGTCGGTTCGAGGGAGAGGGTATCGATTTTTGATCGTTAATTTGTTCAACTCTCTATAGTCGATACACCTTCGTAACGATCCATCTTTCTCCTTAACGAACAGGAATGGGGCTCCCATGGTGATGAACTAGGTCGGATGAATCCTTTCTCCTTGAGTATTGGAGTTGACTAGATAGTTGTTGCATCTCCGCAGGTGCTAGGCGGTAGCTATCAGGGCGGCTCCTGGTACTAGTTCGATTCGGGATTCAAATTGTCTAGGCGGGGGTAGTCCAGGTAAGTTGTCTGGAAATACTTCAGGGTATTTTTTCACTACCGGAATATCTTGCATACGTTTTTCTTCTGATTCCTTCTCGACTACATGAGCTAGAATAGCAAGATACTCCTTGTTCAGGTACTTGCGAATCTTTATGGATGAAACCATCTTCAAGCTTCTTCCGGGCATATCTCCGTGTACGATGAGTATTTCGTTTTCTCGTAAGGGTATTCTTATCACCTTATCGTGACACACTATGTTCGCATGATTTCTAGCTAGCCAGTCCATACCTACTACTACGTCAAAGCTTCCCAGCTTAATCGGGATTAAGTCGATGTTGAATAGTTCATTTTCTAGATTTAAGACGCAGTCAGGCACTATCTCTCTCATGATGGAATCTACACTTATTGCACCTCATCATGAGTTCCCAAACTCGGGCATCCTACACTTCCGTCTGATCTTCTTAGTCTTTCATACTCGTCTTTATGTATTACCCCAATGTTCTGATTCTCGTTGACTTCTTCGACTATCTCTTCCTCAGGAACTACCTCCACATCGAGGCATTCGTACTCGATCTGTTCCTCAGGGATTGATTCGTTGTCGGACAAGTAATTATTCATAATGAGGCCTGTCATTTCCTATGACAGTGCGTCCTATTATAAGTGACAAAATAAAGGTTTTCTTTTTGTACGAACTTGACCTTAAAGAATTTTCATGTATGATGTACAAAACTTGAAATTTCTACTAATAATAATCGTGTAGGTAAACAAAACGTCTAAGGATTTTCATTACATTAAACCAACGTCTTTTACATGGTTTTTGAATAGGACGTGTATCATAATAGTCTTTTTAACAAAATCTTAGCACCAAAATTTTAATTTCAAAGTCGCTAAAACGTTAGGGGAGACTAAAACAAAAATGTTTTTCTTGTACAAAAATTTTAACAATCTGTGTTTTTGTCACTAAGCACTTCGATCATCTCTAAACCCGGAACATAGTACTCAAAATAACAACACCAATGTGAGCGACTCAAGTCCTCCAACTAACAAGGATAGAAACATCATCCTCCTAGTTGTGTTCTTCTCCACACTTGCTGCCACTCGTGCCTTGATCGTATGCTCCGACAATTGCTCTAACCTATCTGTCTGATCGTACATCAGTTGCTGCTAATGATCTATTCTCATTTGGCAGTTATTAGTTCTAAGGTCATGTACCGGATTCTTTGCACTTCTTCCCAAGATAGGCAAGACGTGGGCCTTACTGACGTTTCTATGACCTCCCGTGGTATCTCACTAGTCTCCTGAGGCGGCGGTGCCATCGACACTCTCCTCAGTATCGGAACTCTCTTTCTGACCATATGCCTAATGTGCGGTCCTTGGGGAAATTGGTTGGGGTAGCACTGGTGTCAGATGATACTTTTGAAGTGTTGATAGTTACTTCGTGTCTAAAATCGGTTTTCAAAGCGTTGCTCGTGCGATGAGTCTGCTTTTCTATTAAATTATGTCACTTCTACTAGAATCTATCTTCGATGGGCACTTCTTGCCCGTTTAATTTGAAGTTCGGTGGTTACGACGTTCATATTACGTGCTATCCGGAAGGTCATATCAAAGTTTCGTGATTTCGGGATTTCGGAAATGACTCTCGGAGGTTTTGCGGCTGTGGATGTAGCGCTCTTAAAGATAATCGGGTGAGTATGGCGACGGTCTTACGTGCGGTGATTTTTCGAGCGTACGCCTAATAGCGGTGACTGGGATAAAACGGGTGTAGGTGACGTATCATTGCTCATTTTGTGTGGGGATTCGTTCTCCATCGAGGGCTCCTCTTCCTCGGGTTCGGTGTTAGGCGTCAAACAGGACAGTTGGCCAATTCGATGGCGTGGAATGAGAAACGCGACGTGATAAGACTATCAAAAGTGACCTCAACTCCTAGAGTTATATCAACTCCTAGCATATGAAGGTACTCAACACACTTAAAGAAATCGTACTATCTTAAGTGAGTTCTAAAGCGTACCCTATTCCTATAACCAATTCCGATCTTGCATCGTTTCTCCTTTAATTGTACATAGTTGATCAGGCTATGTTAAATTAAATTCGAAGGATGCAACACCTGAACGAGTCATACTTAAAGGGGTACTAATCTTAGTGGTTATAGTTTCTAGGTTTTCCCTAAGGAGAACCGGTGTTTCTATAACCTTCGGCTCTGATACCATTTTCTGTCACACCCCGCTAAAGCGGAAACACGAGATGTAACAGTACAATGATTTCATAATCGAAAATTACAAAACATCACCGTTCAACGGTCCACAATTAATACATTACATAAAGTCTTACAAGCGTTTACAGCACAAAAGTAAATAATCTAAACATGCGAATACATCCAAAAGAGAAAATCCCGTAACGCTACAGCATCATAGATCATATAACGGGTTTAGCTTCAGTAAACAAGTGGTGACTAATTCCTGAAAAGCATGTAAAAATAAACAGGTCAACTATGAAACATAGTTGGTGAGTACACAGGTTTTGTGTAATGGAAGACCCTTTTCAAGTGTTTACAAAGTCTAGTTTAAAAGTTCCACGTTACTACGTGATTAGTTCGCAAAAGTAGTCTGTCTAGTGCCGAGGCTCATACAAAGACGATAATCATCTGAAAATCAATTTGTAGGATAGTCAAGCGCTATTGCGCAGATAATTATGAAAGTAATTCGTTAAAACCGGGCTCATTTAAGAGCGATATTCATTTGATAGCTAGATTCATTTGTTAATCGATGTTTTGTTTGCAAAGGAGGTTTATTTAAGAACGAGGCTCATTTAGGAGCGATTCCCTTTTTGTACTCAATTAAAAGTCGTGATTAATTTATAACGCCCCGCTCATATTTTCAAAGGAATATTTAATTCACGTTTATAAAACTCAAGATATAGTGTTTAATAAGTTCAAGTTATGTTTATAAAACTCATATTGTAGTATTTAATAAGTTCATGTTACGTGTATAAAGCCAATGGATCATCAAATCAATATCAAAACGTTTAAAGTCTCAACGGATTATTATGTCGAAATTCATAAGAATGCGCGACGTTATTATGAAACCACGTTTATCATTGTCCAAAACCACATTGATTTATAGTACAAAACTCAGGTTATAAAATCTATGGTTTTAAAGAAATATGGTTTCTAATGACAAAGTCATTTTCAAGTTCGGGTCGTAAGTTTATAGTTTCAAAGAAATGTCGTTTCAAACGACAAAGTCATTGTAAAGCTCGGGTCGTAAGTTTATGGTTTCAAAGAAATATTGTTTCGGATGACAAAGTCATTGTAAAGCTCGGGTCGTAAGTTCATAGTTTCAAAGAAATGTCATTTCAAATGTCAAAACGTCATACGTTTATAGTCGTTTATGAAATTTCTATGCTATCACGTTATAATGTCTATAGTCACAATGAGTTATTATGCTTGAGTCCACAACCAAACCTACAACCGATAAACCTTTGCCCCAAAAGAGAGATGCCCTATCGTTGGCATTTAGGATGATGGGATGCACTCACGTGGCCGCGTGAGTGGGGAGGTGGTCTCGCTCCCAAATAGTACTATTCATATGCATCATTTGGCTCATATAGAGTTAATGGTCGTGTGGATATACCGGGGACTTTAGATACGATAGAAAAACAAGCATATAATCACGTTCATATAAACGGTAAACATTCAAGAAGTTATTTGTAATCAATATGACATCTTAACCTTGTCAAGTATTCAAAATAAGCATAGCAATAACATAGCATGAGCATAGCATTTGTAAAAACGAGCATAGCATTAGCATAGCATTCGTAAATCAAGTATTGCATAGTATTTGTAAAGAAAATATAGAATTTAAATCATATAGGCATGCTTTTCACCCCAAAACATTTAAGTAAAACGTTAAAAAGAGGGGCTGTGTAACTCACTATTAAGCATGAGCGGAAGGATGGATGTAATGCGCGTGCCGACTGGGTTTGACTCCTATCCATTTCCTAAGAACACAAGGTTTCTAATTAGTTTTCGACTAATACGGTTTGTTAGGATTGCTTAGCTAGCTAATTAAATTACAAAGTGCCGTAAAAGTTGGAATTTCCATTTAATTTACGATGTCGGTAATTGTTCGAGTTGGGAACAAAATAATGGAAATATATGAATACAACATCTAAAAATTACCAAACTTGGTGTGAAATATGAAATATAGTTCAAAAATTTTCTGTGAAAATTTGGGGATTTTTAGACTTATGGATTATTTATAATCATTTTATGTCTAAAAAGTGGGATAATTATGGGGAAAATAGTAATTATTCACTTAAAATTCTGGAATTTTTACCAGATCATTTTCTACCAATTTTTAAGTTTGTGTAAAATTTTCAAGACGTTTTGAACACTGAAACTTTGGTCCCCAACATTATGCGTTTTAACGAGACGTAAATCGGAAAACATATCAAAACACTTCCAAAGAGTGTGAAATTTTGAGGATGGTGTCATTTTCTGAGGAAAATGACACTGGAATTTTCCCATAATTATTTTATATCCAAAAGTATTTTTCATGATTATTTCACCTTTTGTAGGCTTTATTTGCATTAATTTAGGAAAAATACTTATGTTTTTCCAAAAATTCCCATTTTTATTTTCAAGACTCTTTTCATGATATAGTTACTGAGAAAAATAATCCTCAAAATTTTAAGACGTTTTATCTAGCACTTATATATTTTTGAATCATCACAACACAAGTATTTGCAATTTACAAGATTACAACAATGCATGATGTTCATGCATTTTCTAAAAATACTTAATCATCAAGATAAATTCCTATCTTTTTATAATACTGAGATATACATGTTAGGAGTCTAAAATAATTTTTCTTAGATTTATAGAACATCTTAAGACCCATGAACAAGTAGCACAACAAGGTGCTCACAGAAAAGTTACTGTTTGCGCATCAGTTTTGTGTGATACATTTGGAGGTCTTAAAGTCAATGGATTTGAGTGAGACCAGTGGGGTTTTAAAGGTAAGACATTAAGCTAAATTCTAGAAGAAAAATCAAGATTTTTGGACCATTATTCACTGAGTTATGGTCGTTTCAAGTAGGGTCAAAATCTGGACAGATTGCATGCATGACAAAGTGATCTTTTTGGTGTGATTTCACTACCAAACGATTTTTAGACCTCATCCAAAGATTGAAGTCTTGTCTTTTATGCATGAACATGTGTTTTACAGAAACATAAACATATTTTAACATTTTAACCATTTATTCTAGCAAGAACATGTAAATAAACTCTATAACATCAAAAAGTCGACTTTTTCGGTTTGATTTTCGGTTTGATCATAGGTTACCCTTCTTTTACACATGAATATGTATAAGGTGTAACCTACAAACCATCAAACCTTGTATGAGGATTTAAGCCATGAAAAAGGCATAAAATCCAAGTAATAAACATAATAAAAGTAGGAAATGGAAGCTAGGAAGAGTGATTTACCTCAAAGTTTCTTGTAGTTGTGTAAGAACACTTTCAAGATGGTGTTTTAGAGTTGAAAATCTGCTGGGATTTAGTGTGTGTAATGGAGTGTTTGTGTGTGTTTCTTGAGAGAAAAGAGAGAATAAAATGAGTGAGTGGGTTGGGGAAATGGTGCAAATGATCTTGCATGTATAAAGGAATATTTGGTTGGGGTTTGAAGTGATCAAAAGAAGGAAATGGGCTGCAGATTTTTGGTGGTGGGGTTGCCTTTATTTAAATTTTATTTTGTTAATTAATAAGGAAATAAAAGCCTACAAGTTATATAATTAAGTTTGTACAAGTTTGTGTACATTGTGAGCTTTAATTGTGATGTTGTGATAGTTAAAGTTTGAATTGTAAAACTTTATTTCATAAGTTTTTAATATTCATCATAATATATTTGATTTGTTTACGGTTGGTATTCGCGGGTTAATCGTGCGGTTTCTGGTTGCGTTAACCGAGTTACGGAATTTACGATTAAATTCCGGTTTTTGCGATACGATAAATATTTTGTGTTGATGAATGAAATTAAATTTCATTTGTTTTCTTTGGCACTTTGTAACCTAATTTAAATTTGTTCACGGTCTTCAAGTCCGCTAAGCAATCTCCTAAAACGTTAGGCGATTTCGGTAACTTACGGTTTCGGTACTTAAGGAGTCATAACCTAGACTTTTCACTAGGATTTTAGAGTGCTGTAAACGTAATTAGATAGACTAGCAATTTAAGTGCGTTAATGACCTGAGATTTTTGACGGTTGTCACATAATAGTGCATAGACAGCCAAACGGTTCAAGAAATTGTAGATTAGGCTTTCTGTTGTTGAACAATTCATAGGATGTCTTCTTCTTCTTCTTAATCGTTAATACCCGATTTAGAACGTAGCAGGCCGTATTCACAGCTTCGGCCCAGAAGGTGATTGGAAGCTTAGAGTCAGATAACATTGTACGTGCAGCCTCAATCAAGGTTCTATTCTTACGTTCTGCAACCCCGTTCTGCTGTGGAGTCCTTGCGGCACTGAATTGGTGTTCAATACCATTACTCAAACAGTACAGTTCCATAATCGAGTTCTTAAACTCTGTACTGTTATCACTCCTAATTTTCTTGATTCTCAAATCACAAAGATTTTGCAGTTTATCGAATAGATAAATAAGAATCTCAGGCACTTCATCCTTGGTCTTCAGAAAATACACCCAAGAAAAACGCGAATAATCATCTGTCACAACTAAGCAATAAGAAGTACCTCCCAAACTCTTCTTTCTGACAGGCCCGAACAAATCCATGTGCAAAAGCTCTAACGGCTTCTCAGTTGAATTCACCATCTTCGGTCTGTGAGACTTCTTGTGTTGTTTTCCCTTTTGGCATGGAACGCAGTGATCATTTAAACCAAAGGATTGTTTGGGAACACCTCGCACAAGATCATTCTTGATCAGGTAGTTCATCTTACGAAAGTGCAAGTGTCCCATACGTCTGTGCCATAATAACGATTCTTTTTCAGGGGCTTTAGAAAGAAGACAAGTGAGTTGTGTAGTTTCCATAGTACTCATGTCCAGAATATACGTGTCTCGCTCCCGAGGTGCCCTCAGTAGCACCCATTCTTCAGGGATCACAAATCCCGGCTTCAATATACAACATTTAGTGTCTGTAAAAGTAGTAGTGTACTTTTTATCGCACACTTGAGAGACACTGAGGAGATTGTGTTGTAATTGCTCCACAAAATTTACCTTCTCAAAGCTTACCATTCCATTGGTAAGCGTACCTTGACCAGAAATAACTCCCCCTTTATCACCAGCGAAGGCCACATACCCTCCATTGAAAGCATGAACTTCAGATAAAAGAGAAATATCACCGGTCATGTGCCGAGAACAACCGCTGTCGATATACCATTTACTATTCTTTACAGATTCAGGTTGCTGCGGCACCACAAACAAGGTACATTAGTTAGAAATGGAGACCCAAGCCTTTATAGTCTTGGGTACTCCAGTAACATCATCAACAATGACCACATCTGCCAAAACTTTGTTTTCAAAAAGTTTAGAATGTTTGACTGATGAAGTATTGTTAGATGTAGAATCTTTGCAAGATTCCTTAATCTTCCAAACTTGTTTTGGTTTGGATGCTTGCAGGTCAACAACTTTGGGCTTTAAGTTTTGCAAAGTATTTTGCTCAACTTTGTTGACCTTAACAGCTGGGATAGTAGGCTTAGAGCATTTCATTGAAATAGGCTTCTTTGAAAGTTTTTTAAGTTTTGAAACTTGAGAAACCTGTTTCCCAGACTGTTTCTTTGCAAGCACATGACAATTATTTATCAAATGACCTTGCTTCTTGCAGTAGAAGCAAGATCGTTGCTCAAAACAAGATTGAGATTTAGGAACAAACCGATGAGCTCGACCAAAAGAAGCATGTGTTGAACAATCACACTTGTGTGAGCATTCAACAGCGGCTGATGCTTTAGTTGAAATTTTAGAAGATTTATTTAATTTAATCGTTTTAGAAACAATCTTCTTTTGAGGTTCAGCCATAGCTTTACCTTTTCCTTTTGTTATAGCCTGTTCTCTTTGTTCGATAGTAATTATATGATCTTCAGGCTTGACGTTTTTCTTAACTGGTCGATACTCTTGATCAGTTATATCCTCAATTTCAATTTCCTCTTCAATAATACGAGGAAGCACAGAAAGAGTCTTTCCTAATTTAGGCTCAACTATATTTTCAGATTTAATAAGTTCAGTCTGATGAATCTTGGCCTTAATAGTTTTAACTTTCTCAACCTTTTGAGTCTTACTTGTTTCAGACTCACTAGTATTAGCCCTAATAGGCTCAGGCCTACTAGTTTCAGGTTGTTCACATCCAATGATGACATTTTCAGCCTTAACTAGCTCAGGCTTACTTATATTGATGCTAACAGTTGGTTTGACATTTTTAACATCTATCTTAGTAAAGATAGGCATCATATCATTGACATTATCCCTAACAGGCATAGGTAAATAATCCTTAGGAGGTGGGACTTGATGAAAACCAAGTCCTGCCTTACTCTTAGTGTCAGTCCTCTGTGCTTGTAGAATTTCATCAAAGACTACAGAGGATGTTGAAAAATTTGAAAGCTTTTTCTTTAAATTTAAAATCTCAGTTTGAGATTCAACAAGTTCCCTTTTAACAGATGATAGCATGTCAACATAGCTACCAATTTCATCTTGTTGTTCAAAAATTTTAGCTTTTAGTTCCTTTTTCTCTTCCAAAATAGCTTTTAACTTTTGACCACTGGCCTTATCACTGTCCCGTAACATATTATTTGTTTCAGTTAAATTTTCTATGACAGTGTTAAGGCGTGTGGTATCCTCTCTATACCTATTTAGCTGGTTAGTTAATTTAATGCATGATACACAAGATAAGGGTTCATCATGTACCTCATGCACTTCAGCCATTAGTGCCCGTTCTGTATCATCTTCATCTGGGTCAGACCATTCCCAAGCATTGTTGGAAAGCAGTAGCGCAGCGGAAACCATCGCTTTTTCATCAGATCTGGTCTTCTCAGATGAGTTGGACTGAGAGGGCTTGGACAAACCGGAAGGTGGATTCTTCTTTCTGTCACATTCACGAGCAAAGTGTCCATAGTTGTGACACTGATAGCAATTTACCTTACTCTTATTGAAACCAAGACCCTTCTCTTCTGGATCAGTGACGTTCTTCCTTCAGTCTTTTTCAAGAAATTCTTGACGCGTCTTGTGAGCATAGCCATGCTCCACTTCAAATCCATTCTTTCAAGCTCTTCTTGATCGATTTGACTGAAATCTTCTTCAGTCATATTCACAGTGTTGTTCTTGCTTGATAGGAAATCATCATATGCTGACAGGAAAGCGGTGAATACAGCTGCATGTTCCTCAGCAACTGCAGGAGATGCTCCTTTAAGATTGGAGTAAGTACCACCCCCACTAGCGGAGTTTGTGGTAGTATATCCAAAACCACCAGATAAATTAGGAGCACCAGAACCCCTAGAGAAGAATGCAGCCCCAGCAGCTTGAGTCGCTGCAGCAGGAACATCCACACCATATAACATGGGATTCTGAATATGTGCAGTAGCCTTGGTCTCCTTCTTCTGCATGTCCAAGAGGTCAGCAGCAATCTGTCCAATTAGATCATCAAGCTCCATATCCATTATATCCTTGTCTTTTTCCATCAGCAGCACGCGTGTATTCCATTTCTTTGGTAATGAACCCAGAAGCTTCTTGTTTACATCAGTTTTGTCGAGATTTACTCCACCCTCAACCAATTCACTTACGAGCTGAGAATATCGACTACACATATCTTCCAGAGACTCAGTAGGTAACATGTCAAAGACCTCAAACTGTTTCTTAACCAGATCCAGTTTGTTTCTTTTGTACTGATCACTACCACCACATTTCTTCTCAAACCCTTTCCATAAATCATAAGCGGTCTTGTGATGGCGTAGTTGTCTCAAGATCTGTTGAGGTAAGGCCATAGTAATCGCAGAATAGGTCTTTCGTTCGGTATCGAAGGCCTTACGCTCTTAAGGAGTCATTAATTTGATGGACTTTTCAGGAATAGGTCCATTAAATATACCGGTTCGAACAGGACGTTCATATCGTTCTTCAAGATAGATCAGCATCTCAGCATCATTGAAAGATACAAAAGCTTCAAACCGTTGACGCCAGTCTAAGTAGTTCATGCCCGTAGTGTACATCGGTGGTTTGTTTGTAGAACCCACTTCACTTGAATGCTTCAGCATTGCTCCAACCTGTTGAAGTGAAGTAGAAGTAGACATGGTAATGGACTCGAAAGACTTTTCAAAAAATTTTGAAAAACTGAAAAAAAATGCGACACAAGCGATATGTCGCAGAGGTTATGTCGCAAAAAGACTAGCAGCGACACAATGATTATGTCGCAACTGATCAGACAGCGACACAAGTGTTATGTCGCAGGTTCTGTGTCGCAACACTATGTCGCAGAATTAAGGTCGCTGAAACCCTATAGCGACACAATATTATGTCGCACACTGTGTCGCAAACACGGCGCTGTCAGTACGAACAAGCCTCAAAAACACAGATTTTCGAACCCTAAATATTTTTTATCAAAAAACCAATAAAGATACAGCTTTCTAGGTTCAAAAACACTACAAAACAACTATATAGCACCAATAAAGAAGATCAAACACTAATAAAATGTCAAATGATCAAGAAAATGCATACAAGTTCAACCAAATGATTTGAAACCACTATCAATCATAGATATTGGCTCTGATACCAATTGTGGATCCCATTAGGGTGATCTTTACTCAAATCATAAGGTTAATGAAGACAAGAAGACAAAGCAAAAGATATAAAGTTTGTAATAAATGATAATCAAATGAAAACAAAACTTTATATGCACCAATCCCCAAAATATTCTCAACAAAATCAGTGTAGCAGCCAAATACAGAGAATAAAAATGATTGGAAAATGTCTTACCCTAAATATCTATAACAAGGGTATTTATACTAAACTGTCTGGCCGTTCTGCGACACAAGCCTTGTGTCGCAGAGATCACTATTGCGACACAAGCAATGTGTCGCAACTACAACTAGTGCGACACAAGCACTGTGTCGCAGTACACAGAAAATGTAATTATTCTAAGTCTATTACATATACAGACACAGTACAGACTTGACCAATTGACAGACACTCTAATATGTATCAACAGTTGTCTACGTCGCAAAATGCATGACTTGCTCTAGAATTAAGGCAGAACATCATAAGCCATTAGAGTTATTACAACAACCATAAATACCCCAATAGAAATGGGAACAGATAACGATAGACTTCGTCATCAAACTACTGCGATCCTTTAAAGGACATGATGCTATATGGGTTATCGTTGACCAACTAACAAAATCCGCTCACTTCTTACCTATTCGAGAGGACTATAACGGAGAAACTCGCTCGAATCTACATCAACGAGATTGTGTCATGCCACGGAGTACCTGTTCCATTATCTCTGATAGAGATAGCCATTTCACGTTACATTTTTGGCAATCATTACAGAAAGTGTTGGGTACGCAATTAAACCTAAGTATGGCATACCATCCTCAGACAGATGGATAGAGCGAGCTAACAATTCAAACGTTGGAGGACATGCTTTGAGCATGCGTGTTAGACTTCGGAGGAAGTTGGGATATACACTTACCATTGGTAGAATTTTCGTATAACAATAGCTACCATACTAGTATACAATGCGCTCCTTACGAGGCATTATATGGACGAAAATGCCGATCACCTTTGAGTTGGTACGAAATAGGTGACAAACACTTAATAAGGCCTGATCTTATCCAGGAAACTACGGACAAAATCTCGATCATCCGAGATCGACTTAAGATTGCACAGAATCGGCAGAAAAGCTATGTAGATAATCGTAGAAAATCCCTAGAATTCCAAGTTGGTGATAAGGTGTTCTTGAAAGTATCACCATGGAAAGTCATCGTTCGTTTCGGCAAGAGAGGCAAGTTAAGCCTACGCTACATAAGACCTTACGAAATCATTGAACGAATCGGTCCGGTAGCTTACAAACTTAAGTTACCACTAGAACTAGGTGTGATTCATGACACGTTTCATATATCAAATCTTAAGAAATTTCTAGCTGACGAATCGCATATCCTACCCTTGGAGGGAATCTAATCGACGATCGCTTACACTTTACTAAAAAACCAACCAGAATCTTTGACAAGGAAATGAAACGATTAAGACGAAGTAAAATTCCGATCGTCAAAGTCTGATGGGATTCTAAGCGCGGACCTAAGTACACTTAGGAACGAGAGGATTTCATGAAATGGAAATACCCTTATCTATTCACGAACTAAATCTCAGAGCATGACTAGTTGAATTTCGAGACGAAATTCATTTTAATTTGGGGAGACTATGACAACCGTCAAAAATCTCAGGTCATTAACGCACTTAAATTCCTAGTCTATCTAGTTAAGTTTACAGTGCTCTGAAATCCTAGTGAAAAATCTAGGTTACGACTCCTTAAGTACCGAAATCGTAAGTTACTGAAATCGCGTAACGTTTAGGAGATTGCTTAGCGGACTTTAAGACCGTGAATAACATTAAATTAGGTTACAAAGTTCCAAAGAAAAAAGATGAAATTAAATTTCATAGATCATCACAAAGTATTTATCGTATCACAAAAATCGGAATTAACCGAAATTCCGTAACTCGGTAAACGCGACCCAAATCGAATAAACAATCTAAGTACAATTTGAACTATTTAATAAATTTAGAACATCAATTTTTATAACCCTAATTCTAGGATCCCGTAGGTTCGGATCTACGAGGTAATCTTGCTTATACGAGTGCGGAATCCTCACATAAACATAAACGATAACAAACGAGTAATACAAATGTGTAAAGATCACTTTTATTGAATGTAAACAAGTATTACATTCGAACTAAGATACAAACTCAGAGTATTCAAACTTACAACTCTGAAAAAACCTCTTTTCTAAAATTTTCGAACTTGTGTATATATAGGCACCTAAGTTCGTACGAACTTAGGCACCTTCTAAGTTCGTAAGTTCGTACCTACTTTAAGTTCGTATGAACCTACAAAATACACATACAAAACTTAAGTTAATAATTACAATGATTAACAAAATGACTTCTAAAACTAACTATCACAAACTAGAAGCTGTTGTCACACAATATGCACCAACATACTCCCCCTTGACAATTGCTCTGGTTTCACCAGAGATGTTGTCACCTGAGTTGTCTTCGATCTTGATTCTGTTAAGCTCTTTTGTATTCCTACATAGAACACCTTTCCACAGAGTCTTCACTACCCTCTGATCATGAAGCTTCAACAGATCATGTCATACACCCTCAACAACTCTTGTAGCTTCCGACTTACCCTTAGGAATTTCATCTTTTTCAGATCTGAACTCCTCTAGGTATATCACTACGATTCACCTTCAGACATTTCATCATATGGGTGTTTAAGTGCAAAAGAGATGATAGAGAAATTGTAACACGCAACAAAGCCAGGCTAGTTGTTCAAGGATTTATTCAGCAGGAAGGGATAGACTTCACTGAACGGTTCGCACCTATTGCAATGTTGGAAGCAATTCGATTGTTTCTAGCATATGCTGCACACAAAAAGATCAAAGTCTATCAGCTCGATGTGAAGAGCGCCTTCCTATATGGGAAAGTTCAAGAACTAGTATTTTTCCAACAACCATCTGGGTTTAGTGATCCAGATTATCCAGACATAGTATATCAATTGGATAAGGCTCTATAAGGACTGCATCAAGCACCCCGAGCATGGTATGAGATGCTATCTACCTATCTCTTGGAAAGTGGGTTCAAGAGAGGCCAGATAGATAGTACATTGTTCATCAAGTGGAAGAAGGATGATTTTCTACTGGTACAAGTGTACATAGATGACATCATCTTTGGGATACAACAACAGTTGCGCGAGTATCGTTTAAATTTTTCAAATATACCTATTATGATAGATAACGAGTCTAATATGTCAAAAACTAATAATACTGTTAAGTATAGTAAAATGAAACACATTGATATAAGACATCATTTTATTCGTGACTGTGCTGAAAAATAAATGATTAAATTTGTTAAGGTTACCACTGATGATAATTTGGCTGACCTTTATAATAAGGCTTGTGATATGTCTCGTTTTGAGTTATTAATCCAACCTAATAGGATGAGTAATCCTGAATAAGTTATTTCCCATAAGAACTTTTATCTATCTGCAGTTAATTTTATTTCTATTTTTATTTTTATCTTTGCAAAATTTTATTAAATGTTGAGGGTCACTGTGCTATTGCAAAGAAATGATGAAATCATTACCCATTGTTGGGACATGTTATTGTGACAACAGATCTAGCTTGTATAGGACTAGTGTATTTATTGTCAAATTTGTAAAATTGGTTTAGACTCGTAAATATACGATATTAACTTGTTATTATTATTTGTTAAATGTTATTAGACAAGTATCGATTTCAAGTTAAAGTCAAAATCGAGAAATGAGAAGTCAACTCGCAGGTTTGACCTGCGAGTTGAGATCTCACCTCGTAGAAGATCTGGATTGACAGCCTTGCGAATTGAGATCTGGGCTCGCAGCCATCTAGACTCGCAGGCCCATGGGCTGCGAGTTGAGTCAACTCGCAAAGCCCATGGGCTGCGAGTTGAGTCAACTCGTAAAGCCCATGGGCTGCGAGTTGAGTCAACTCGCAAAGCACTTGGTCTGCGAGTTGAACCAGATATATATATTTAAATGCTGCACATTTCTCGATATCCGTGCCATTATTACACACAACAAATATTATAATATTCTCCTCGTTTTTCGTGCAGATATAAAGGCTCGGTTTTGATTGTTTAACACAAGTTAATATCAAAACGAAGCTTGTTAATTAATAGCAAAGTTATATAAGCCATAAACCTAAAGTATTGAGGAATTCCGCACCTCAATACCTTAAAGATAATCCGTTATCGAACCAAGATCTAGCGACCTTACAATTGGTATCAGAGCTTTCGGGCTTAGAAAAGTTGTGGTTACAAGGTTTTTGGTTATATAACAACTTTGGGGTTGTTTTACGAACGAAATCTATTGATTTATTCGTAAAAATACCAAAAAGTTTCAGTTCCCAGATTTCGAGGCGCCGTTTTGCGAGTTGAGATTAGGGTTACTGTTATTTGCGAGTTGAGAATTATCTGCGAGTTCAGTTTCAGCTGCGAGTTGAGTTCTTGTGCGAGTTGAGATTCAGCTGCGAACTGAGTTCCTCTGCGAGTTGAGATTCAGCTGCGAACCGAGTTCCCTTGCGAACTGAGTTCCACTGCGAGCTAAGTTTCCTGCGAGCTGAGATTTCTGCAAGCTGAGACTTCTGCGAGTTGACATTACTTGCGAACTGAGTTTAGTTGCGAGCTGAGATTACTGAATTCGCAAAATAACTTGATATTTGACTTTAAAATGTCTGATTTGAGTCGAATGATCGAGATGGAACACGAGGTTGGAATATCTAATGTTCCACCGAAGCTACTTAGACTTGAGGACTATTATGGGTGGAAAGACAGATTCGAAAGTTACTGTAGATTTCACGACATCACCATCTGGTTGTGCATTAAGAACGGATATGTTGCACCTTCAGCTGAGGTAGGAAATGCAACTGTGATTGTGCCTTACGACAGGATGAATGACAATCAGAAGAAAGAATTCACTATTGATAATAAGGCACATTCATCGATAAAAATGAGCCTTCCCAAGGAAATCAATCACCAATTGAAGTCCTTTCACACAGCTAAAGAGCTCTGGAATGCTCTAGAGAAAAGGTGTGAAGGAAGTCCTCAAGTGAAGGCAGGCAAGTGTAATCTTCTGAAAAAGCCGTTTATGGTATTTAAAGCTTTTAGAGAAGAGGACCTTGAAGCCTACACTACCCGATTTTATCATTTATTGAGTGAACTTGACGACCACGAAATTTTCTACAATGACAAGGAGAAAACCGACAAATTCATTGAGGGTTTGCCTTGTAAGTGGGAAATGTATGGTATCATGCTTAAGGATAATGAAGAGAGATACGCCACCATGACCCTAGAGCAGGCAATTGACAAGCTAAGGGGTTATGATTTCTCTAAAAAGACGAGAGATACAGATTCTGATCATCTACAAAATCCTAGTCTATACCATGGAAAGACCAGTATCTCTAATTCTTCATCCAATTTGACCACTGCATTATTTGCTGGTGAAATTGATGAACTCGGAGAAATGTTAACCGAGGATATGTGCTTCATAGCTTCGGATGGCGGTGAAAAACGAAGCAGGAACACTACCTCTGATAAGTCCACTCAAGGGCATCATAAGATGCCGATGAGTGTGACGTCAGCTGAATAGCAACTCTCGGTACTGGCATCGTTCGTTGCATCCTATGAAAACTACATTCAAGGGAAGATCAATGATCCTGCACAATTTGATGAGGACTACGATCAAGTAGATCCCGATGACTTAGAGGAAATGGACCTCCAGTTGCACCTTGCTATGGTGTCAAGGAGGGTTAAGAATTTCCTGAATCGAACGGGTAGAAGAGTTGTTGGAAACCGACTTGGATTCGACAAATCCAAGGTTAAGTGTTATAACTGTCAAGTTTACGGACACTTTGCCAGGGAATGTCAACGACCAAAGGTTGATACTGGCGCTGCAAAACAACGGTTCCGAGTCTACAACTACAGGTGTCGTTCTATCAAATTTGGTCGGGTGATGGTTGATATGGTCGTCATGGTTCAACAATTCAGGTCAGGCTTGTGGGTTAAATAAACCCAGGGACGACCCGTTTAACTTAACAGGCTATTTGCACAACAACGGTTCCGAGTCTACAACTACAGGTGTCGTTCTATCAAATTTGGTCGGGTGATGGTTGATATGGTCGTCATGGTTCAACAATTCAAGAAACTGTGAGGTCGTTGCAGTGTACATAACTTGAAGCAGAGTATGGTTCAATTTCAGAAACCAAAAAAGGTATGGTATATCTTTGCCTCTTTCTTTTTTCAATTAATAGCGGAATGCAGTCAAGATTTGGCATTGTTGTAACTTCTAGTGCTTTTTATTTTTCATTTGATGTAGATGTACAATGAACTGAGAGTTCTCTTTGGTGGTGGGCCCGGTATTGTACCTAACGACAGCTATGGATCTGTTGCCTCAGCAAATTCTGGTGCTGATAGAAGAAACCCTCGTTCTAGAGGTAGGCTAGTCTCTGAACAACTATTTGTCAGTTATAAGTTTATTCCAGCAACTTAGTTAACAAATTTGCCTCTAGGATTGTTACCTCCTGCATATAGGTTCTTACATGCCTCCCGGGCCTCCTAAACCTGGTCTGCATCCTAGTGCATATCCAATGCCGCGGCTTCCTATTCCACCCTATCATGGTGGTCCTCAGCCTTATGCCATACCAACTCGTGGTGCAATACATGGACCCATTGGTGTTGTTCCTCATGTTCCTCAGCCAGGGAATCGGGGTTTTGGTGCTGGCAGGGGGAATGGTGGTTCCCAGCAACCAATAGGTGCAGGGATGGGACCTGGTTATAACTTTCCTTCAATGGAAAATCCAAGTAGCCAGCCATCACCTGGGGGTCCATTATCTCAGCCTCGATATGCTTCAAATGTTAGTAATTTCTACATTGCCCTTTGACTATAAACACTAGATAGGTACAGTAATAAGTGAAAGCATGTAGTTAACAATATAGTTAGTCTAACTGTTAAGAAAACTGTAAACATGATTGTGTAATGAGCGAAAAGGTTAATAGTAGAACACACTATATCACTACTAGCTTGATCCCCGACAAAATAAATTTATAACAATGACAATACACGTATATCAACTTTTGGCATGTGTTTCTGTCCTAGTACTCACTAGTTCAGCAAATTGTTTAAAACTCCCAGCTTCCTCTGGCAAAAAAGTTGCAAGCACAGCCTCTCGCTCCCTACCAACATTTGCAAGCTCTGTTACCAATCTCAATCTATCAAAGTTCATGTTCGCACCACTAGTAATTGCTACAACATTTACATCCTTAAGGTTATAAAACTTGGAGTATACTACCTTAAACGACCCGCCCGTTTTGCTACATCTATTTATTTATGAAAAAATGATCAGATTATTGTTTGAGGCTAGATTTTTTCTTTATCGTATTCAATCCTTTATTGATTTATATAGTTGAATTTAGTAAAAAACAGAAAGTGTTGGCAGGTTCACTTGATCCGATGTGTATCAACTTATTAGTCAACCTAAATGACCCGCCCATTTTGTCAGTCTAATCAATATTTACAAAATTCTGTTTATGATGCACATGTGATAGTCTCGTTTAAGATTTCTAAAGGGTTTTATTTTTGCAGGATTAGTGAAGATACTAAAGAAACATGACAAACTAAGTGGTGCACTCGTTCGCTTGCCTTTCATCCAAAAAGTTCTAAACGAGCCATTTTACAGAACAGATGTACTAAACAATCTCATCAAGAAATGTGAGACAATGCTCGACTACATTTTTTCCATGAATGAACAACCATCATTATCCCCATCTACATCACCGAACATCAAAGAAGAAGAATCGTTCTCTGAACCCAAAGAGGCGTCTTCATCATTACAGTTCCTAAAGAACTCGTTGACATCAAGAACATGGAGAACACCTACATGAGACTAACTCTTTCCGCTTTAACAGTTCTAAAAGAGATTCGAAGCGGAAGCTCCACCATAAACATGCTTTCACTTCGTCCAATGCAATAAAGCAAGAAACACCTAATTTTATGTATTTTTTTCAATAAACTTTCGTTTTTTCATATGAAATGTTGATTACTAATTGGCATTTTCAGCTTGCAATCCTTTTATGAGGTTTGCGAAAACTTTTATAAACGAGAATTATCAAGTGTAAGTTGCTCTTCATGAATTTGAGCTAGATAACTTTTTTTCATAGCTCGATCTCGAGATTGCATACTTTAAGTCAAGGTTTTAAATCTTATTTGTTATACCTTTTTAAGATTTCAAAATATATAATCCTTATATGGAGTAGGCTCATTTGACTTGTTAACCATAGTTGATCGACCCACACAATGTTTTACTTTTGTTGATCACCAAAAAATCTTAAATGTTAACAACATTACATTTAAACTCAACAACAACACCCTTCTTTGTAGACATCAAATACACATTAGGAGTCATGAGTAGCAAGCAATAACGTATAATGAGAATATTGTCAAAATAAATAAAAATTGCACTTGTCATCCATTTAAATAATTTAACATGTTTTCTTTTAACTTGGTGGTATGTTCTTAATTTCAACATTTAACACTTACATAATAAATACAATATTGCCCCGCGAAAAGAAAGAAGGTCCATTTTCCCACGCAGTTCGGCGGTCAAACCAACAATTCTCTTCTTAAAGTAATAGGGAGATCATTTTCTAGTTAGACTTCTTGCAATGAAAGAACCACCCATTCCTATTTCTTTGTCTTGTTAGATAAAAAGAGACCCCAAAGAGCATTCTTTACCACTTTAGGGGGCGGGGGTGAAGGGGGCGGGGGGTTATACCTAGGATATAAAAAATATGTTTGTACATATTAGTTTCTACTTTAATTCATACGTGTGTGTTACGTGCAAACGTTATTAATACATTTTGCAAGTACCATCGTTCTAAAATTTCATAGAAAATGACGTTTATATGCGTTTGATAGTTTTGATTGAATATCATTCTTTTGTACCTAATTTGACGAACCACCCGTTTTATATATGTAATATAACATTAAGTATATCAACCATTTAAACACTGAAAAGTTTTGATATCGCAATAAATTGTTTTAAACATACATTATTTACATGTTGGAGTGCTTATTTAAGGTGATTTTTGTTCTTTTAAACCTTCTTTTTTTTTATTGTAAATTTTATGTGTTTCACATATTAGTAAAGAGTAGCCCAATATAAATAAATTATAAGTAATGGATCAACAAAAAGTCATTACATTGACTTTTAGTTTAAAAATGAATTTGTTGTAATGTCATAACTAAAAAGAAGGCAAACATGGAGGACCTGTTTTGTAAATAAATCCATATGAGTCCCTAAATTGGGTTTACAAACCCGCCAATATAATTCTGGGAAAAAAATATAATCCAGGGAAAATTAGATTTCGCGCGCAGCCGAAATTGATGGAACCACGTTTGATGAGCAAGTTAAAGATGCGGTTTATTAATGAAATCAAATTTATATATGTCATATTAAGTGCAAAATCGTTCAAAAAATTGAAGGTAACCCTCAATTTTGTCTACACCAGGTACTACCATTTTTTAATTTATTATACATTGATTGATAGTATATTCTTGTTTATTTAGTATGATTGACGAATTTAGTTCTCTTTACATTCTCATTTGCTTGGCTGTGAAACTTTGGATTAGGTTATACCTGTAAATTTAGTTCCCTGTATATTCTCGCAATATTAACGAGATCACGAGATTTACTGATGTTTATTATTTTGATTAAAATTGAACTACAACATAGGGATGTCTTCAAGGATGGCTATTGACAATAGCAGCGATGTAGATGAAGAAGATGAAAGTAACTTGCTCCCGATCCATGCTAATGATAATCCAGGTATCTATATGTTATTTATCCACACCACAGGGAACCAAGTGAGTATCAATTGCTTAAATTTCTTTACAGTAATCATTCATTGTGACAGTGTCGCGTTAGGTATATATGCTTTGTGTCATCGTGACATCCATCCCTTCTAGGATGGGGTGTTACAATTATGGTATTAGAGCTTAGGTTCGAAATTGTAGTTACCATTAGGTTTTAACTGTGAGTTTGGGTAAGTTTGGGTTTAGAATTTGAGGTTTAGATGGAATTGAGAACCCTTGGATACTTGATGTAGTTATATTATATTCTTAAAATAGATAAATAAAAAATATTTATGAGACTTTCATTTTCTGTTAGGTACATTGGCATAAGAATAAGATAACTTTTGGGGTTGGAATATGTATTTAAGAATCAAATTGGTACGTGATACATATATCAGGTATTCAAATTTTAATACCTTTTAACTTCTGTATAAACCTGTTAAAACTACAACCTATATTGAAAGAAAATATTGATCGCTTATGATAGTGAGTTAGTTTAAAGGCACATGTGAATTGGTCAACTACATGTTTTTCGAGTTCTTGTGGTGCTATACTTCTGATATGGGTCTGTTTTGAGGTTCTTAATTCGAAAAGGCCTTACTTTGTCTGTTGTGTTGTCTTCATGTCTCATGTGGTTGCATTTCAGCACTCGTTCTTTTTTGCTTTTGAAGGTTCAATCAGGTTGCTTAGTGCCTTGCCAAGTTGTTTTTAATGTGGGTGTCTAAAATTTTCTGTTAAAACTTCTCTTTGCTTGACTGTCTTTCATTATATGCTTGGTTTTCCAAATTTATGTTTCTTTCTCTATGACTCAATTATATTCGGTTCCTCTTTTGGCTGAGGTTGTTCCATTATATGCTTGGTTGTTCTATTCAGTTTTCATCATGTCTATATTAAGTCGTCTTTCTTATTATTCATCTGATCGAATGCTATCTAAGAGGTAATAATAATTATTTTTGTTTATGACTTTATAGTTGACTAGTTATATGTCTTAAGTATATAAATGTACGTTAGGTTTATCATCGCATAAACAAACTGTTAGTAGGTGAGAGATTATGCAACATGATTTCTAAGAGCAGGAAATACTTTGGAATATCATATAATTCCAAGACTTTATGTTATTTAAGAACATGAAAGTAATTTTCATAATAATATCAATACACAGCAATGCATACATGAACATGAAGTAAGCAATATTATAAATGCAAGAAACTGTGAGGTCGGTCTGGTGCACTTGATAGACTGATGTCAAGGTAATCGGGTCAGTTCTTTTCAGGTTGGCCTCTGTCCCATCTCGTTCTTGCTTGCTATCCTAAGCGTTTTATCTTTGTTCGGTCCATTTATACTATTTTTATCTATGTGTTAAGTGTAATATAGTATGTTCGTAACTACTTAAATATATTTATAAAGAACAAACTGTTAGTACAAATGATTATAATTTCTGATGCTTGATTTATAGGTATCTCATTATATGCAAATTAGTAATAGACATTGTGTTCTTTCTGAAGGCCTATAAGAATTAAGAAGTTTTTCAGAATTATCAATTAATGAGAAAAGGTAGGTTCAACTAGCATGATAATGCCTAACTAAAAGTAAGATGACCTCAAGCAACCATGATTAGAGTATATCATAATAATTTCACAGTAGTTCAACAACGATATTGGGGCGGTTATTCTTATCTAAAACGCATCTAAAGTTTTCTGTTTCAAGGATGAAGAGTCTGTGATTCATTCGTATAGATAAAACTTTCTATGCGGGTGGTGTTACATCTTTTGTCATGTAATTAAATTACGAAATATTGATATTAACTAACTCACACGACCCGCCCATTTTGCTACATCTATCTATGACTAATGGACAAATAGTTTGACAAAGCAAAAATAGGTTGTAGTCATATAACTTGCAACCATGTTGGTGTACTCACCCACACAGAGAGTTCCAATGCTTGTGGCTGGAAAACAGTACAAGGCAGGGAAATTGTTCGCTATTAAAACTGATTTCATATTGAAAGTCAATGCAAATTTTTTTTACTTGGCTCCAAATATATATATATATATATAGTATTAATATTCCTTATTGATTTCTTATTCTTTTAGTGTGTATATATATATAATTTCTAAGTTTTGTTATAATTTTGTAGGTGCAAGGAGTGTACGGAGAAGAGTAAGGGGTCCCACTTGCATGAAAAGCCTCCATGACATAACTGAACCTATAAAGGTCCGATTTAATGAATACGGGCAGCCAGTTGACCCAAAAACTACTAGTCAACTGACCCATTTCATGGGATCTGTTGCTAGGGGTGGAAAGTACTGCCCAATTTACAAACATTGGCCTAAAGTTAGTGCTACTAAGAAAGAACGGTTGCTAAATCACTTGAAGGTACTTATAAAAGTAAATTTATATTTAAAAGGCTATGATATTAGTTTACTCATGTAACTAGTTTCTTCTTTTTTAGACAAAGTTTGATCTTCCTGCAAGTTCTAATGACTGGATCTTAGCATCATTTGGAAATAAAGTAAGAAACTGGAGAGCAAGACTCAAAGAATTCTATGATCCAGATTTGCCCCTACATGAGCAAATGAAGTGTAAGCCAACACGAGTTCATCAAAAACATTGGAAGAGACTGCTAAAGTTTTGGAATAAATAATCGTCTAAGGTATTAACTAGTTCTTCTTCTTTTTTAAATTTTTTTTTGTGAACAAGGTATGCAATAGTTGTTTAACTTACAAATAGAAATCCTTTTCCATAATAATTTTGACTTTTCATTTGTCTACATTAGAAACTAAGTGAGAAGAATAAGGAAAATAGGGTGAAAAAGAAGATGGTTCAAGTAACTGGAAAAAAAAGTTACGCGAGAATCCGTGAAGAACTAAAGGTAATTTAATATTAAAATGTAGCTACTTTGTATTTCTCTATTATAGAACTTTACTGTAATATGTAAATATATTTTTGAATGTACAATTTTTGGTGAAACAGGCATCTTCATCGTCTGAACCAAGTAGAATGGAGATGTTCCGTGCCTACTTCTCTAAAGATGGCATTACAAAGAATGAAGATGCTGCAAATGCAATTGTATGTACCTTATATATATTTCTATCACATATCCCGTTTTCTGACCACATCTTTTAAGAATAACAACAATTTAATTACTATTAAAACATCACCTGACATTTGTCATAAATTATATTTTTGATACAGGAAGATATGCAAGAAATCATGTCACAACTTCCAGAGGGTTCAATTGATAAGCCAGGGCCTGAAGATACATTTTCCAAAGTTCTGGGCTGTCGCAACCCCCAAGACGCGTGGCAGCGGAAGGTATGAGGTGTCAAGGGGGCGCTGACCAAATCAAATATCACAACACAAGAGTTACAACAAACGACCTCTATATGAGACGTTTTCAAAAATCATTACATTACAAGCTTAAAATTTTTCACATAAAACTAGGAGTTCGCATCCGATACATAGAATTACATAACTATTATTACAAAATATAGTAAATGCAATCTAATTCCTTGGTTGTTTCAAAATATGCGACTCGAGCTATTGCTTCCAAAGCATCCTACTGCGGCTGGTCACCTGAGAATACATACTAAAAGAGTCAACATAAAGTTGGTGAGCTCATAGGTTTGAAAACAATGGATATTACATTGTATGGAACGTGTGGAACGCAAGATTTCCTGTTTGTATCATCCAACAATGATAGTAATGTATTACGAAAATGTAAAAGAGGTGTATATTGTTGCCATGAGCCCATAGTTCGAGCTTAACTGTGGTGTCGGGTCACAATCAAGTGCGACGATCGTGGTGCCTCCCAGCGAGTGCCTAATCCAACACTCGTAAGAACAAATGATAATGCGTCCGTTTGACCAGTTAGTGCGACTAACCCGGACGGGGGGAGTCAATCCCAAATAGTACTATTCATTAACATTCACGCTATAACGATACTAACAAACTACGTGTGGGGGACTTTCAGGATTAGTTAAATAACTCATGCAACCAATATATCGTGTTTTGTACTTACGTTCACATAAAAATAGCAGTTGTTAAAAGCAGTTGTATGTATTCTCACCCCTGAGTGGAAATAGTAGAAAAAGGGGCTATGAAACTCATCTGAGATTAGTATGTTATTTAACAAATAACAGCAAGCAATTTGTGTTCCTAAGAGTAATCTTCTAACGCCCTAGATGTATAAGATTGTGTAAGTAGATGTCTCAAAAGACCATCTATAGTGATTGTATAAGTGGAGGGTTAATGTCCACTTAAGCCAATCGTGTAGGTGGAGGGTTAATGTCCACCTATACGCTAGTAGTTCACTTAACTAGTATGTCCATTCTTGTTTGCTTATTCGAAAACGTGTACGACCCGTTGGTGAAAGTTTGTGAAAACATAATGTTGCTTAGTGTGGGAAGTGGGTGAAGCCCACGAATGACGGGGGTCCGGGGGCAGCGCCCCTGGTGGCGGGGTCCAAAGGGTGGCAACCCCTGGTGGGGTCCAAGGGGCAAGGCCCCTGGCTGGGGTCGAGCGCGAACAATTTTTATTTCAACTTATATTTCTTTAGTAAAAATGTTTTGATTTTTGGTCATCAGCGACATAAGGCTTGTGTCGCTAATGTGGTGTTGGCGACACAATTTTAGTGTCGCAGAGGTGACAGTTCAAATGTTATAGCGACACAAGGGTTGTGTCGCAAATGTGACTAGCGACATAAGGGTTGTGTCGCAAATGTGACGGTTCGAATGATAGAGCGACACAAGGGTTGTGTCGCAAATGGTTCGATTTTTGGGTCTTCAGCGACACAAGGCTAGTGTCGCTAACGTGGTTTTGGCGACACAATTCTAGTGTCGCTAAGGTGACGGTTCAATGCTATAGCGACACAAGGCTAGTGTCGCTAATGACTACTGGGCTTCTGCGACACAGGGTCAGAAACAGATCAGTTTTGTAGATTTTTTTTCGTAATTCAAATGTTCGAGAAAAAATCCAAGAAAAATATATGTTGTTCCTTAGTATGTTAGGTACTTAAAATAATTTTTATAGAATTTTTAGACAAGTTTAAGTATTTATTAAAATTGTAAGTTTCCACAGAGGACAAAAAGTGGCCAATCAGGAGACATGCAAGGAGATTCAGTTTCTGGGAAAAATGCGTGCACATTTGGGACAAAGTTATCTCTACCACTATTATTCTTAACAAAATTTATGAAGTTTTGGCGTTGATTTCAAGTCGTTTGGACATGTAAATCTCGAGTTATGACTAAAACAATAAGGGACAAGTTTTCTGCCTTTTTTCCAGCCCGTCTACATGATTTTGTAAAAATTATTTCGAGTATCAAACGAGCTCCAAAAATTATGAGACCAGTGGAAAATGAAAGCTAACGTCTTAAACTTAGTTTTAGCGTTTTTAATCGTTCATTTTGGTTAAGTTTTGAGGGAGATATCACCTCCCAAAGTTGGACAAAGTTTTTGGCCGGAATTCATGTAAATTTCTTGAATGTTTTAAGCTATGAAAACGATTTTTGTGCAATCTTTTTGACATATCCTTGTTAAGTGAGCCTTTTAACATGTATATATATGTATTACAAGTATAATAAACGAGTTAGATGTTCTTACAAGTTTGAGAAATCAATTAAAAGGAGGGGAAGGTGAGAATTCTTGACTTTTTCTTGAAATTTTGATGGCGGCTCGTGGTGGTGGAGTGGTGGTTGATGGTGGTGATGAGGTGGTTGATGGTGGTGGGATGGTGGTAGTTGATGGCAGATTTTAGAGAGAGGGAGAGTAGAGAGAGTGTAGAGAGAAGGTGGAGAGAAATGGGGTTGTGTGTGTGTGAAAATGGGGGGTTAGGGGGGGTGTTTTGTGGGGTGGGCTTGGGCCTTATTTGGAGTGGCCTCTTGGATCAGCCCATGCCGAGTTGGGCCTGGCCCAAAGGTGTCTCGGGCTCGTGACTCCTTTTCTCGACTTCGTGTTTCGTTCCCCGTTCGTTTAAACGTTAATTTGTGATTAAAAAAAAAATTGATAATTTACGTTGAGCTTTTGTATATACTTTTAATTTGTGAATAATATTCAGGATAAGTAAGTATTCTTAAAATACTAAACTGAGTTACAAAAGTATATTTCGGGTGTTGCTCGGGTGTCGGGCTCGGTTTGTGCGTTTCTGTCGCGTTTGTTACGTTTTAAACAAAACGTCAAAGTTTTTCGTGTATCATTATTCGAAATAATAATATAAGGTATATAACCACTATTTTAACTATAAAATATGATTACGTTATCTATGAAAAGTTTTCACCAACGTCGTATAAATAGTCGGACCACGTCCGGTTGTTTCGCGAAATTACGAATAATTATGAAGGTGTAATTCAAACAATTACGTAAGTGTATATACACATATATACAAATAGTTGCAAATAATCACAAGTACTTAGCCTAATAAAGAACTAAATACACGAAATTAGAGTTCTAGTTTAAGGTAATCATTACCCTAAAGTGTCGGGTGTCACATGGGCAATGATCAGAATGGTCTAGCGCGCATGTTTGGGTTAGGTGTGCGTGGTACCGATGTTTGGGGTGTCATTCCGAGTCGTTCAGCTTGTATTAGAGAGAACATTCAATTGAAGTCTGACAAAGAACAACTTATTGCTAAAGTGGCTCAATATGAAGCCAAGGAATCAGAGAGGGAAGGGTCAAGCAAACACGGTTTTAATGACTCAAGTGTCCCTTTACGGGTTTGTGTTTGATTCATGTTATGTTATTGATTTAGGTGTTCATGTTGATTGATCTATACATTTTTACTTGATTGAAACTTATAGGTTGGTGCGGAAGTTTACCTTCGTAGTATTTTAAACCCTAATGAGACTGTGGCGAGAGGTAGGATTAAGAGCTTGGATTCGAATGAGGAAGTTGGGGGTGAAGAAATCGGACCAGGATGGTGTGAAGTTAATGTTCAAGTTGCAATCAAAAGATGTGAACGTTTGGTGAGACCACACGACTTACTTATCACAATTGAGGATGCAGTTGGTGCAACTACCGCATGGCATTGTACACTCCTTTCGGTATGTCAATCTTGTTAACCTCTTCTAATGTTATATAAATTAAGATTTGTTCAAAAAGTATTATATATATTATATATTTGTTCAAAAAAATTATATTATATATATATCATATTCATACCATAAGAAACATATATCAGTGGATATGATTGAACATTAAATACTACTAAAGTAGTAATAAGCTAGATGACAATCAAACAATCTTAGGAGAAAATTGCTTTAGGATAAAGACAGTGGATCTGGATATATAGATTATAAGAGTAGGGTATTATACGAAAGCCATCGAATCACTTTTCATGAGGGCTAAAGGTCCATACCGTTATTAAAAGGAGAATTAGCTTATTTTTCTATTAAAATGGTAGGATATATGACATGCTTTCCTTTTGATTTTTTTTATGATAAATATCAAGAGAAAGAACTTGTTTGAGATTGAGAGATCGCATTTAAGACTTGAGAAAACTTACGATTAGATTATGTGACTTGTGCATCTTTAAATTATGTCCCATTCCTCACAAACTAACTGATCATGATGCACCGATGTTGTGCAACCAGCAGATCTACTTGAAATATTACGAATCAAAATCATTTTTTGGTAAAATAGCTTGATAACAGATCATCTACAAAGTTAGAATCAGTAATAGTCTAAAAAACAATCAGTCTACTAACTTTAAAAATTATATCATCAAAAAAACCCCTAATTACTAAATTTGTAGAGAAAGAAACAATTTTAGAGAGAGAAAAAGATGACAGTAGTGAAGTGTTAAAATGTGAGCTGCTCTCTAGTGGCTCCATCTCCGGCATTATATAGATAAAATTCTTCGAAAAGTTTTGCTCTTAGGCTCCTCAAAGTTTACCCCATGCTTACTCCACGTTTACTCTTATGTCCATCCGTGTTTCTCCATATTTTCATTAAGGGTCGTCACTCGAGTTGTTTTTAAGTTTCACCTTGTACTTTCTACAATTTACAATATCACTGTATTGAAAACAAAATCTGTTACTAATTTTAATTATGACATGTTATTATTTAAGCCAAGTCTGTAAAGTCTATTAAATTGTAACACCCCCCAATCATGGGCTTTATAGATTAATAGTTTATACTATTATAGCTTATTCAATGAAAGAAACATATTGAGAATCATAGAGATATAGTAAAAGCATCTGGCTACCTGTTGACTAGATGCAACTGTTTATATTCAAGAATCCAGAACTGAATTTTTTTTTTCTGTAAGAATATCTATATCAAATTCTATATGTTTGGTTATTTCATGACACATTGGATTAGCTGCAATATCATAAGTTTTCGTTAGTTTTTTTATGATAAATAAAATAGGTAATATGACAAGGGATGTGGAATAATTACTAGCTTGTTACAATTAATTTTTCTTACTAAATTGAACATGCTTGCTACACATTTTAATTACCTATTTTATTTACTTATGCTACCATTTCAATTACACACGACAACATATACTTGACTGTTAACTTTACACTTATGTACATTTTGTTTGATTGTAGTTGGTGCCTTCAGATGATGCATGAAGACTTAAAGCTATGTTTCTAGCTAGCTTGATTGTAGTTGGTGCCTCTACATGGTGCTTGAAGACTTCAACTATGTTTCTAGCTTCTTCTTTTTTTTTTTATCTATCTTTGTTTGTTACTCTTGAATTGTCATGTTATCCTCAGAAGACTTTGTTAGAATGCTGTTATTACTTTATTAGGTTAATCAGTTTTGTTATGGAATGATTTCTTTGAATTGGAATTGAGTTTTCTTCCTTTTATTATTGATGAAGTTCGGCTCGTACATTGTAAATAATCAATTATCGTCAAATAGTCCAGTTAAATGAAATAAATGTCCTATAATGTGTTTTATTAGGACGCTATTGATAGCATTCAATTATATTTCTAGTACCAAATATGTCATTATATGATTAGATTATTATGCAAAAAATTGGTCCTAACAAAGATCTTCGCATTAGGATACTTTTCTTGGTCCTCATACTAGAATAAATGTGACATATGATTTCGTCCTTTTAGATCTTTTAGGACGTTTATGTGTGTCTCAAAACATGATAATAGGTAACTATATATCATAATCTAAAACACCAAAAAACGTCATATTAAGTACTTTGTTAGGACGCTACTTGTGTCGTATTAGACATTCTATGGGACCTATAAAAAGTGTCACATAATGTATATTAGGACGCCTAATACTTATTACAACGCCCTTACATGAGACGCTTCAATTTTGGTCCTATTACATAAAAGGTCCCATAAAGTAACATTTTGGGACACTAACTCGTGTCCTATAAGAACGTTTTTGTTGTAGTGAATTTCTGCTGTCTCATCCTTTGATGCTAGAAAGAATACCCATGAAAAACGTGAAAAGTCATCAGTGATAACTAGATAGTAATGTTTACCATCTATACTCCTTGCGTTCACAGGACCAAATAGATCCATATGAAGAAGGTCAAAGGTTGAGGCAATGGAATTTTGAGATTTTGACTGATGAGGCTTCTTGTGTTGTTTGCCTTTTTGACAAGGCACACATTTATCCTCTAGACCAAATCTCTGTACTGGAACACCTAGCACTAGTCCATTCTTGACTATATAGTTCATCTTTCTAAAGTGTAAGTGTGCCATTTTCCGGTGCCACAACTGTGAATCAGACTCAGATGCTGTGGAAATAAGACATGTCGACTCCGGGAAGGATTCAGTAACACTCATGTCCAACACATAAGTATCATTCCTTCTGGGAGCCCTCATGATTATCCATTCATCTGGAATGACAAACCAGGTTTTAAAATGAGTGCTTCTCTATCCGTAAAATGGACAGGATGTCCTTTGTCACAAATCTGAGATACACTCATCAGGTTGTGCTTCAGCTCTTCAACATATTTGACTTGCTCTAGCTTAAATTTTCCATTTGTTATTGTACCAAATCCCGTGATTTGTCCACCTTTTTCACCAGCGAAGTTCACATATCCTCCCTTCTTGTGTATGAAATCCACAAGAAGCTGCCTTTCCCCCTTCATGTGCCTTGAGCAACCGCTATCCACATACCACCAGTTGGCAGCACATCTGATTAACTCCTTTTGCTTTTCAGCATCCAGATTGGCCATGTAGGCGATAAAGTCTTCTGAGCTCATGTTTTCAGTGGACTTCAACTTTACCTCTCTGGTCTCTTGAGCAGGTGCATCTATCTCCATCTCTATAGCTACTTCCTTTTCTGTATCAGATTCAGCATTGCTTTCCTCCTTTTCTTCAGTAATGGAGGCCATGAATGCTTGTGATTCCTCAGACTTTGAACTCCAATCATATGCTCCATCTTGAGTTTGAACCACCAGAGCTCTTGAAGTATGAATACTTCCTGAGGTCTGATTGTTCTCAGAGGAACCTTGACTGTGGTATCTTGATCCGTTCTGACCTGAAGTTTGATCTCTCTTCGGTCTCTGACATTCTCTAGCAAAGTGCCCAAAACCATCACAGTTATAGCACTTCACTTTAGACTTGTCGAATCCCACTTTGCTACTCATGAATTTTCTCCCGGTTCTGTTCATAAACCGTTGGGCTCTTCTTGCAATCATGGCCATTTGCCACTGCAAGTCCATTTCTTCTAGGTCATCTTGATCCAATTGGTCGTAATCTTCGTTGATTAGTTCAGGATCAGTGATTTTTCCCTTAATGAAGTTCTCACGGGATGCAATGAAAGAGGCAAGCATGGCTATTCCTTCTTCTGCAGACTTCATGCTCATGGGCATTAATTTAAAACCGCTTGAGGTTCCAGATTTCGGTTTTCTATCGACCCCTTGATCATCTGACGAAGTAATATGACAGACATTGCTATCAGAACTTCTGATAACCGAGTCTGTTTCAGCCTCGACAGTATAAAAAGCTGCAACACCACTACTTGTAGATGCAGTGGAATCAGTACGTTTACCATGGTAAACGCTGGGATCCTGAACCTGATCAGATCCCGTCTCTTTCCTCCGCATGTTTAAGTCATACACACGCAGCTTTCCAATCACATTATCGAGAGTCAGAGCGTCATACCCTGTACTCTCCTAGATCATCAGAGTATAAATGTCCCATTTTGGTGGGAGAGATTCAAGGAGTTTATTGCTCTTGACAGTGTCGGTGAAGGATAGACCATTGTTGTCTAGTTCAGTCATAAGATGATAGTATCTGGTGATAATTTCCTCTAATGACTCTCCCTTCATATGTTTGAAGACATAGAACTGTTTGGTCAGTAAATCAGCTCTACTCTCTTTGATCTTATCGTTTCCATCAAACCGCTTTTCTAACGCTTCCCAAAGCTCTTTAAAGAATTGGTAGCGTTTAAAAGTATGCTTGATCTCCTGAGGGAGACACATAGTAATTGCTGACAAAGCTTTATTCTCAGCCTCGTACATCTTTTTGTCTTCATCTTTCATGACAGAATATGTACAGAACTTAGTCTTTCCCTCAAATTCGTAAGTGGGTAAGTCATACCCATCTTTAATGCATATCCACATACGGATATCGTGAAATCTCGCAAACGATTCAAATCGATCTCTCCACCAAAAGTAGTCCTCTCCTTTGAGGAGCTTAGGCGGTGAGGCTGACTTACCAACCTCGTGATCCATTTCTAATAGTTTATTGAGATTCGTCATCACAAGAAACAGACAAACTAAGTCAAAAGTGTAAAACAGAAAAGTCAACAGAAGTCAACAGCCCTAGGTTCGTACGAACTTAGATTACTTCGAACTTATAGGTTCAAATACTATCTAGGTTCGTATGGTCAACCTTCTGGTCAAACTTGACAGAAAATTCAAACGTTCGAACTTATAGGTTCGTACGATATTTTGGGTAAGTTCGTACGTAACTTTCTGACTTGTACGAACTTGCTGTTCAACACCCAAAATCGAACAAAAACTTAGATCTACAGAGATTCAACCGATGAATTTGAATGAAACTTGATAGATAAGAACCACAAGAGCTTAAGGAATCCAAAAGTACAACTTTTATCAACTTAAACACTCAAAATCTTGTTTTCTTTGTGATTAAAGCAATCCCGAACCCAACAATGACTTGTTGCAACTCTGATACCAATTGAAAGTCCCTTTGCACGGATCCAAACGGGATTACAATGTGTATTAGATTGCGGAATGGTATAATACACAATGACCAACAACAAAACAAGTAAATGCAAGTGTTAAGTGTATAAGTTCGTAGGTATTCGAAGATAGCACTGTATATTCGAATATAACTGATTAAAAAGCCCTTCAAATAAAATATTACAACTTAGTATTTATACCCACGAACTTACTGGTCCTATGTTCGTACGAACTTCCTAGGTTCGTACGAACATACAAACTAACTACTAAAAAGGCTAAGTTAATAAACAAATTACATTATTAACTACAAAACTAATAACAAAACTAACTATTACAAAATAAGAGCTGTTGTCACCAAACGTACACCAACAAACCGTGTAATCACTTCCAAATCCTTCAACCAATGCTCTGATACCAATTGTTGGATCGAATTTAGTGATTTGGACGTGATATGAATGTAATCCGTATGTATGTATATGCATATATGAACAAATAATAGTCGAATGCTTATATTGAATGATAACCGAATGAATACAAGCTCTGAATACTCTATGTTAATCTCACATACAAATCTCTCATGTTCTAATGGTTTTCAAGCACTTACAAATGAGATAGAAATAGCGTATTTATAGTCACTTTAACAGGTACTACGACACTATTTTTAGTGTCTCAGCTAGTGTCTCACTTATAGTGTCTCAGATGTACAAGTGCAAATCCTATTTTATATCTAACACATAGCAACAATACACTCCCTATATCAAGTCGGTGGATCAATAAGCCATAATTGCCACATTCTTCACTTGTTTTGTCACCCATTCAAACGACCTTAGTTGTATCTTGTTAAATACTACTGGGATGTTGCAGAAAACTGTAAGAATTCCAAATTCTTCTTAGAATAGGATTTAAGAAGCAAATATTAAAGCAAGAAACACTAAAATCATCATCAAGTAAACAAAAACTAAAAAGAGTTGTTCAATTAAAAACATACAAAATCTGACATGATAGGTCCCAAGATGGTTGTGATGTAAAAAAATCGGCTACAAATTGTACCTTTGTTAACACAAATTGTTGTCAACCCAAATCAGATAAGATGATACTTGCAGATAACTCAAGAAAATAATAACAACATAGCATAAAAAGTAAGTCGAATCATTTTCGGTATTTCACATAATCAATATGATAAATTATGATCAAATACAATCAACAACCAATAGAAATACTAATTAATCAATGTAAATGCATATCAAGTTTACAACAATAAAAATTGATCATTGAATGACAGTTACAGACCAATAGCTGAATATGATGGTTATGGAAAAACAAACCTAAGGATGCTTCCTAGTACTTGAAACCTACACGAGAAAAATCGATGTATTAGAGATGATTCCTAGTTGAAACCTACACATGCGATAAAATGTTGTTGGATCCAGAAACCGAGTTACACTGCTCAACCTCCTACAATGAGAAACTCTATCTCTATCTTGACTTACCCGTAATCCCACCTTACCTATTTATAAGACTTCGTTTAATCTTCTTTTGAGACGCTAAATATTTATAAGAAAATCGAAAGTTTTTGGACCACCCAAACCAACCCGTCTCATTTTGGACCTTGTTTCACCCGTTACCAAACCCATCCATTTTGTAATCTTTAATAAGAGAAAGACATTAGAAAAAATATCCTTGTTTATATTAGTAGACTTGCAAAGTCCATAGAACCTCCAAGTAAATGACGGAACACAAATGTTCCCCTTTGCGACTTCCTCTCCTAATCTACACCAACATTTGTTGGTACATCTTGTGTGACAACAACGTCTAGTTTGTAATTAGTCTAATTTGATAATCATTGTAATTGTTAACTTTAATTTTATATGTGTATTTTGTAGGTTTGTACGAACTTAGAAGTAGGTACGAACTTAGGAAGGCCTACAAACTTAGCGTATGGGCTTCGAAGTTACCAAGTTCGAATGAACTCAGGTGCTTTTATATACACAAGTCTGAAAGTTTTAGTCTTGTGAGTTTTGAACTGAGTTTCCCGTAGCTAGTTCGTATACTTTACTGTATTTGTGTCTTAGTTTGAATGTAATACAAGTTTATGTTCAATAAAGCTTGATTTGCGATCTTTACACATTTGTAGATACTCGTTTATTATCGTTGTGTTTATTTGAGGATTCCGCACTCACATAAACTAGTTTACCTTGTGAATCCAGTCACTAGGGAACCTACAATATTTATATATATATATATATATATTTTAAAAAATTTAACGAATAATGAGACGACTCTGATTCAGGCACCATCATTGACAATAAACGACTCCGATTTAACTCACGAACATTGGAACCTGTTGATGCATCTTAGAGTGTCTGTCAGTTGGTCAAGTCTGTACTGTGTTTGTAAATGTAATAGACTTAGTGAAAATTACATTTTCTGTATTCTGCGACACAAGGCTTGTGTCGCATGAGTTGTAGTTGCGACACAGTGTTTGTGTCGCAATAGTGATCTTTGCGACACAAGGCTTGTGTCGCAAAACGGCCAGTTTGTTTAGTATAAATATCAAAGTTAGAGATATTTAGAAAAAAGACTTTCACACACATATTATTCTCTGTATTTTGGCTGCTACATCTTTGAGAGAATACCTTGAGTATAGAAATATAAAGTTTTATTCCTTTTGTTCTTCATTGTCTAAACTTTATATTCTTGTGATTGTCTCCTCCATGCGATTTGATTAAAAGATTCAAGATTGGGATCCACAATTGGTATCAGAGCCACAATCTTTGATTATTGGTGGTATCAAATCATTTGGGTAAGTATTTAAATACTTATTTTGATTATTTAACATTTGTTTTGGTGTTAGATCTTCATTATAGGTATTTTGGAGCTGAAGTTTTGGTGTTCTTGAACCTAAAAATCTCTGTTTGTACAAGATTTTTCGATAAAAAACGTTTAGGTTTTGAAAATTTTCGTTTTTGAGGTTTTTCGCACTGACAGCGCCGTTTCTGCGACACAAGGTTGCGACATAGTATTGTGTCGCTATGGGGTTTCAGCGACCTTAATCCAGCGACATAAGGTTCTTGCGACCTTAATCCTGCGACATAGTTCTGCGACATAACAACTGTGTCGCTGTTTGTTCAATTGCGACATAATCCTTGTGTCGCTTCTAGTCCTCTTGCGACATAACCTCTGCGACACAACATTAGTGTCGCATTATTCAGTTTTCAGAATTTTTGAAAAGTCTCTCGAGCCCATTACCATGTCTGCTTCTACATCAACATCACTTCAACAGGTTGGGGCAATGTTAAAGCACAATAGTGAGGTGGGTTCTACGAACAAACCACCGATGTACACTACTGGTATGAACTATTTAGACTGGCGTCAACGGTTTGAAGCGTTTGTATCGTTCAACGATGCTGAGATGCTGATCTATTTAGAGGAACGATATGAACGCCCTGTTCGAACTGGTATATTTAATGGACCTATTCCTGAAAAGTCCATTAAATCAATGACTCCTGAAGAACGTAAGGCCTTCGATACTGAACGAAAAACATATTCTGCAATTACCATGGCTTTACCTCAACAAATATTGAGACAACTACGCCATCACAAGACCGCTTATGATCTATGGAAGGGGTTCGAAAAGAAATGTGGTGGTAGTGACCAGTACAAGCGAAACAAACTGGATCTCGTTAAGAAACAGTTTGAGGTCTTTGACATGTTACCTACTGAGTCTCTGGAGGATATGTGTAGTAGATACTCCCAGCTCGTAAGTGAATTAGTCGAGGGTGGTGTAACTCTCGACAAAATCGATGTAAACAAGAAGCTTTTGGGTTCCTTACCCAAGAAGTGGAATACACGAGTGCTGCTGATGGAAAAAGACGAGGATATAATGGATATGGAGCTCGATGATCTGATCGGACAAATTGCTGCTGATCTCCTGGATATGCAGAAGAAGGAGACCAAGGCTACTGCACATATTCAGAATCCTATGTTATATGGTGTGGATGTTCCTGCTGCAGCAACTCAAGCTGCTGGGGCTGCATTCTTTTCTGGGGGTTCTGGTGCTCAAAATACATCTACTGGTTTTGGATATACTACCACCAACTCTTCTAGTGGGGGTGGTGCTTACTCTAACTTTAAAGGAGCATCTCCTGCAGTTGCTGAAGAACATGCAGCTGTCTTCACAGCTTTCTTGTCAGCTTATGATGACTTCCTATCCAACAAGAACAGCACCGTGAATATGACTGAAGAAGATTTCAGTCAAATTGATCAAGAAGAGCTTGAACGAATGGACTTAAAGTGGAGCATGGCTATGCTCACAAGACGCGTCAAGAATTTCTTAAAGAAGACTGGGAGGAAGAATGTCACTGATCCGGAAGAGAATGGTCTTGGATTCAATAAGAGCAAGGTGAAATGCTACCAGTGTCACAACTATGGACACTTTGCTCGTGAATGTGACCGAAAGAAGAATCCACCTTCCGGTTTATCCAAGCCCTCTCAGTCCAATTCATCTGAGAAGACCAAATCTGACGAAAAGGCGATGGTTTCCGCTGCGCTACTGCTTTCCAACAATGCTTGGGAATGGTCTGACCCAGATGAAGATGATACAGAACGGGCACTAATGGCTGAAGTGCATGAGGTACATGATGAACCCTTATCTTGTGTATCATGCATTAAATTAACTAACCAGCTAAATAGGTATAGAGAGGATACCACACGCCTTAACACTGTCATAGAAAATTTAACTGAAACAAATAATATGTTACGGGACAGTGATAAGGCCAGTGGTCAAAAGTTAAAAGCTATTTTGGAAGAGAAAAAGGAACTAAAAGCTAAAAATTTTGAACAACAAGATGAAATTGGTAGCTATGTTGACATGCTATCATCTGTTAAAAGGGAACTTGTTGAATCTCAAACTGAGATTTTAAATTTAAAGAAAAAGCTTTCAAATTTTTCAACATCCTCTGTAGTCTTTGATGAAATTCTACAAGCACAGAGGACTGACACTAAGAGTAAGGCAGGACTTGGTTTTCATCAAGTCCCACCTCCTAAGGATTATTTACCTATGCCTGTTAGGGATAATGTCAATGATATGATGCCTATCTTTACTAAGATAGATGTTAAAACTGTCAAACCTACTGTGAGCATCAATATAAGTAAGTCTGAGCTAGTTAAGGCTGAAAATGTCATCATTGCATGTGAACAACCTGAAACTAGTAGGCCCGAGCCAGTTAGGGCTAATACTAGTGAGTCTGAAACAAGTAAGACTCAAAAGGTTGAGAAAGTTAAACCTATTTAGGCCAAGATACATCAGACTGAACTTATTAAGTCTGAAAATATAGTTGAGCCTAAATTAGGAAAGACTCTTTCTGTGCTTCCTCGTATTATTGAAGAGGAAATTGAAATTGAGGATATAACTGATCAAGAGTATCGACCAGTTAAGAAAAACGTCAAGCCTGGAAATCATATAATTACTATCGAACAAAAAGAACAGGCTATAACAAAAAGAAAAGGTAAAGCTATGGCTGAACCTCAAAAGAAGATTGTTTCTAAAACAACTATATTAAATAAATCTTCTAAAAACTCTTCTAAAGCATCTCTTGCTGAATGCTCACGTAAATGTGACTGTTCAACACATGCTTCTTTTGGTCGAGCTCATCGGTTCATTCCTCAATCTCAATCAAGTGTTGAGCATCGATCCTGTTTCTACTGCAAGAAGCAAGGTCATTTGATAAATGTTTGTCCCGTGCTTGCGAAGAAACAGTATGGGAAACAGGTTTCGTGAGTCTCAAAATTTAAGAATCCTTCAAAGAAGTCTATTTCAATGAAAGGCTCAAAGACTTCTGTCCCAGTTGTCAAAATCAACAAAGTTGAGCAAAATACTTTGCAAAACTTGAAGCTCAAAGTTGTTGACTCGCAAGCATTCAAACCAAAGCAGGTTTGGAAGATTAAAGAATCTTGCAAAGATTCTACATCCAACAATACCTCATCAGTAAAACATTCTAAACTTTTTGAAAACAAAGTTTTGACTGATGTGGTCATTGTTGATGATGTTACTGGAGTACCCAAGACTATAAAGGCTTGGGTCTCCATTTCTAACTAATTTACCTTGTTTGTGGTGCCGCAGCAACCTGAATCTGTAAAGAATAGTAAATGGTATATCGACAACGGTTGTTCTCGACACATGACCGGTGATGTTTCCCTTTTATCTGAGGTTCATGCCTACAATGGAGGATATGTGGCCTTCGTTGGTGACAAAGGGGGAGTTATTTCTGGTCAGGGTACGCTTACTAATGGAATGGTAAGCTTTGAGAAGGTGAATTTTGTAGAACAATTGCAACACAATTTTCTCAGTGTCTCTCAAGTGTGCGATAAAAAGTACACTACTACTTTCACAGACACTGAGTGTTGCATTTTGAAGCCGGGATTTGTTATCCCTGAAGAATGGGTGCTTCTGAGGGCACCACGGGAGCGAGACACGTATATTCTTGACATGAGTACTGTGGAAACTACACAACTCACATGTCTTCTATCTAAAGCTCCTGAGAAGGAGCCGTTATTATGGCACAGGCCTATGGGACACTTGCACTTTCGCAAGATGAACTACCTGATCAAGAATGATCTAGTGCGAGGTGTCCCTAAGCAATCCTTTGGACTGAATGATCATTGCGTCCCTTGTCAGAAAGGAAAGCAACACAAGAAGTCTCACAGACCGAAGCTGGCCAATTCAACTGAGAAGCCCTTGGAGCTGCTTCACATGGATCTATTCGGGCCAGTCAGAAAGAAGAGTTTGGGAGGAGCTTCGTATTGCCTTGTTGTGACGGATGATTATTCGCGGTTTTCTTGGGTTTATTTTCTGAAGACCAAGGATGAAGTGCCTGAGATTCTCATCTATCTATTCGACAAACTGCAAAATCTTTGTGAGTTGAGAATCAAGAAGATAAGGAGTGATAACGGTACAGAGTTTAAGAACTCGATTATAGAGCTGTACTGTTTGAGCAATGGTATTGAACACCAATTCAGTGCCGCAAGGACTCCACGGCAAAATGAGGTTGCAGAACGTAAGAATAGGACTTTGATTGAGGCTGCACGTACAATGCTATCTGACTCTAAGCTTCCAATCACATTTTGGGCCGAAGCTGTAAATATGGCTTGCTATGTTCTGAATCGGGTGTTAATGGTTAAGAAGAAGAACAAGACATCCTATGAATTGTTCAACAACAGAAAGCCTAATCTACAGTTTCTTGAACCATTTGGCTGCCTATGCACCATTATGCACACCAAGGAACGAATTGCTAAGTTTGGTGAGAAATCCTGTGAAGGTGTTTTTCTAGGATTCTCTAATAACTCACCCAACAAACGTGTGTATAACTTAGTGACCAAGCGTGTGGAAGAACATTTTGAAGTCACCTTTTTCCATTACACTGACAACCCTCAGGGGAAGGGACCCGAATATTTGTTTGATTATCAAACACTGTTTGATTCTTTCAATATTCCTGAGGAAAATGAAGAAGAGGATATAGTGACACTACTTCATGGGCTGGACATCGCTTCTGAAACACCACCCATCTCTGTTCCTCCACCACCTACAGGAACACCAGCAACTGCTCCTGCTGCTACTTGTGAGACTCCACCTCCACTCGTTACTGAGAATGTTCCTGATCCTACAAATGATGAGGAACAAATGTTTGAGGATTCTGTTCAAACACCTACATCTGACCTTGAAGATTTACCTGCACTTCAACTCGAACTTGAAGCTGACTCTACAAACCTTGATTCTATCATCGTTCCAGCTGTAATTCCGAGTTCTCGGATCAATGTGACACCGTCTCCTGTTACCGTCACTGATCCTGTTTGTTTTGCTTCGGAAATTGAAGAATGCTTTCTCTCCCAAGTAGAACCGAAGAAGACAGCTGATGCGTTAAAGGATCCATACTGGGTTGAAGCTATGCAGGAAGAGCTTCAACAATTCAACAAGCTACAAGTATGGACTTTGGTGCCTTTACCCAAGGGTGTTCATCCTATTGGCACTCGTTGGGTATATCGTGTGAAGAAGGATGATCGGGGCGTGGTAATTCGCAACAAAGCACGTCTAGTGGTCCAGGGCTTCACTCAAATTGAAGGTTTGGACTATGATGAAGTATTTGCTCCGGTTGCTCATTTGGAATCCATCCGCATTTTCCTCGCGTACGCTTCATTCAAAGGATTTCGGGTTTACCAGCTTGACGTTAAGAGTGCATTTCTGTATGGTCAAGTGGTTGAAGAGGTCTATGTCAAACAGCCGCCTGGATTTGAAGACTCTGTTCATCCGAACTACGTCTGCAAGCTGGACAAGGCATTGTATGGTCTTCATCAAGCTCCTAGAGCTTGGTATGAGCGGCTTGCGACTCATCTTCTGAAGAATGGTTTTGTACGAGGAACGATCGACAGTACTCTCTTCATCAAGCATGCAGGGGAGGACTTGTTATTAGTACAGGTTTATGTGGATGACATCATCTTTGGTTCCACCAAGGATGAACTGTGTCGCGACTTCGAGCAGATCATGAAGTCAGAATTTGAAATGAGTGTAATGGGGGAGCTGGACTTTTTCTTGGGCGTACAGGTCGAACAATCTGCTAAATGGATTTACATTCATCAGTCCAAGTACGTCAATGATATGCTTACGCGGTATAACTTGACTGACTGTAAATCCTATGGGACGCCTTTAGAGCTGAATCATCACCTTGGTCCAGCGGAAGATGAAGAGGACTTTCCGGAAAAAGATTACCGATCTATGATTGGTTCTCTGATGTATCTCACTGCATCACGTCCAGACATTGTCTTTGCAGTCTCTCTCTGTTCCAGGTATCAGGCTAAACCGAAGGTGTCTCACATGAAGGCAGTTACGCGAATCTTCGGTTATCTCAAATGTAGACCAACTCTTGGTCTCTGGTATTCTAATGAGAAAACCTTCGCGCTCACTGCTTACTCAGACTCGGATTATGGGGGATGCAATATGGATAAGAAGTCCACTTCTGGTGGATGTCAGTTTCTTAGACCTCGGCTCGTATCATGGCAGTGCAAAAAGCAAACAACTATTTCTACCTCAACCGCAGAGGCTGAATACATTGCTGCTGCTAGTTGCTGTTCCCAGATTCTTTGGATACAACACCAGTTGCGCGATTACGGTTTACTCTTAACTATGACTCCTATTCATATAGATAATACTGCTGCTATATGTATTACTCATAATCCTGTCCAACATTCTAAGACCAAACACATAGAAATTAGGTTTCATTTCATTCGTGATTGTTATGAAAAATACCTAATTGATCTGGTCCAAATAGATACCCTTAAGCAGAATGCCGACCTGTTCACCAAAGCCTTTTCCTGTGCTCGTTTCGATGAGCTAGTCAACATGATAGGGTTACGTTTCTTTCCCATTTAAAAGTAATATTTGTGACCTTAGTCTGTTATGTTCTTATTATTATTATTAAAAAAAAAAAGGGGGGTAATGCAATAGCCACTCTTTGTGCTTACTAGCATTAAAGAAAAGCAACGTTGCAACATTTGCAAAAGACGTTTAGTTGTGTCTGTAAACAACTAGGAATATGATAGTACATTAGGAGACACCCCTCAAATGTCGATCTTAAGTTTTATCCTCGATGTATCAGTAGGTTTATCTCGTATTGGTTATACTTGCTCTTATAAACATCTGATTATTTGCACGATGTATTGGTAGACATGTTCATACTCCTCTTTGAGCAACTAAGAAATACTTTAATCTGTGTTTAATCTTTTGTGATGACCATCATATGATGTATGACAATTTGTCTTAATTCTTGTGTATTAGCTAGCCATGCTTCAATTAACTTGAGTCTGTATATGACAACATTTGGGGATTTATGCTGTCTGTTTCCTTTGTTGTACGTCCGTACAGACCTGGTCTCAGTCAGTATACTTTCAAAAACTAAGCAAACAAAAGTCAAAGTACTTTCCAATCGTATAAAATCAAAGATTACTTACAAGGTCGCCAAATGGTTTGACCAAGTGTGGTTTTGCTTACACCTGAATCAAGTTTATGTCGTTTTGTTGTACGTATGTACAGACCTGTCACCGCTGGCTTGATTCTTAAAAATGTTGAATTCAAACGCTTTCTCTAACTAATCGAAGTTTTGGACATGTCTTGATACTAAGAGTATATCTATGTGGGAGTCACAGAGATCTATTCACTCTCACAATAACTGCTAAGCTTAAAGTTGTGTGTGTTACGTGTTTAAGTGGACAAACAATACTGATAATTGTCTTGTTTCAGACTGCGTCTAAGGCTTGATAACTTTCTTGATAAACTTAAAATTGGACAACTATACTGATAATCGAATTAAAGTTTGATATTGTCTTGCAAGTCTGTCTTTCTAATATGATTCCTACAATGACACATCTCAAACTGTTCTTTTCTATTTTTATTTATTATTTATTATTTATTATTTATTATTCTGATATTTGGTTTATTTACTTCGTTCACTAAGTGTCACAAATACAAAATATCTTAAAAACGTGAACTCTTGATTGACTCCTGCGACACAAGCTTTGTGTCGCACGTTTTGTGCCCAGCGACACAATTATTGTGTCGCTCGCTTATGTCGCCTATTTGTGCTGCCCACTCAGCGACACAACTCTTGTGTCGCTGCCTTGTGTCAGGGGTATAAAAACCCTCGTGTCGCTGTAATTAGTATCTAATTATCAGCGACACAATAATTCAAAACTAGCGACACAAGACAAACCTGCGACACAACAAACCCTATTCGTTTTTCGATTATTTCGTGATTTTCTGTGGGTTTCTGCTGCTTTCTTCGCTCGTATCGTGTTCTACTCACTTAAACGCATCCACAGGTACCAATTTTAACAACTTTAATTGCGTATTCAATCGAGCATTTGATTTTAAAGTTTCAGATATTTAGGTTTTCTGTATTTGCAACAATTGACTGCTTTAATGTGTTATAATATGCGTAATAATTGTTGATTTATGTTCCTGCTATAGTGGTACACCCTCGGAAACGATTGAAACACAAAAACCCCAATTTTTGTTCATCTGAAAATTCTGGGTTTCATTGTGTTCATCTTTGCGACACAAGCGTTGTGTCGCAGTCCACTGTCTTATGACGCTGCTCATTGCTGCGACACAATTCTTGTGTCGCTGGCTATGACGCTGCTCATGTCTGCGACACAATTATTGTGTCGCCGCCTTATGACGCTAGATTCTATGCGACACAACTTCTATGTCGCCATCCTAATTGTGCGGCACAACCCTTATGTCGCTGGTTAATCATTAAATTGATTTAATTACAAAACAGCGACATAACGGGTTATGTCGCTCCTATTCCTGCGACACAAGGCTTGTGTCGCAAGACATTTTTTAATTCAAAAATGTCAATGTTATTTGTTGAAACTAACGGCTTCCAAGTTTCTCGTGTTCTTACAGATATGGCAGATATAAATGTGAATGCTCTATTTTGGGAACCACGTCACAATGTCACCGCATTTTTAGACGATGACAAGGAATCGGCCGCGCCATATCGACCGATGATTGCCTTCCTTCGCCGTTCCAGGATATACAAAGCAATCACGGCCACCACCGCTATTTACCGTGATCATGTCACGGACTTTTGGCTCAACGCGGCGATTAACTCAGATCTCCCGTATACAAGACTTATATCAAGAGTTCACGATCGTGAGATCATCGTATCTGAACAGCCTATCAGGGATTTCTTTGAGTTTCCGGATGATTCAGAAATGCCGGTTACTTTCTCGAATGCCTTTATCTCTGGAGGCATGATCCGTCTAGGCTATCCTACTATACCCAGAGATCAATATCGCAAGGCTTTTCTTACCAAAGTCTGGCGGTATTTGATGCATATCATGATAGTGTGCCTTTCAGCACGCAAAGCCGGTTTCGATGGCATTAGCCATTCAACTGCGTCCGCAATGTTGGCTCTCGTTTATAACAAGCCTTATAACTTTTCGGGCTACATTTTTCGAGCAATGGTGGACCACGCTCAGGCAGGCGAGGGTCAGTGGGCTTTGTACCCACGTTTCGTTCAACTACTCATCAACCACTTGCTCCCGGGTTTACCGGTGGCCCCGCAGCACCAATTTCGCCCAACACCGATGAATACCCAAATTTTCGTGGTTTCCGGTCAATACGCTAAGGGTGCACCGGTCCCGCCTGACGTGCCACTTTTTGGCCATATTGTGGATGAGGCCTATGTTCCTCCGGAGGGTGACGAATTCGCCGATCCGGCTCCTATTCCTAGGCCACTGTCACCTCCGCCACAGGCACCGGTTCAACATCATCAACAACAACAACAACAGCATCACCAACAACAACAACAACAACAAGCTATCAATCCCGATCCTCAATTTGAAGATCTCATGAGGGATATTGATGACATATGCCCCTCTCCTCCCAGGTTGACGGGCAAAGTGAGGATGTCACTTACATTGTCTCTGACGACATACCAACATCCAGTCGACCTCGCACCTCTTCGTCTGCAGGGCCTTCAGAAATTCAGACTCCAGTGCACCCTCATCCGGATATTATAAAGCAACTTTTGGAACGGATGGAGGAAATGCAGAAGACTGTGAACGACCAGGCTATTATCATTCAGTCTCAAGCTGCACTTATCGAGGCTCAAACTTCTAGAATTACGACCTTAGAGGATAAGTTTAGGGAGTTTGAGACCCGGTCTATTGGTCCGAGGGAGTCTGTTCCCTCTGGTCCAACTATAGAACCAATAGGACCGGGGTCTGAGTCTGTAACTGAAGATGTACATATTGAACAATCTAATGAAATGCCCACTTTAGAGTATTTTCCTATGCACCGGATTCCAGGCCAACCAAGACCATTGGCTGTAGACTATTCTTGTGCAGACCTCTCGTTTATTCAACACATGATAAACGAAGTCAATTCTGATAATGAGAGTGAAAATTTTGAAGAAGATGTTGATTTTGAAGTTGAGGAGGAAGAACTTAATGATGATGAGTTCTATGATGATGCTCCAATTATTGAGTCAGATTCTTCTGAAGACGAAACTGAAAATACTTCTGAGACTCAAGATGAAGGAACATCGGAGACTCCTATTCCTGATGATGAACCGATTGAGACGAAGGCTGAAAGACTTGCTAGATGGTGGCCGCACGGAAAAGATAGAAAACAAGTGCCGGTCACCTGCAAATCATACAAGGTCACTGGATTGTATACTGGACTGATAAAGAGTTGGAAGATCTCAAATGGATTGTTTATGATCAAAAGGCTTGATGGTATCCAATATTTCAAAAGATCATTCTCAAAGCTGAGCACCTTGCCAAAAGGAGAAATCAATCGTCTCGCTCAGCTTGCTTTGATTAATCCTTCGAGAGACGATCGTGCCAACTTCATTCAGTCTACGCTTCAACGAGAAATTCGCACTAAACGGTACAGCTTCATCAAACCGACATTGGGAACTAGAATTATTTACAAGAAACGGTTAGATCCTGTCACCAAACAGCCATTGATTAAAATGCGTTATCCTCCGGCTGAGTGCTTGAAGAAGATACCTCTGGAGACAGTTCCCTTGGACTTTCTAAGAAGATTTCATTACTGGGAACTGGATGCTCATACTGGTGAAGCAGTTTTGATATTTGTGCTTGAAACAGAGCAACCAGAGATGAGCTCACTTTATAACTTGAAGAAAACTCAATTCAGAGTTTTTGATCCGATGAGCTTAATAAATTTCTATGAGAAAGATCTGAAAAAGCTATTTGACAATCCGACTACTTAATTTTTCTTTTCTTTTAGAAGTGAAAGAGAACAGAGAAGGGGAGATTTTCTAGTTTTCTTTTAAGTACGTAGGAAACCGATTTTTGCAATTGATCAGTTAAGGTTGGATCGAATGTTGTTGTGTGTGCGTTCGGCCCAAAGCACCACTTACTAAATTGCATGCGATGACCTAACACCTAATCATCTATTCTGTTTTTTACTCTAAAATTCAGGCAAGAAAACAAACTAGGGCTTCTTTTTTCCGTTGTTTCTGTTCTAATCCCTCTCATAGATAATGCTCACTCGTAATTATCATAATTAAATTTATATAATTTTTGATTTTTAGGTTAACAAAGGGGGATCTGATGTACTTTCTTGTACATCTCATCCACTTCATTGATCATGACTTCTTTACAAAACAACAACAATCAAGGTACGTACCTTAAATTTATTATGTTTTCTATTTTGGAATTTCTTTTAGTTGCAGTGTGTTGTTACGCTTTTAAGCTATATATTGCACGATCCTGGAATTCAGTTTTTTATTTGTATTTTTTAATATGTTATTTGTTATTTCTTTTGGTTAATCATTATTCGGTAACAGGCAGTTTGATAGTCGTAATAGAGTTAATTATTATTAGAAAAATTGGTTGATAAGTTTTGTAAGTAGTCTGAATGATCACACCGAGCGAATAATTAGAAGTTTTTCTTAGTTGGTAGCGGCTGAAAAAATCATTTGTGCTACTAGTTCTGCCATGTTTATATGATGGAGATATCTACATTACATTACAAATATGTTAGTTTTTGTTTTTACACTTAACATAAATACAGAAGTAGGTTTAAGCTTATTCACGTGCATATCTTAAATACGTTTTGGATCCACCCTTGTTTAAGAGGAAACCATGTAAGGTGAAGTTTGTAGGTCATCTGAGGACATGTGGTCAGTTAAAATATATGCTTATGGTTTATTGGAACAATGGCCTCTGTAAATCTTGGACCGGGTTAATTAAAAGATAGCTTGAATATGGATAGTTGAGTAAGGACATTATTCTAGATGAGTTACTTAAGGTCTTTGTGACAAACGAGTCCTTATTGGTTCTACCTTTCACTAAGACTAGGTTTTTACATGCTTTCATTGTTTGATTTTCTTTATAAGATTTTCTTGAGTTATGACTTGAAACGATTGATGACTTGTTATATTTCACCTAAAATTACTACCTTTTCCATATTAATGCTGTCATCATTCTAGATGATGAACATGCTAAGGCCATTCTATTTCAAAATGATGTCTTTCTGTTGCAAGAAGAATATTGCACATTGAGGGGTTGGATGTAGGGTGCTAGTAACAAATAACAAATTATATATATGACAGGACAAATTGTTGTGTTCTATATTGTCATTAGTCGGAGTCTTGGATTATGGCCTCAAGTTCAACTTAAGTTTGGCTGAATTCTTGCCCCAAACATACTTAAATAGATAACTGACAGACTCGATGCTCATAAAGAACTTGAACCAAATGTTGGACTGAACCGTGTTTAAGTCTTGCAGTTTAATATTTTCTTCCATTTAGTGTCTGTCTTCCTCTCCCAAATCAGTATGCCAAAATTTCATTCCTAATTAACACCTGGGCCTAAACTGTTTTAATCTACAATACTCGAAGAAAAACAATACATAACACATTGAAAAAAAATATTATACTGAAACCAAGACACGAGACCAATTATGTAAGTTTAAATGTTTGTCGGTAATCATGTAATGAAACTGTCAGCTTCATCTTCTTTGCTAAAGAACCCTTCCCTTGCATAAGTTCTATTTTAACTATGTTGTCTATCACTCATGCTTGAGGCTTTAAGCTTACGTGAAGCTTGTGTATTTTTTCCAGATATGGATGAGATTGGTAGTCCTACTTGTTATATCCCGATAGGGTGGTCAAATGGAAATATTTAAAGGGGGATGTTGTGCATTTACGACTAGTAGGAAAGGAAATGACAGTCAAATAGGGATGTAGGTCTTTTGAAGTGACTTGAGATTTGTTTTCGTTGTCTTCTCATTGCATCTTTCTTTTTCTTCTTTTCTTTTTCAGCGTATTAGTAGCTTCTAGATAAGTATAATAGTAGAAGATAATTTTCACAAACATGGCTGTATTAGAAGATTCGGAATCTTGAAAAGTGAGAACAACCTAGCCTTGAGGCTATAGTGGAGTCCAAAAAGAGATGAGTACTCGTTCTACCAAGCGTAGGAATATGTCTTGGTCACCATCAAGGTGCCATTTTCAGCATCCCTAGCACTAACAGAAACCTCTGTTTCATCTTTAACGCTTTCTATCTTCTACCATTTCGTCATCAAATTTTTGAGGTCATGCAATTTTTTTTGACATTTCCTGGAACAAATTGATGACATTAGTAGCAGAAGTCTCTTTGCTCTTCTTGTTCTATCTCTAACAAGGAATTCTCGTACAAGCTGTAGCCGAGATGCTCATCTTTTGATCTTGATTTTTTTTTTCAATTTTCGATCTTAGGAAAAAACTTCTTTGTTGTTTGTTTAACCGTTATTGTAGAGTCTTGGGCTCAAGAGCTTCTCTGTCTTTTTATCGTATTAGTAGCTCCCTATAGGTAGCATAACACAATAAGGTTTAACCTCATCAGCTTCTTAGATGAATCCTGATGCAACTACAGTTCTGAGTCTTGCAGATCTTGTAAAAGTTAGTTTCAAGTTGTCACAAGAGCTGCTATGAGTCGTGGTGTCTTGCATGTCATACGTAAGTTAGTATACGTTGATTTGAGTTGTGTAATTTCTTTTTTCGAGAGTAACAAAAAAAATATGACTTAACGATAAAAGCATCTTTATCTTATTCTACTTAAATGGGATAAGGAAGTAGGCAGAATGGAAACAAATCTCTGGATTGAAGGAAATTACGAGTTCATTCATTTTTTGAATTACTAGTTTTTAAGAGTAGCTGATACCAATTCTCATAGCCACTGCTAGAGCTTAGGGTTAGGAGGGAAGAGTTTTGGTTGACATATCAAGGGAGGTGGGCGGGAAAGAATTTGAAACAATTCTTAGGAATCTAAGTGGGATACTTTTGTTCAAATTATAAAATGATCTTACTACTGTAGGAGAAAAAACATTATTTATACAAAAGCTAATGAGACATGCCTTGGCAAAATTTTATATAAACTCAAGATATATGATACAAGAGAAGACGGAACTACCATCAGGACAATATAGGATCTACGAGACATGCCTCGAGAACCTACTGAGCCATAAAACTACCAACCCAGAACACCAAATAACCAAAATTGGATGCTAACAAAAATAAGACTGTCAAGTAATGCTACAAATATTTTATAATTGAGCTAATCTTCGAACATTACTAGTCTTCTTGAATTTTAGGGTGCAGAACTTAGGACGAACCACTTCCTTGATGAGAAGAACAACATTAGTTCATCTAGTTTATAGAAAGATATAGCAACCCCTACTGTAGCAGTTACCGTTGCAACACACTTCTGAAGTATACTATTGAACTATTTTGAAAGATCTTAATGTTATTCATGCATAATCATGAATTGGGTGTATTATTTACCATATAGGTTCAAACAGAACATCTTGTCGGCAGTTATTTTGTTTAAATCAATTGGGTTTTTATTATAATACGTGGTTGAAGTTGATTTTGACATTCTGTGGTTGATTATTGTCTAATTGCAGATTCCATTCAAAAGAACTGTGAGGCCCCAGCAACGGTCCTCCAAAGCATTGGACTCCCACAACCACAGCTATGTAACGGGAGTCCAATGGAAGGGTTTAAAACTGCGGTTATTGGTCATCCAAGTTTTCTAGAAGTAGAAGGCACGGTCGCCACTAAATTACTCGAATCTACAATAGAACCAAATAAAAAACCAGCAGCATACATTGGTTCATGGCTTTTGCATCCTGCTGACATCAAAAAGGCCCAATTGAATAGTATTGAAGGCCAATTCTATCCTTTGTTGGTGAATAATAATCGGGTTCAATATGCTCCGTTTGCCATGTTTCCTCAAAGTTATCCATGTGATTTTCAGCATCAGCAACATCAAGAGTTCCATTATTTTGTGGTTATTGATTTTGAGGCTACATGTGACAAGGAAAGGAACCCTCATCCTCAAGAGATCATTGAATTCCCTTCAGTTATAGTGAGTAGCGTGACTGGTCAACTGGAAGCCTGTTTCCAAACATATGTTCGTCCAACATGCAATCAGCTCCTAAGTGATTTTTGCAAAGATTTGACCGGTATCCAGCAAATTCAGGTATGTACAGGGTTTCTTAAGTTCTTAACGTAAGTTATATTTATCTGTGTTCTATGTACATCATCACTTGAAAAAGGGTATCCCTGTTAGTATTCAAATGTTGCATGTTATTCTGGCTCGTGATTCTTACAAGTAGATGGCTAAAAAGAAAAGAAAAAAGGAACAAAAACTAATGGATATTAAAAAAGAGAAACCTGAAGACATGATACCCTTAATCCCTTTACAGCATTACAAGTGGGAGCAAATTATCCGCTCAAAGTTCTGTCCAATCTCTTCCAACCCAAAGCGGCGAAGAACGAATATAATTTGCTACAAAAGCCAGCTAACGGGGGTATTCTTCTTTCGTCTATGAGGAATAAATAAAATTGAAGAATCCGCGGATATGTTGAAAACTTAAATTATTGTTAGCCGGAAAATGGCTCGTGGTAAAGGTTCAGGACAGGACAGTATGGGACGTCTTGCTTAGGGCTTTGGAAGCAAGCAACCAGCCCGGCAATGTATCACTCTAAGGAACAACTAATTTTGAGGAACTGTTTTAGTTCCGTTAAATATAAATGATTTTCAGTACTGGAGGTGGTGAGTTGGGAAGGTTGGGTTACTGGTCTGAACGGGTTCGGATCAGAACATGTAATTTTAATAAAGGTCAAGATAGTTTTTGGGTCTATTGCTCCCGCTAATTTTAACTCATGATCATTATCATCACTATGATTTGGAAGACGAATTGCTATGCATGTTCTTGCTCGTTTTGTATGGCATGAGTATATTTTGTAGAATAGATGGTTAAAATAGGAGATGTATGGCTAATTGTTTATTTGTTTCAGGTGGACAGAGGAGTTACTCTTAGCGAAGCTCTTCTTCGGCATGATAAATGGCTGGAGAAGAAGGGAATAAAGAATGCCAACTTTGCTGTGGTCACATGGTCAAACTGGGACTGTCGAGTAATGCTAGAATCAGAATGCAGATTCAAGAAAATTCGTAAGCCTCCTTATTTTAACCGGTAAGTTTTGCACTTGCCATAATGCTGAAAACAGATCACATAAGCATGTATCTTCCTTAGTTTCATATAGATGTTGCAATGTCTACATGTGTATTGGTAATTTGGACATTTGGTTCTACTTTTTCTCTAACTGGTCTCACTGATTATATTTGCAAATTAGCTACAGTGAAAACGGATTAAACGGCCGAAAAATTCAAAATGAATGAAATATTCCAAATCATTTGATTTAAATAAGTAGTTAGATTATATAGTTTAATAGTTTAGCTTTTGTAATGGTATTTAACACACTATTTTCTTGTAGAAATTGTCAAGTAGTTGTAGAAAAAAAAGCAGTTGTAGCGGGTCAGGCGCTACTGAACAGCTATCCTGTTTGACCCAAACTTATTTTGACTAGTTACCCAACCCGCATAACCTATTTTGCCACATACAGAACTCTACACAAGGGTTGATCTTGTATAACTTTTGGAAAGTAAGTAGTGGTAGACAAGAACATTGTTAATAAGCTAGGATTTCTTACACCTCAAACTTTTGGAAAAAGTTGTTTTAGTCTGCACAAATGAAGCTTACAATCTCCACATGATGATGAAAGTTAACTCTTGAAACTTTTATAACTTACACCAAATAGTTTAAGTTTGATTAGTAAATTATGAATTGAGGTATATGGGCCAGATAGATAAATTGTTATTGTGCATACTGCTTACACAAATCTGCTTCTTTGTTTGTGCCAGATGGATCAACTTAAAAGTTCCATTCTGTGAGGTTTTTGGTGGTGCAAAATGCAGTTTAAAGGAAGCCGTCCAGATGGCAGGTCTATCATGGCAGGGTCGAGCTCACTGTGGTTTAGATGATGCCAAGAACACGGCCCGTTTGCTTGCTGTTATGATGCACAAAGGTTTCAAGTTTTCCATCACCAATTCCTTAATGTGCCACTCGACTGAACATCACACATTTACTTGGAAACTGCCACTCGGACCTATCCCTTTTCCACCATACCATCATCACCAGCCATTTCACAAACCGAAGGACCTGCATTTCATTCCAATATTGCATCCTTGCTGTTTCTGTGGGGTCAAAAGCAGCAAAGGAATGGTTCGCAAACCTGGACCGAAACAAGGCAGCTGCTTTTTTGGGTGCGGGAACTGGACTTCTGCTAGAGGCGCTCGTTGCCACTTCTTTGAATGGGCTTGAAAAAGTCGAATCAGTGAAAGTAAGTGACTTTTGTACCCTTCATGGTCTCAGTTTAAAGCTATGCGTACCTTTTTTGTAAAAAGAACATAAAAACGAGAAAAAGGGAAAAACCCGCACGAGTATCGAAGTGGAGCAAATATTCTATGGTTGGTTCTAAAATGATGAATGCTCCTCCAAAAGATGCAGAAGAAGATCTTATTATTATATTAACATAAGTCAAGAATTTTAGAGTTGTGGAATTTGTTAGAGTTTAGTCCTTGGAGGATATGCTTTTATTACATGCTTATTAATTATCTAAAATAATCCATGAAACGGGGGTTAGTACTTTACTTATGCTTTTAGGGTGCAGATGCTATTTTTTACTTTGTTTGTATTTGTTTGCATTTTCTTTTTGACTTCATATGTCATGGTAATTTGTGAACACAGATTATTCATACAGGAGCCTACTGTTTGTGCGCAAGTAATTACCCTTGAATATTAGTTTTAACATTAGTCTTGAAGAAGTATAGGACGTGGAATTTTGTCATTTATGCATTCCTTAGTACTTGCAAGAGATTATTTACTAAAAAGTTCTCACTAGCTATGTGTTGTAGTAAAATACTACATAGACGCATTCAACATCTTCGATACAAATTTCATAATCTTTTAACATACTTGTAATTTCAAGAGAAACATCGAGATAAGTCTCATACCATTACTTTTTAATACGCATATGATTTCAAGATCATTCGTACAAATTCATAATCTTTTTACACGCATATCAATCCATGAGAAACATTTATATAGGTGTCATACAAGTTTTATAACTTTTAACGTATATATAGTTTCAAGATAAGCATTCATATAGTTTTCATACAAATTTCATAATTTCTAACAAATGTATAATTTTGAGATAACATAATTTTTACACTATGTATAATTTCGAAATAAACATTTTTACAAGTTTCACACAAACCTCATAAATTTTAACGTACTTATAATTTCGAGAGAAGCATTTATATAAGTGTAGACAAGTTTTATTTTTTTTGACAGAAAGAATTGTATATTAAATACTACTAGAATGAAACTAGTAGAACGCCAATGTACAACAATTACAAATACCCTTAAGATACACTAATTAAAGATTAAGACCCCCTAGACTAGATTCGAACTGTGAGGGTACTAAAAAGGAATGAAAAAAACTTGAAGAATTTCAGGACAAAATCCCCGAATGTAGGGGCCGAGCCACCGAATTTCACCCTACACCGATTTTGAAAGAACCCCAAATGGATCTAGATAAAAATACAACCAGTTACATAACAACATGTACAAAAATAAATACTACCACATGTGCATTTGCGACTAGGGAGCCATGCTGCAACTTTGCCATCTCACTGTAAATGGAAGAAAGAAAATAGATACTCCAGGAGAAACACTTGCATCTGGATATAACGTGGGCCATTATGGGCCAAACAACCCATTTGCATTTTAATAGCCCACCTCAGGCGATAAATTTTGTGCAGACCCAACATTCCTCTAACAAGCATCCAGTGATGATTTCCACCCAGAAAACACCTATCACTTTTTGTTTATTTGTTAACAGCACTACCTCAGCCGCAACTATTTATTTTGCTTCCTGAAATTAATCTTGGGTAGATTAAATTCGCACCATTGCTTCCAAGATAGATTTTTCCAATTTGCTCTACTTTTTATCCGCAGAAAACTAAAACTTTGAACTTCCTCTTTTAATCTTTGCCAAGTTGTGGGGACTCCATTAAAACATGTATTATTTCTGGCTTTCCATATGCACCAACAAGCGGATAGTATGATTGCTTGGACAACCTGTTTTTTTTCATCTTGAATAATATCCGAATAACATATAATATCCCTTATGGATAACACAAAAATGGGAGGAATTTTACACCATGTACTTATAAAACACCACAACAGGTTAGCGAATTCACAAGATAATAATAAGTGTTCAATTGTTTCTTCGTATTGATTACATAAACAACATAAGGAAGAAGGGACCCGAATTTGTCTTCTGATTAAGGCAGTCATGGTTGGAATACGGTCCATTTCCGCACGCCAAGCAAAGATATTAACTTTCCGGAATACCCATTTATTCCATAAAAAATGAAACTCTTGCACGAGCAAAAGAATTGACGAAATTTCCTAGATGAGGCTACCGAAAATTTACCTGTTTCATCTCCCTTCCAAATCCACTTACCATTTTCTAAAACAATTAGATGGGATATATCTATATTAAAAGTCCAGAAATCTTTTTTGATTTTACAGATATTTATCCAAGAGCTCGATAATCCTTTTTTGGTAGGAACTAAAGACTGGTTATTTTTGCTCCAATGGATTGCATCAATAGCACTTTTCCATATATTATTTTTTGGTAGACAAGTTTTATAACCTTTAAACATAGATATAATTTCACCGGAAAAATTGATACATAGTAATACAAATTTCATAACCTTTTAACATATGATGTCTATAAGTTTCAAGACAAGCATTCATACAAGTTCGATACAAATTTCATAACCATTTAACATATATAGATTTGAAAAAAGCATTCACACAAATTTCATAACCTTTCGTTATACATTTAATTTCACGAGAACACACCAGATGTGTTGAGTAAATACGAGAAGTATCACTTGGAATATAAATGAAAAGGATATCTATATAACGTTTTTCACAACCTTAAAAATTTTAGTTATAGGAAAATATGGAAGCGACTAGTTTAAATACATGGGTTTATTAAGAATAATATATCAGTTAAGGCGCAACAGGGTTTACTAATGATTTTTCAACACTTAAAAAGAGTGTTGGTCGGGCGGGTTAGGCTTAAAAACGCAGGCTGTTTTATTCAACAGCAGAAACTAAAACTAATGTGGTCTGAAATGCATAAGAGGAGAAAGTTTGTCACACCCTGCTAAAGCGGAAACACGATATGTAACACAAATAGAACATTACATTAAGTCTTACAAGTGTTTACAACACAAGTACAAAATTACACAATACGAATACATCCATAGAATAGAACAAAATAGAGCACATGATAATAGTATCAAAAACAGCATAAACGTGGCTTCATTCACATTTACTGACCGATTCCTGAAAAGCATGTAAAACGAGAGGGTCAACTATAGAATATAGTTGGTGAATTTACAAGTTTCAAGTTTCAAAGCCATTTAAAAGTTTCTGAAACCATGTTTTAATGATTCATGTCGCTACATGAGAAGTCATTTAAAAGTTTTGTGTCACTACGTAGTGATGACTGTAAGATAAAATTTCGTGGTCAAAGTTGTTTAGACCGAATTACGTGGTCAAAGTTGTTTATAAACTAAAACATGACTGCTCAATAGTCGGTGTTTATACTTGAGTCCACACCCAAACCTTCGACATTCCGTCCCAAAGTGATCATGCCTATCGCATACATGATTAAATAGTGGTTATATGCCCCCGTGCGGAATGAGAGGAGTGTCAATCCCAAATAGCGTTATCCATAATAACCATCGGCTCAAATTGAGTTAATAGGTTGTGTAGTAAACCAGGTACTTAACACGATAGAGTCTCAAGCATACAACAGTTGAGTATAAAACAGTAGACATTCAAGACATCATTTGTAATCAAATACAACATTTGTAATCAAGCAAAGCATTTGTAATCAAGCAAAGTATTTGTAATCAAGCAAAGCATTTGAAATTAAGTAAACATGCTTTTCACCCCAAAATCATTTATGTAAAGCATTTAAAAAGAGGGGCTGTGAATACTGACGATCGAGTGTGAGCGTTTGTATTTGTATGTATTTTGCTTGCGAACCGGGTGCGACTCATATCCAAGTCCTACGATTACGAAGGTTTCTAATTAGATTCTCATCTAATTCGGTTTGTTAGAATTGCTTAGCTAGCTAATTAAATTACAAAGTGCCATTATGATCAAGAGACGCTCATAACTTCCATGAAATGGGTGTGATTATTTTATTTCATCTTTAAAGTCAAATTATTTATAATTATTTAAGTACTTTTGTACAAGAATCGTGATTAAATTTGACTAGGGTTAGAGCAAAACAAATATAAAATCAAACCATTGGTGACAAGTCTGTACTTTCGTACATCAAAGCGACGTAGTTTGACTAGGGACCTTGATAATGGTATTCTTGTTTCTTGGTCTAGTTTGCTCTACGTTAAGATATATTGAATGAAACTAGGTTAAGATGTTTCTGGATGAAGCAGAAGAAACACTCAGTATATCTCCCAGATGAAGTCTTTATGATTCCCAATAACATGTGTTATGATATAATCTATCACATAAGTTGAGAAAGAAAGAGACAAAGACAATGACGATGATCCTAGTGCACCAAATGATGGTGACCAAAAAATGGGAGCTGCCTAACTCTTCAACTGGAAGATTTGGTAAGCTTGAACAGGTTAAGGAGAAGTCTAGTCAATCTAACAGAGACAGATACCATTGAACTAACAAGTACAATAGTGATGAGTCTGAGTTAGAGATCGAAGAAAAAAGGTGATAGACCTAGAGAAGACCTAGAGAAGTTTAGTTCAGAAAATGATGAAACTTCTAGAGGTGAATCAGAAATCTCGAGAAAGACGATAGACCTAGAGAGTTAAGATCTGAAAAAGATGGAATTCCTTAAGGTAAATCAAGAGTTGTTGAGGGTGTATGACATGATCTGATGAAGCTTAATGAAACTACATAGATAGTTGGAGACATGAAGGTTGAAGATGTTAGAGAATAGTGAAGTTTTTGTGGAAAAAGGGTTGTATGCAGGAAGTCAAAAGAGCTTAACAGAATAAAGATCGAAGATAACTCGGGTGACAACATCTCGGGTGAAACTAGAGCTATTGTCAAAGGGGAGTCTGATGGTACATCTTGTGTGACAACAACATCTAGTTTGTAATTGGTCATTTTGTTAATCATTGTAATCGTTAACTTTTATCTTATATGAGTATATGTAAGTTCGTATGAACTTAAATGTAGGTACGAACTTAGGTGGAGATACGAACTTAGCCAAGTTCGTATGGGCTTTGAAGTAACCCAAGTTCGTAGGGCCCAGTCCATACGAACTTGAGCAGTATATGTACATATATCCGTAGGTTAAGTGTAATCAGTCATTCAGTTTTGTAAACTTAGTGCTAGTTAGCAAAAAGCTAAAAGAGAGAGTTTGTATCTTAGGTTGAATGTCATAAAAGTTTACGTTCAATAAAAGTGTTCTTTACATATTCGTGTTTACTTGTTATTATCGGTGTGTTTAATTCAAGATTCTGCACTCAATTATACTTGTTACCTCGTGGATCCAGAACACAAGAACCTACATTTTCCTAGTGTTTGGAACTTTATACAAGCTTTGCACATGATTGATGGTGTACATGGGGCTAATCATTCTTTCCTGCTCCCCTCAGTGACCACAATCTCATCTTCCCTTAACAATCTCAATCTCACCATCTTTCTGAATAAGCGATTAATCTCGCTTAACAGATCTTCCCTTGCCACGCTAGCAGATTGACTGAAAGCTAGTCTTATATCAATTTACTCCTCTCTATGTAACTTGCAGATTTAATCCAGAGTAATAGGTTGCCTCTGCTCTCTTTTGTGTAATAGAAGTTAAACTTGAGATCCTGACTTTGGCTTCTTGAGAAGAACTTTGTAATTGGTGTAGGGTTGAATCTCCCCTACCATTCTCTTAGCATAGACTCTTATATCCCTCTTATTCAATATTCTGTCGCTGTCAGCACTCACTGGTTTCTTTGTTGACTTAGGTGGTTTTACTGCTTTCTTACCCTCTAGCTTCAACCTTTGATCCTCAACTTCTAACTCTCCGACTAGTTTGATTGAGGTTTCTTCATCAACAAGCCTTTTCTTCTCTAAACCTTGATTCACTCTAGCTTGTTCATCAAATAACATTAGTTGGAACTCTCTGTCATAATCAAGTTGAATCTTTTTCTTTTCTTCTTCTTCTCTTCTATCTCAGCAACTATCCTCTTGAATTCTTTCTCATCAACTTCCTCAGTGACCTTCATTTTCTTTGTACTTGGACTCCCTAATATATCTGACACTTGGGAGTCAATCATTATTTCCTTTCATTATATCTTTTTGGAGATGATAGTTGAAATCACCTCCAAGTCACTGGTATCTTGCTTAACTCTGCTATCCATCCACTGATATCTTTGTTGTTGATAACTAACTGTTGGAAAGTTAGTCACCTAGTCTAGCTCCCCTTGGGATTGTGCCTTACTAACCCACTCCTTGATTAATAGATCATTCATCCTTATCGTTTTAAAACTCACTTCAACAAAAATTGTACCCTCTACCATATTTTGAGCGACCTCTACCTCTATAGTCATTGTTTCAGCTTGAGCAACCTAATATTCTATTTTCTCAGCTTGCACAACAGCGATCTTAGTAGCGACCACTCTGTCTTCTTGCTTAGGATTTTCAAAAATCATTGGTATGACATAGAAATTGGCTAACTTACTTTTTTACCTGATGGCGTGCGGAATGGTCAGTTTTGTCACGGCGTGTTGTCGTCGATTGAGGTTGATGGACGGTGACAGAACAATACACAATCAGTGGTTGTTTTATATTTTTTGTAGTGAATAAGTGGTAAGTATGACTTAGGTTTCGTTCTTAATACTTCAACGGGCATAGGATCTTTGCACAAATATTAAGTTGCCAAATCGGGACTAATTAAAAATTTCGTAATTCCTTAGTTAAGTTAATCAACTATTTAACTAGTTAATATTTGAATAGATATCATGAATAATTAAATCTTAACATGATTAAATCATAATTAGAAGGATTATTTATAATTATTAGAATTCAATTTTATTAATCAATAATAAACACAATTACATTTAATAACCTTTATATTATATAAAACTTATACAATTTTTATAAATATATAATCCGTACATTTTTATACAAGCTACAACTACCCAGAATAATTATTCCCCTCCCCTGCTTTCCCCAAAAATCTGCTCCTCCCTCCTTTTTCTCCCCTCACTCCACTCAATTTTCATTTACTTTCTCACTTCACACTCATTTTCTCTTTACACCCAAGAACACCCACCCACCCCAAACACACACTTTTTCTCTCAAACTTCAAACCAAAATCAGCCTTCAATCCACCATAATATTGAGTTTGAAAGTGTTCTTGAAGCTATTAAAGAACACAAAGATAAATAACAACCATCTACTCATATTTTACTACTTTATTCTTCCAAATCAATGTTGTTTTTCTTTATTTTCGGATTCTAAGCCTTCTAATGGTTATAATCTTTTATTTTAACTTGATGTTTGTAGATTATCACTTTCACATGTTCATGTGTTAAAAATGAGTTATAATCCATGATCAAACCCATGTCAAGCTCAAAAGAGACACCATTGACTTGCAAATATCTCAAAAATCGATTTTTACAACTTATACTTCATAAAATATTGTTGTTTTGTTTAAAACCATATTCAAGATATCACGGATTCATGCGCAAAAATCAAAAACCCATTTTGGTTCAAGTGTTGTTCTTCATTCAAGAACATAACACCCATGTTTGGGACTCTTGTGAACCAAAAATCATAACTAGATATCAAGCACTTTAAAAATTATTTGGTCCTTAGAAAATGATGGTGTGAAGCATGAGAATCATAGTCTAAATCAATGAATTATGCCTATGGGTTAAAGTGTTGGTTTTAGACTCAAACTTAAACCCTTATCATGCATGTAATATGCCAGATTCTTATACCCGACTTTGGAGGACCATAACTCAGTGAATTCTTTACCAAAAATTTCCATTTTTCTTCTCGAATTTACCTAATAGTTTTGTGATGCATGTTCAATGGCACTTTTCAATTCTAAAAGTCTTGAGAAAATTATTTTCAACTCCTTACATGTGGAACTCAGTTGTGTAAAAAGATTGTACTGTAAAAGATTAGGGAAGCATGCATAGAAAATTCCCAAACAAACAACTATGTTTCTCCAATCAAAATCAAACTAGTTATTGTTCTTTTTCAAAATGCATGAAACTTAAATGCATCCATCATCCATCAAATGGGAAAATTCGATTTTTACCGGTAAACCAATGATATGGAGAATAAACCTACAAATTTTCAAACCCATTTGTATCTTCTTTAATTTAATACAAAAATACTAGGAAAATAGGAAGAATAATCATAAAAATAAGTTCCCAAGGTCAATAATTACTCAAACTTTTTCTAAGCTATTATTTTGAGTAAAAAGCACTCCACCACAAAAATTACATCATTTAGATACTATTTCATATTTATTTTGATGTTTGTGCCATTAATCATGAGATATTGAGAAAACCAGGTTCTGCTTATCCAAATGATTTGAAATTTCTACAAAAACCTTAAAATATTTAGAAACTGTGGTGATAAAAATTTTCATTATCATTTACTATTTTATTTAAATTTCCCCAACAATTTGGACATAAATGAAGAATAAATAATATACATGTCTAAAAATCCTCAAATTTTGACAGGATGTTCATATCCCCTATTGGGTTATAAAAATATGATTACAAGATTAATCATAAATTTTACCAATTAATAGAATTAACCAAACAATCTTATGGCACTTTATAATTCTACTAGTTGACTAAGTAATTAATTTATATGAGAATCTCATTAGAACCTTCATGTTTCATCGGATGTGAGTAGGAGTCATACTTATTTAAAACGCGGAACCATCCAAATCAAACGTTGAAACTTTATTGTGAGTATTCATAACCCCCTTTTTATTGATTTTATGTTTTGGGGTGAAAAACATATTTATCATATTGCCAAATATTTATCTTGATGTATGCATTTATTTATACCCAAATGTTGTATGCTTGAGACTCTATCGTATGTTAAGTCACCGGTATCTCTACACAACCTATTAACTCATTTTGAGCCGATGGTCATTATGGATAGCACTATTTGAGATTGACACTCCCACCCCATTCTGCACGTTTCTTGAGGGTGCATATAACCACTCACTTAATCATGTATACGATAGGCATGATCTCTTGGGGGCGTTCTGTTGGAGGTTTTATCATACCCCTAAAGCGGAAGTACGAGGTGCAACAACATAAGGTTACACAACACAAGGCATAAAAATTCCACCATTTACAGTATATTACTACTACAGGTTACATCGCGGTTTACATCCGTTTACATCAATACATACAACTTCATACATTCTAATACATCCAAAAAATTAAACAAAAGTAGAATTCATGATTACGGTATTAGCAAAAATAAATAGGGGCTTCAATCCACTATCATTGACCGTTCCCTGAAAAGCATGTAAAAGGAGGGGTCAACTATAGGAATAGTTAGTGATTTCACAGGTTTCGAGTGTGTACGCTATTAAAAGTTACTGAAGTACAGTTTGAAAGTTTTCATTGCCATGTAAATAGTCGTATTATACGCAATAATGATTATAAGTAACAAGTGGATATTATTACTTAAGTCCACAACCAAACCTCTAAATGTCCCCCCCAAAGAGATCATGTCTATCGCGTACATGAAGAAATGAGTGGTTATATGCCCCCGCGCTCAGTGCGGAATGGAGGGAGTGTCAATCCCAAATATCGCTATCCATAATAACCATCAGCTCAAAATGAGTTAATAGGTTGTCTAGTAAACTGTGGACTTATAACGATAGAGTCTCAAGCATACAACACATGCGTATAAATAAGTAAATGTACACAATCAAAATATATAGTTTGGAAATAAGTTAAACATGCTTTTCACCAGAAAACATAAAAACACTAAAAATGGGGTTATGAATACTCACGATTAAGTTTGACCGTATGACTTGGATGTATTTCTGCGTGTTAGACGAGTACCACTCCTACTTGCGTCCTACGAAACAATGAGATTTTATCTGATTTCTATAATCTAGTAATACTTAGTCAACTAATTTACTTACAAAGTGCCACTAAATAGTTTGATTTTCTTTGTTAATCAATAACGTTAGTGATTAATTTGCAATCATAATTATGTAAACACATGAATATTAGTTCCTAAAATTAACGACAAGCAGTCAAAAGGTGTTTAAACTAGTACAAATAACTAAATTGAATAATCAACCAAGTGGTAGAAGCATGTTCATCTAGACTATCCCCTAGAGTTGGACAATAAATAAAAATGTATTACACATATAAGGAATTGTTAATCTAAATCACTTGTTTTCACACTGCAATCGTTTAGTATAACATGCAAGTGTCCTTGAAAAATTATGGAGCTCAATTATGATTAATTAATCCTACTAACATGATGATCTAATCTTATAATCCTAGTGTCCTAGAGATTACTAAATCACACAAGATGTCTCTTAATGTAATTCACCCATATTATAATTCAATTACCCTAGTTCAATTCTTTTATTGTTTCCAATCAAGAGGAAATGTAATATGACATCTAAGAGTTCTCACTCATTAGCACAATTATCACACCAATTGAATAAGGTAATTAAATTAAATACAAATCATTCTTCAATCAAACATCATATCATATGCATAATTAAAAAAAATATCTAAAGTCCAACATCGAGGGTTATTAGCCTAGATGAACATAAAGAGTTTAGCTCATTCTCATGGGTTCAATCAAACAAATACTCATAATCAAGGAATGATTCATAATGTGATTACAAATATAAATCAAACATAAATAAATAAGATTCGAATGAAAAGAGAATAAACACTAACTTCTATGATGATTACAAGAGGAATGAATTGCTTAGCGTGTCTCCAAAAGCTCCCAAAATCGGCCTTAATTCGTGGTTAATCAATAGGTTAATGATAATTAGGGTTTAGGGTATATTTTAGGCCAAAAATCTATAACCGACCCTTCTACCCGGCGGGTAAGAGGATTACCCGGCGGGTAAGAGGAGTACCCGGCGGGTACAAGGGCCTCCCCACCCGAATAAGTGTCTAATTCCCGGCTAGGACTTGAAACTGGAAAAACATGAGTACCCGACGGGTACTAGGCCTACCTGGCGGGTACTTTTCCTTTTTAGTCTTAAGTCCCTTCTTGAAAGTTGTAGCCCTCTGAGTTCCAAGAATTTGGGCACTTGAATCACCTCAATCGGAGTCCGTATGAGGTAATTATGGCTAAAACCGTGGAGCCTCACAAAAACTACAAAAATCAACTGTTTCTTGATCTTTTCTTCATCTCTTTTCGATCTCTTCTCAATTATTAACCTGAAACTAAGCTAGACTAATTAAGTATTACAACTGAAGAAAATGGAGCAAAGTCAACACAAGTCGATTCGCTCGCGTTCAAATCATCTATTTGATAATTTTATGGAAATTATCTTTGATTAACATCAAATTGAAGATCAGAAGATTACGATCGTGTGGGTTCAAGAATAGCTAAAAATGGACGAGAAACGAAGAAGTTATGACGAAAACAAGCACAAACGATTTACGATCCCTTACACGAACACACGACCTCGCAAATCAGGGCCAAACCACCCGTATACGGTCCAGATTGAACCGTATACGGCTCAACCCAACCGTATACGGTTCGAGCGACCCATATATGCTTAAATCTTCAATCTTGATACGGTTCGCGCAATATGGGTCGATTTTGTGAAGGTCAAATACGGTTCATTTGGTCAAAATACGGTTCGGGGATCCTTCTATAAATACCAACCTCCTCATTCAACATTCACACACCTTTCTTACACACCATTCTTTCATATTTCTTATCTTTCACCTACAAACTTTTATCTAGTTTCTTTCACTTTCTCACTCTAGTTTTGCCCTCTAGTTTAATTAGTAATTAACTAGAGGGTAATTAGGATTAAATTAGTGATGTTAGAATGGAGACTTTATGTTTGTATTCAAGAATGTTCGATGTACGTTCCGAATAAAAAATTCAACCATTCGCTAATATTATCCTGCTCTAATTTTCTGGGTGATATCTCCTCCTTTTCTCTGATTAATTTGTCATAATGTTCTTATTTAATGTTTGTGATTTATTAATATTTGAATTGTAATTGCCATGATCTGTGAGTAGTTTATTATTGTGATTTGTCGGAATGTAATTAATTAGAAGTAGTGATGATCAATAACATAACTCTATTTTGTCTTAACCTTTATAATCTAAACTTGTAAATTAAATGACCCTCTCCAGTTATCCACGTGACTATAACCTAGGTATTAGAAATTGATCAAGTCTAATTATGGTAAGTAGTTATATGTGTAAATAATCATACAAGATTAAGAAGCTACGAGACCACCGTGTAGTACATAGTCATTTTGTGAATGCAAAAGAACTATGGAAATCACTGTGTATCACTTAGTGGATCTTTTGACTTAAGTATGATTGATGTAAGGAGAATGTATACACTTTAATTACATTATTACTTACTGAACTACATGGCTTGCATATGAAGCAATGCTAAAACACTGTGAATAATCCAGGGATGTATAATTGATCGTAGAGGAGAGGTTTAGGTTAAGAAACGCCATAATTTTATGGAGAACATCTAGTAAGTAAATCAAAGCTATAGGTAGCTTTAAATATTTACAACCCTAGGTCTTACTTAATAGTTCAGACAAACCAAGTTAATTATTTTGATTTCTTAAATTAAACTTATATCGGTGTTAAGAAAGACCAAATTAATCATTGTAGTTTGCTACTTTATTCATGAACCTAAATAGGTCACTAGTTCTATATAAGAACAGTGTTGGGAGTCGAGCAAACTTATTTGGTCAGTATCACGATAATCTAGTTCCTGGTGACATGCCACATTTGTATCTAGACTAATATGGTAGGGCTCTAGTTTCACACCAACTATACGTAAATAATATTTTAAGAATGCTTATAAGTTCATCATCCCGAACCCTAATTGTTGCTACTCTGGAAAATCATATTCTACCTATATCTACTTTATCCTAATTATTTACCCTTGCATTTATTTTGATTTATTTGTTTTATTAGAATTAGAAAAATACCAAAACACCAAATCTACCTACTTTAATATCCTTCTGAAAGAATTATCTCTATTAAAGCATCACCTTCGTTTCAATTCATTGCGATTTTAACAACGGCCCTAGGTTATACTTACCGCTTACTAATAAGTAGGTAGTATATATAATTTAAGCCCAAACTAATTATAAAATACAAAAACAACTGATAGCGCACCGTTTGATCACTATCCTGCATTAATACAACCGACGACACCTCGTCAGGATAAACCGACCGTTCGGGGCGCCATCACCCTCCTCTAAGTCAAGTACTTTCTCACCACCAACTTCATCCTCTATAAACACTTCAGTAACAGGTTGCTTAGCCACGATGTATTCGTCAATATCAGCATCAGCATCTGGTATGACTTCATCATTTGACTTCCAATCTGCAACCTCTTTACTAAAGATCTCTCCTTCCTCTAACTCTGACCCATCACTATCAAAATCGTCTAAACCAAGCAGCGCTTTAATAATGTCGGTCTTAGTTAGATTCACAGGAGTTTGCTCTGTTCCGCTCCCACCTTTGCTCTGACCAGACTCTCCCTGAGCTTGTACTGCACCTTCTCTTCCAGATGAAGAGCTAGGCAGATCACCACCTTTTGGTGCATTGGGATCATCGTCTTTATCTTGGTCATTCTTCTTTCTTAGCTCATCATCTTTACATCCCGTCATCTCCCCTTTAGCTGCCTCACGCTTCATGAGTTTGAAGATTAACATCTCGTTGTGCAGGCCTTGCATCCTCCAATCGCTCATTGATGGCAGTCAGATTTTGGATACGCGTCTCATAACTGCTGACAACTGCAGTCAGAGCGGTAGCCATGTCCATTAAGGTTGTGACCCGGCCCTAAAGATATGTAAGCTTGTCCGGATCTGAAAGAATGACCGCCGGGGGTAGAAACATATGGTGTAGCTTGAGATGGAGGTGGAGCGGTGGCTAGTGGTGGTGTTGGTGGGGTGGTGGTGGTTGTTGTAGGTGGGTGGAATGGTAGGGACTGGAGTTTCAACACGTGCCCAGATGACCACTCCACTCAGGACGTTTTCTTTTGGGCGCCCTAGTTAATAGATGAGTGTCATCATCATCAGAATCATAATCTCCTTCGTCCCTAAGGACAAAGTCATCATCATCATCAATAACTTTCCTTTTGCCCTTTTTCTTTCTCAGAACGCACCCCTGAGTGAGTCTCAAGGACTCTCGACCAATAGATATCCAAAGGTGGACGATCATCACTATCCTGGTCACTCTCGGTCGCCTCCACATCTCTTTCCAAACTTTTGATAACATCATCCAGAGATCTCATCTCTTCATCAGCACCTCCAGCATAACTCTCAATCTAGTGCAAAATGTCCTCAACAACCTCCAGTTGCAGCTACCGAGCCACTGCAAGTGGTCGTTTGAAAGTATAATTATATTGATTTTGTCTAATAATGAAAGGCTAATAGGCTAATCATTTAATCAACTAATAAAAATAAAACTAATCGATTGCTTAACTATAGTAGTTTAACACTTGCAAATCTATATCTTTAACTATAGATATATTTGATGTCTTTCAAATATAAATCACAACAATATAAAAAGTAACTACTTACAAAACACGACGTTAAGAGCATTGGGAGTGGGCTAGAAAAAGTTGGCATTTTTCACATTTAAAACACCGCTCGCCTTCGAAGTTTTAAGCCCGACGTTAGAGACCAGTGTTAAGCCATAAACATCGGTTAATGGATTGGAATCTTTTTCTTTTCCGTTGATTTTGTTGTTTAAAAATCATTTGTGGATCCCTTTTTACCCAAATTTTAACCCCCAATCACTTTCCCAAAACTTGTACTCGGTATTAAAATTTAACATAGTACCAATCCTCGTGCTATAAACATAAACAACTCTTAGAAAAATATAGGTGATGCATGTAACTTTGCCGGTACCTATTACATACACATACAATAGTCACTTTATGGACGATGACTCTGTCGTATTTTACACGGTATCAATCCTCGTGCAATCCAATAACCTACCTCATAATATGTATAACCCAAATTAGATACATGATATATAGATGATAAGTGATTAGTTACATTTATATTTCCTAAGTAACACTGCTACAATTACAAATTACTTATTATTCTTTATCATTTAGTATGTAAAAAATAAAGAGATTATATGAATAAGTAAAATGACAACTTTTAAATTTACTTAACAAAAGTATCAAAAGTATCTCAACATAGGAATTCAACATATACGTACAAATCAAAGTAAATATTTAATATACACATGATAGGTGATTATGTTCATTTATATTTCTAAATAGCTCAAAATTTATATAAAGTTAAAGTTGTATGATTTTAGAGCAATATCATTATGATAATATATTTTATTATTTTTTCTAGATTATCCAGTTGTTTTATATGTTAATATGTTAACTCCTACGTAGTATTATAAAGTGTAGACACTTACATTATAAGAATGTTTGTTCTGATGAAAAAATATTGAAAAAATAATGACTGTAATATTTAGTTCAACCAAAGATGTAGGTTCAACAATTCTGATACAATACGCGAGGTAAAAGTCCCCTGTCACTATGTAGGTATACAATCGCTAACTGTAATATTTAATTCAACCAAAGATATAGGTTTAGCGATCCCGTTCCAACGAGTGTAATACAAGTTTACTTGCGTTATTTAGCTATACAACATCGCAACGAAGCGTAGGTTTCAACCCCTCATTATATATAGGTAGGTACTCTGTACTCCATATTCTTATTATCAAAAAAAATACGTAGATACGCACATCATATTCGAATTCGAATTATATATATACACGATGATGATGATCATCAGTACATGTTGAACAAATTATTGTTAATGAATCTATTAAATTATGTTATTAATTATTTAATTTAGTGAACAAGTGATAAAAGCATATGGTGTGCAAGAAGGAATAATGTATTTATCCTTCATCTTAATACAACTAATATAATATTTAGGGCTTATCTTTTTGCAATATAAACAAGGATAAATAGCATTTGGAAAAGGAAAAGTTGGAAGGGACTAGCTTTGTAAATGTAGAAATAATAAGATATAAGAACACACAAAGTTATCTATCCCCAACACAACACAAAGGATAAGAAGATATCACAGCAGGCAACGGCAACTGCAGCGAGCAATTTCAAATGGCACAAGCAGCAGCGACACCGGTAGTACCATCACTATCTCTCATCTGCAACTCATCATCTTCTTTGTTCAAATCAAAACCTACCTCTTCTCTATCCTTTTCAACTTTCAATCCTCCCAAGGTAATACTTTTTATTAATTTATTTTTGTTTTTATAATTTACTTGAGAATGAAATTGGTGGAAAATGACTGAATAGATTGGTGGATTGAGCATAAGATGTGCTCGTGTTGGTGGAGTTGAAATACCCAACAACAAAAGAGTACAGTATTCGTTACAATACATACATGGCATTGGGCGTACTAGGGCTCTTGAAATTTTGAATGATCTTCAAATGGAGAATAAAATTACGAAGGATTTATCTGAAGATGAACTCATTACCCTTCGTGACCAAGTTTCCAAGTACATGATTGAAGGAGACCTTGTATGTTTCTTATTCTTTGATTTCATTTTAGGGAGAGTTTAGGATTTACCTGAAGACTTTTTTTTTTGTGCATATTAACTTATAATAATTAGTATCAAGAGTGCTTTTTTGAACTTATAGAAATTGTATTTTCAGAGGCGATTTAATGCACTTGCAATTAGGAGACTGAAAGAAATTCAGTGCTACAGAGGCATACGTCACATTCAAGGACTCCCTTGTAGAGGTCAGCGCACAAAGAACAATTGCAGGACTTTGAAGGGTAAGAAGGTTGCAATTGCTGGCAAAAAGAAGGCCCCTCGTTAGACTCGTCTCCTGGTTTGTTCACCTTCTTTCAGTTCATGTCAAGATTCTTGTGTTATGTAGATTGTACTTGTTCCGTGTAGCAATTTCACTATATTTTGAGTTTAATGATTCCATTCAGAGTTGTAATCAATTTTGTTTTTCGGGCTCTGTAGTTGGATACAACACACACATGATTGTCTGTCTGGCCCATATGGAAGTTATTTGAGTTGATCAAAGGTCATATAGACCACATAAATAATAAACTGCATAAACATGGTTGTCTTTTTTATTGGCTGCGTTTGGGATACTAGTGACCTTTGGCCCCACTAGGTACTATTATTCTTAGGGAGCCTCTGAAACCTTTCGCTTTTAGTCTTATCATATTGCCAGTAGCAAGTATACATTATTGAACATGGTACATAAGAAATCAACTCGTGTTCAGAGCATTTGTCATCTTAAGATTAGTGTTGTTTAAAGTGGATACTTTATACTTGAAACGAGTCATATTTTGGAGCAAATCTTCCACATATTAACTGACTGGTTATAAGCATTATCTAACTACATATATTCTATAATATTAGTTGATTAAAGTAGCCATTAGTTAGATTACTTTAAAGTCATAAATCTTGACACACCAAAGTGATGATCTCCCAAGAACGTGTCAATTAGGGCAGTGTGGGATTACTTAGAGAAAAATAAAGAAATTTATATTTGGTATCAAAATACATCATCTATATGAATCATAATATTAGACTTTTTGGAGGGGTTGGGACTCGATGAATCATGTTAGATCACACAAATAGATTGATTTGGATTAAATTAAATCAAAACGTGATCCTTATAAGTCAATAACAAAGTACTCGGTTTTTCTCGGACCTATTTTTAATGTTATATTGAAATTTTTGTTTGTATTCCTTTTCAATCTAGATTTTGGGGTATTCTGCCATGGTTGGCTCTCCTTCAAGTTTGATAGTGTACCCTATACATTGGGCTCCCAACATGCTCAAGACCATGGGCTTTCATGTTGGCCCTGCCCTTCTACAAAGCATATAACACATAATAAAACACACACATATTAGATAGAGCCTCTATGCTCTCCTCACCTAAACCCCGTCTTCTTAGTTAGGTGCTCTTAAACTGCATCTTCTTAGATGGGTGCTCAAATCACTGCGTACCATCGTCGATGAGCTTAGTCTCGATACAGGTTATAACATTTATGTAGAGTAAATAAGTGTTCCCCACAAAAATCGCACTTGAGCTGAAATATGCTCGATCAAATGCCGTCATCCATGAGACACGCAGCACTTTGTATCGTGTTCTCATCGCCAAACGAAAAATGAGTCAAATGTGACTCGGATCTGTAAGTTCTCTCATTTGCATTTGCTTGAAGTGATCTGGTGATGGTTCTAATGGATAGATGTGACGTATTTGCCTTACCAATTACTGTAATACTGTTGAATATATAGTTTTGTTAAAAAGGTACAACTACTAGTGGTATAGGTATAATCTAAAAAGCACATGTTACGGTGTTCTTTCTCTTTTTGATCTTGCAACATGATTTTAGGAAAATTAAAAATGAAATTTTTTATCGTTAATCACATCAAAAAGCAATGATTTATTATATACTGGAATCACCAAATTCATCATCACCATAGTATATGGCAAAATATATACATCACGTATCTGCCATTACTTGTTTGTGAAGAAACCAAAGATAAAAAATTAATATTTGGTACAAACTATCTCTAAGAATTTGCTTATTATATCCATTCACTATTGATATATTTCCTTTCGTTCGGTTGTATGAGTCAATTGAAAATCATGTGTTTCTTGGGTTGAAAGAAGACATGAGTTGATGAGCATAAGCAATTTATTACTACTATTAAAAAATTGAATTTCTTTTTTGATTTAAAGTAAAAACAAATGGAGAAAAATCATTTTTCAGTTTTCGATTTTCGATCTCCGAACTCCAAGCTTCATATCCAAGCTTCATATCCAAGCTCCATGTTGGTGTTTCCATCTCTATTTCCTCATCAACATGTTCAGAACTTGAACCATCATCACCATTCTTATTACTACCTTTATTCTTATTTTCTTATTGGTTCAACAAGTTAGGGAGAAGAAGGAAGCTGAAATGAGAAAAACTAGAGCTCAAAAGAAAAATAAACCACTGACCAGAGCTTAACACTCCAAATTCCGAACTTCATATCCGAGCTTCGAACTCCAGGTACCCAATAATGGATGCTCCAAGCCTGTAACAAAGGTGATGGTAGTGGTAAGATTATTCGAGGCAAGCTCCAAGCTTCACTATGAGCTCCGAGCTCCAAGCTTCATTCCGAACATCGAGCTCCAATTGTTGTTCTCCAATTGTTGTTCAGATCAACAATGAGTTCTTTAGCTTAGCTTTTCAAAAATGAGGTCTTCAACTCATATCTCTAGCAATGAGCTCCTCAACTTAGCTTTTTCACAATGAGGCCTTCTACAAGTATTGAGCTTTTTAGCTGAGCTCTTCAGCTAACCTTTTCAGCAATGAGGCCTCCAGCTTTATCTCTCCAGCAATGAGCTATTCATCTCACATTTTCACCAAGTATCGTGTTTCCTGTGTGATGAGCGGTTGCACATCGTAAAACCTTTCAAAATGTCGGTTAGTCTCATATATATATATATATATAAATATAAGATAACTAGTTTTTTCCAAATACGTGTTTCCTTGCGATGAGCGAATGCACACTGTAAAACCTTTCAGAATGTCGGTAAGACCTTTGTATATAAGATAACCACTTTTACGCAAGGATATGTTTCTTTTGTGATGAGCCGCTGCATATTGTAAAACCTTTAAAAAGGCCGGTTAGGCTCATATAAATAACTATACAACACATTGTAAACTGTTATGCTCGGAGAGAACTGATCCACCCTCCTCGAAACTTCATTTTAACGAAAATAAGTGTTAAGATATAAATCGAGTTTATGTTGAATTGCAGTATTTGACAATGAACAGTACGTGTGAGAGGATGTAAAACACACACACGAATAATATTTATCAAAAGGCTTATTAATGTGAGTACATACTTAGGTATTTATACCTCCCGCAATAACTACTTACTTAACTACTACACAATGTTTACGATCTTTATTTATTTATTCCTGCAATAAGTTTACTTATTATGCTCTTATGTACGTTCATAGAGCTATATCATTCAACATATGCAACCACGATGCACTTCGACTTTTGAACAACAAAGTGCTCTTATTGTAGTTTTTCAATACAGTTTTTAACAAAATGATTTTTTATCGGATTTTATTTTTGTACGATAAGTTATATATGTACCAAATTTAACGTTATGATAGACTAGCTTTTAAAACAACAAAGTTTATAACTGCATCGTAAAAGTATAAGTTAATGTACCATATTCTATAATTATGATGCACCCAGACTTGTATGATAATGATGTTTATCGTATATCTAGTATTTAGAGTGTCATATTTTATAACCATGATGCATCATATCTTATAAATATGATGCACTGATTTTCAAAATTTACAGTACTATATTTTATAACTATGATGCACCCAGACATATAGATAATGATGTTTATCGTATAATTAGAAGTTAGAGTGTCATATTTTTATAACTATGATACAACATATCTTATAGAATGATGCGTGATTATTTTATTTAATAACGATATTTTATTGTATATTTTAAAATATTGGTGCATCATATTTAAAGACGCTGTCACACCCCGATAAAATCGTTTCACGAGTAACAAGTGCGGAAGCTCGGGGGCGTGACGAGAACGATCAATAAGCATATGATTATCGCAAACATATAATTAGAATACCATAAATAGTTTAAATAACACGGTTACATCTTCGTCGTGTTTACAAAACAATAGATGTTTAGCAAAACAATATGATTAACATTTTAATCACAAATCATAATTTCAATATTTATCAAAAGTATGGCATCCTATTCATCGTGATGAGCAAGGGTCCCAAAATATGCATGCATAATCTTACATCGCTGCTAATTCCCTGAAAAACATATTTATAAATCGTCAACAAAATTGTTGAGTGAATCCACAAGTTTAAGACTCTATCATTAAACCTTTACTTGTATAAATCAATTGTTTGCAAGCATAAACCTTTGCAACATTATAAGATAAATAACATATTCATTTAAACAAAGCCATGACTGTGATCCCCCATAGACTAGCTAGGTCATACGAGTTAATGTGACAACACCTATGTCTATAACCAATCCACGACTCGCATTACTTGCTTGTGCCTCTCAACAAACTAGATATACGATCCTTATTTCGATACAACGTCGACAGTTAGCGCGACTAACCGATAACAATTATGGCGGGTAGTCACCCCGATAGTACTATCCGTATATCCACGTGGCTAGCGTCATCTAGCTAATGGTCATATTGTGTAAGCAAGAGGACTTCAATGCACTACATCATGTTAACTTAGGGTCGCACAAGATTCATTGTCATGTTTTACAAAACAGTTCATATGTTTTTCACCCCAATTTATAAAGCAGTAAAAACAGTAAAAGAGGGGCTGCGAACTCACCTGGTGAGCAAGAGTGCTAGCGTTTCAAAATGTATCTTTTGCCCAAATAGAAATAGCCTCCTAACGCCCTATACGCATGAGGTCAATTATATAAGTAGACGGCCTGTCTATGCTAGTTGTTCACTCAACTAGTAGGAGTATTACTTGCCATTTAAACGTATGTACGACCCGTTGCTGATAGTTTCGTATGCATACTTGTATGTTTCTCGAAAACATAATTACTTTGCTATTACAGTGTACATTTAAGGTTTTTAAACCTAAAATGTATATCGTTAGTGAAAACGCGATTCTTAAATCGATTATAAATTTTCATTGTCATTGGTTCAAAACGTGACGTTTAAATACATTTATCTATTTGTTCAAGATTGGAAAATATTGGGTTTACTGGGCTTAGTGTTGTTTTTGTAATGTTGTTTACATTATTAGTGATGTTAAGCCAAAGTTAGTGTCGTTAGTGCTGTTAGTGTCGTTAGTGTCGTTAGTGCTGTTAAGTAAGTGCTGTTAGTGTCGTTAGTGCGGTTAAGTTAGTGCTGTTAGTGTCGTTAGTGCTGTTAAGTCACAGTTAGTGCTGTTTGACCAAAGTTAACACTGTTTGACCAAAGTTAACACTGTTTGACCACAGTTAGTGCTGTTTGACCAAAGTTAACACTGTTTGACCACAGTTAGTGCTGTTAAGTCACAGTTAGTGCTGTTTGACCAAAGTTAACACTGTTTGACCACAGTTAGTGCTGTTTGACCAAAGTTAACACTGTTTGACCAAAGTTAACACTGTTTGACCACAGTTAGTGCTGTTAAGTCACAGTTAGTGCTGTTTGACCAAAGTTAACACTGTTTGACCAAAGTTAACACTGTTAACTCACAGTTAGTGCTGTTTGACCAAAGTTAACACTGTTTGACCACAGTTAGTGCTGTTAAGTCACAGTTAGTGCTGTTTACATTTTTAACAGATTCTGCCCACTTTTTTTACCCTTCTTGTGGTATCATTTTGACTGGTCAAACGAACTTATTTTCTTATGAAATTTTTATCATATGTTCCCCTATGTCTTAGGTTTACAGAAAAGTAAGATTCATAATTTTTGAACAACTATAAGGGGTTCAAAACTATTTATTTGTACACAAAGGTACAGCAACTACGTTTCTGGACAGTTGATAGGAAAATCAATTGTTCACAGAGCTAGACTCATCTTCACAAAACGTGATCATACTACTTTTAAAGATAAGACAAAATGTGACCTTTAGGAAAAAGATTCATCTCTTTTGGATATGTGGATAAAAAGTTGTGGTCTCGTAAAGTAGAGTCATATTTCGTCTCCTGAAGACAGATTAGATTCATGTTCTTATAAAATCGTTTTGAGGTATCTAAACTTGTCCAAATTACATGAGACCACTTGGGTTGGAAACCTAACTTCTTAAACTTAATGTTAGGTTCAAGAATCACTAGATTTGGTTATTTTATGACCGAGTTATGGTCTTCCAAATTCGTCCAAAGTTTCTGTCCAGTAAGTTTCTTTGAGTTTTGAGTTTCTCTAGTTCTTTTTAACGAGTTTTCACCATTAATAACACATAGATACATATATATTAGTTGATTTTAACGTACGAGTGAACATCTAGCATGTAGGTATTTAAAATGAAAGAAAATAAGAGATCAAAAGGGAGAGTTTCCTTACAATGCTCTAGGATGAAATGGTAAAAAGAAGAGAACTTGAAATCTTCAACCCAAATCTCTTTTTTTTTAAATACTTAATGATGATCAAGAGCTTGAAAGGAGGTGAAAAATGAGGTATAAAAGGTGGTGGTTCATGGTGGTTTGTGGTGGTTTGTAGTGGTTGTTCTTGAAGGAGGTGGTGAAAGTGGTGAAATGAGAGGGAAAATGAGAGAGAGAAATGTGCAGAATTTTTGAAGTGAAATTGTGAAGTGTGTGTACGTATTGTTTTCTCTTGTTTAATGCCTTTCTTAAATGTGAAGCAAGAGGAGGTGGTGATGGGAGGTGCTTAGTCTTTCAATCAAATCAAGGGAGCAAGTGGCGTTGGATTATAAGCAAGCAAGTAAACATGTGAGTGTGAAATTAAGCAAGTAACCAAGTAGGAGAAAACATATGGTTGAGAAAGGAGCTTGCGAAGTGAGATCACGTAGAAAAGGAATCTGCATTTGAATTAAGTGACATGCTAGCTAGGTTGCTTGATTTAACTAAAGCTATGTGCTAGCTTGCTTGGTTAAATTAGAGTTATGTGCTAGCTTGCTTGGAATTATTTTGACATGTTTAAGCTTCTAAATGATTCGTTTAAGTGGCATAACAATATAAGTAGTTAACTACTAATTATATTCAATAGTTTTATACCGTTCGGGAAAAAGTTATCACCAACGTTCGTGTTTATCGGAAATCATCCGATTTATATTGTGAAATTCTCAATAATTACTTAAACGAAATGCATCAAGCATTAAAGTAGTGTGAACCAAAACGTGCAACGTGGGCGTGTGCTAGACTTATCTCAGTTTAAAACACGTTTGATTTCATTAAAGGGAATTAGCGTAAGAATGCATGATTTTAAAGTGTACGGGAAGTACCGATTTTCGAGGGTTGTCACAGACGCAATTCATTATATTCAACAAAATTAGTGTATTGTATTTTAAAAACAATAGTAAACCATCAATATTAAAATTCGGTAGAAAAAAATGAAACAAAAAATAGCAAAGGCAAGCGAGAAATAAGGGGGAAAAAAAGTCTGAAGATAATAAATTAAAAAAGTAAACGTAAAGATAATATAAAAAAAAAAAAAAGAAAAAAAAAAGAAAAGAAGATAAAATATAAGAAGTAGAAAAATTAAAGAAATTTGATAGAAGAAAAAATAGAGAAAAATAAAAAGAAAACAAGAAGAACACATGTGACCTTCTCATTTATTTCTTTCCCTTTGTCACCAACTTTAACATTCTCATTTATTTCTTCCCCTTTGTCACCAACTTTCTCACTCACTTCCTTTTTCTTCCGAAACCTTTCTCACTCACTCCCATTTTCTCCCGAAACCCTGTTCTAAATGTTGTGAATTCAAATATTTAATTCACTTGAATATGTGGTTGGCAATGGAGTTGGCCACATGGGTTTCGTTGACTTAATAGATTTAACACCGGCCATACAACCAAATAGAGATGCCTCCAAAATAAATTTTGACTTTCTATGCGACTTCCTTTTCTAATTTTTGACTTTTGACTTTGTTACACATTGGGTGGCCTAATTTCCTAATCTAAAGCGCTAAACGTATCAAAAATAACTGATTGGACTTGTTAAAAAGGTAGATAACAAAACTGTACTGAAAATGGATGACATATATCATTTTTTTCTTCTTCCAAAGAAAAAAAAGAAAAGAAAAGAAGAATAGAACATTTTTAAATAGTCATCCGAGAGATAGTAACGGAATTACCGAGGAGGTAGTATATAAAAGATTCATTTGACTCGATCCGTATGGTCACAATCATGAACAGTAAGTATTTAAATCAGTTAAAAATAATAATATTATTATTATTATACATATATTTGAACAACCTTATACAACCTGACGATAATATCATTCTTTTATTATTTTTATTTTTTATTTTATTTTCTTTAATAACTACGGTAGTCAACCGTCTGCCGTATCTATCAGCAACCAGGACTAGGCTTTCTCTCACTGTATAGATTCGACTTGAGTAATTTATTAAACAAAAATCGGTATAATAATAATAATAATAAGGGTAAGATGTAAAAACAAAAGTAAAATAGAAGTCAATTGTTGTTATTTAGGTGCGTGTAACATTAAGTGGTACATAAAAAGGAGAATAATTAAATAAAAAATACCCTTTAGTGACGACGTGTGTCCGTCCCTAAAGAGCCTGCCATTCTTGTTCAATGTTCGTCATTGTAGTGTATTCAAGACGAATTTTTGTCGCAAAAGGGTTCTACAAGTTTTGGTCATTTGTCGTTGTTGAAAGCCTTACAGGGTCCTGTAACTTTTGACAGCTTCTTGCTGTTTTTGCGTTATTCTCAAGTTTGAGCCTATTTTTCGTCGCAACAGATTTCAACCTGTTTTAGACATAATTTATTAGAAAATTTTTCACTTTTCAAATCCATAATGCAAATACGCAAACAATGAAATTCAAATGTAATATTGTTCAAAACAAACAAACCAAATGTAATCCAACAAGTAAACAACAAATGTACAAAGCCGAACAGTACATGTCCAAAACACTCACACCCAATTATAAATGTTCAAAAAGCTAACATAATGACATAAACTAACTTACTCATCATCATCGTTTTCATTTTCGTCTTCTTCTCCTTCTTGTTCTCCTTGTACAAAATGGCCCATAATGCATTGAAAGGGAGGACGATATGGAACCGTAATGTATACTATCTCAAGGTGTCATGCATAGAACCCATATACTTGGGACAGTAAGAGGGAATCCACTTGAGCTTGTTGACTCTGGGCCTGAATACTTCTTGCATTTCTTATTGGGTATAAAACCTCTGTGCATGTGACCCCGGTGGTTGTGACCCAACACTTTGACTTGAACTTGAACCCCACTCGATAGCTTTCTACCCGGTCCACGGTTATGTTTGCGCATAGACCCCAACATTGCCTCCGTTATATCCTCCTCACTCATAGGATTTGAGCTCCCTGCTTGTGTTGTCCTTTCGTTCACCAATGACTCTAAAAAGTAACAAAACAAGAATTGTTAGTTAGTGACCCATGCACTTTAACACATCTAGACAATTCTTTATTAGTAATGACTAATTTCTTACATATTGGTTTTTGGCATTATCGATAAACCACTCGTTATGGAAGATTCTTATGCATTTTTTCGCAGTCATTAATGATACTTCGATATTCACCAGTATCGGAATCCCACTGTATACACAAAAAAATTGAATATATAATAACAATTGTAGGTTACCGGGGACTGGATCCACGAGGTAAACTAGTATATTCGTGTGCGGAATCCTCAAATATACACAACGATAATAAACAAGTAACACGAATATGTAAAGAACACTTTTATTGAACGTAAACTCGGTTACATTCAAACTAAGATACAAACTCTCTCTAATCTCCTTTCTGCGAACTTGTACTAAGGACTTTAGACTGAGTTTCGAACTTACAACTTCCTAACCTCTTCTTACTAAAACATTCGTACTTGTGTGTATATAAACACCTAAGTTTGTACGAACTTAGACAACTTCGAAGCCCATATGAACTTATCTAAGTTCGTACGAACTTACACATATACACATACAAGAAAAAAGTTAACGAGTAGAATGATTAACAAAATGACTAATTACAAACTAGATGTTGTCACACAAGATGCACCAACAGACTCCCCCTTGACAATAGCTCTAGTTTCGATGCACCAACAGACTCCCCCTTGACAATAACTCTAGTTTCACCCGAGATGTTGTCACCTGAGTTGTCTTCAATTTTGATTCTGTTAAGCTCTTTTGACTTCCTGTGAAAGTCCCCTTTCAACGGATCCAAACGATATTGTAACGTGTATTAGAGTGCGGAATCCTTTAATACACAAAACGACAATTAAACAAGTGTAATAATAGTGTTTTTTCAATGTATATTCGTATTTATTCGAACCTAGCACAGTATATTCGAATATATCAGTTTCAAAAGCGTACAAATGAAGTGTTAAATGATAGTATTTATACTCAGCTAAGTTCATACGACGAACTTAGCTGCTTCTAGGTTCGTACGAATTTACCATGTTCGTACAAACATCCTAGGTTCGTACGAACATGTAGGTTAGTACGAACTTACACTAATACAAACAAAAAGCATAAGTTATTAATAAATACATTTATTAACTACAAAACTAATTGCAAAACTTGATTCTCGATCTGTCTTCAGTCTTCTGGCTTTGTCGAAACTTGATTCTCGATCAAGTCTATCGACTCTCAGCCCATAAGCTCTTTTCCACGCACACTTTCACGACTTTCTGATATCTTCGGCCTTCATGCCTCCAACTGTCTCCGTACAAGATCTTGTTTGCATGAAGCTTCATCAGGTCATCCTTCGACAAGTTTACCAGATGTAAAATGTCATACACTCTCAGCAGCTCCTTTTCATCAACATCTTCCATTACTGCTTCAACTGACTTGCTGTCAACGTACCACCACTTGAGATTTGAAAGAACGTTATGTGGCATTTTCTTCAAAGGAACCCTCTTCAAGCACTTGACCGGTCTGTAGACCATCTTTATCCATGGCGTGTTAGTAATTGGGTCAATCCTGGTCAGATCAGGTACTCTCTTGCCTTCTCTTGGTTTCAGATCAACGAACTGATTCGTTCTTCCTTCACGCTTAACGATCCTCTCTAAAGTCTGAGCGTAAGGATCATTTCCGATATTCACCAAGTCTAGCCTGGCTAGTTCCTTCAACTCTATCTTCGGCAACGTGCTAAAGACCTTCAGTTTGTTCCTGAGATACTGAATCCCATTATATCTCTTGATTATGAACAGTTTAAGCTCACTGTCATAAAACCAATTGATGATGCCCTTATTCAGCCCGCCCGATCTTCTGACCCTGATATCACACTTATACTTAATTTCTGGTTCCTTTTCTGTTTTCCTGAACCACAGCTTCTTCAATTCTTCACGAGTTGGTTCAATCTCTTATGAATCAGATTCAACTTCAGGAGCTACTTCACCCTCTAAGTTAATCACTTTTTCAGCTCCAGCTTCATCTTCTATGAACACTTCAGTAAAAGGTTGCTTATCAACAACGAATTCGTCAACATCAGCATCAGGTAAGACCTCTTCGTCTGATTTCCAATCAACAACCTCCTTACTAAGGATCTCCCCTTCCTCTAACTCTGACCAATCACTATCCGAATCATCCAAACCAAGCAATGCATCGATAGTTTCAGTCTAAGCTATATTCACTGGAGACTGCTCAGTTCCGCTCCCACCAGTACCTTGACCAGACTCCCCCTGAGCCTTTGCTACCCCTTGCTCTCTAGATGAAGAGCCAGGCAGCTCACCTTCTTTGGGTGCACTCGGATCATCGTCACGGTCATTATCAGCTTTAAATCTCAGCTCATCCTCCCTGCACCTAGGCATCTGACTCCCCCTGACTGACTGGCCCTTCAGGCGATAGAGAGTGATCTCATTCATCCTTACTTTCTCCTCCAGTTTATCATTACGCTCGATCAGTTTATCATTCCAATCAGCTACGACCTGAATACGACGTTCATGACTATCAACAAGATGAGTCAGAGACGTAACTATATTGGTTAAGTTTGTGATCCGGCCCTAAAGAAATTCAAACTTCCCTGGATCAGACAAACTAGCAGTCAGGTCGGGTATAGTCTGGTATAGTCTGGGAGGGTTGAGTTGTAGGTGGAGCGGTTGTTGGTGTAACTGATGGTAGAGTTGGTGGTGTGGAAGTGGAAGTAATAGATGGTACTGAGGTAGCGGGTGGTTTTAGAGTGGGTGGAACGACGGGTGATGATGTATAAGATATGATTTGAGGAGGTGCACCACCCTCTCCAATAACCACGCCAGTTAGACGTTGGCGCTTACGAGCTCACACCATGTACTGTTCGTCCTCGGATTCGTCATCAGTGCCCCCAGGAACAAAGTCCGCGTCCTCCTTGACTTTCCTTTTCCCCTTCTCCTTCTCCCTGGCGGCCTTGGGGTCAAGTAATACACCTCTAGAGCCTTGGAATCCGATCACAGGTCGGTCCTCATCATCATCGTCATCGCCATCATCATTATCATCATCATCGGCATCAGTCTCAGTTGCCTCAGAGTCTTGAACATCATCCTTATCAGCTTCATCAGCAGGCGGAGTCTCTGCTGCATCATCGGCGAGATATGTGTCAATCTCCCGAATAAGTTCATTATAATCAGGCCCTGTACTAGCGGCCACAGCGCTTGAACTTGCTCTGCCCTACAGAACATCTCTAACCAAATTTTCAGCAACATTAGCGTCAACACTCTCTCCCTCAGCAGGGTGCTCTATTTGGTGCAGGATCTCTGCAACGATCGCCTACGGTGGCTCGACAACAACCACATCTTCTTGCACTTGGGCCGGCCCTGGTTTTGGAATCTGAACCTCACCAGCTACCTAGGGCGGAGGCACATCCCAGCAACCATCATTTGGTGGTGCCTGATAAGCAGCATCAATTATCGGCCCAAACAATGGCACGGCCTGAGGCCTATCAACAACAGCTCGACGGCTGTTGTGACTATGGCAATGGCCGAAGATTTTCTTATCAACCGGCATCAAGTGTACAACATGATCCACTGCCGTAAGATACAGAATCAGTGCATTAATCACCATCATAACAAAGTGGGGGTATAAGATAAAACGATCCCCTTGATCTGTTGAACCATCTCATCGAAGAAAAACTGAGAAAAACAATAGGGTTTGTTGTATACAAGAGAAATCATCCCTGACTGCATCTTGTGGTTCAATGTATCAAATCCTGCCTTCTTCGGCCCGAAAGATACCATAAGTATATGCATGAGATAAAGCCACTGGCCGTATACTAAACTCTTGGTGTATTGGGTGTGGGTAACATCCCTAACATAGCCCATGGTAGAAAACTGAATATTAACTCCATTGACGGTAGCCCTAATCACCGGTGGCTGAGGCTCACAATCATGAAAAGCCGTCGCCTAGAATTGGCTGAAGTTTGGAAACCTCAAGGTAGGCGAGTGAGTTAGAGCAAAGAACACCCGCGAGCGCATAAGGAAATTTAGCATGCCTCGAAATGGTTATATGGCCGTATTGGCAAGATCAAAAGAAATCGCCACGTTGTGCTTGTTGTAAAATTCACGCACTGGATCAGCCATTTCTTCAAAGATAAACACAAGACACACCAAAAATAGATAATAATAATAATAATAATGATAATGTTAGATATCAGACATAATTAATTTAGAGTCCTGCAACGAAGAATCTACAATTAAAACAAGTCAAAAATCATCATTATTAAAAAAAAATTCAAAGTTCGAACCAAGGTAAGTTCGAACGCAAGAACCCAAAAAGAAAATTCAAAATTTTTTCAACAAAAACACAATCAGGCACTTGAATCAGGTGCGCCATCATGCGTTTAACATAAAGCAACAACAACACATCATTTTTAACCATTAACACTTTCCAAATTTTGAATTTTAAGTTAGTTTTATAAAAACCCAAAAAAATTCCATTTTGTTTATGATTAACGACCCAAATCATGTTTAGGTTACTTAAGTAAGGTTAGATTTTTGACTGTTTATAAGCTCATAACACGTTTTGTTATGCCTTTTCACGGTTAAAACCCTATTAAGTACATGACAGGCTGTATTCACTGCTTCTCCCCAGAAAATGACGGGAAGCTTTGAATCAGCCAGCATTATCCTTGCTGTTTCAATTAAAGTTCTATTTTTCCTTTCAGCGACTCCATTTTGTTGTGGCTCATAGGGTGCACTAAAGTGATGTTGAATACCTTTGCTTAAGCAAAAGACATTCATCACCGAGTTTTTGAACTCTAAGCAATTGTCGCTTCTAATTTTCCGGACTCCTCGACCATATTGACGTTCAATCTGAGTATACAATGTCATCAGCATTTCAGCTATCTCATCCTCTGTTCCCCAAAAAAATACCCATTAGAAACGCGAGAAGTCATCAGTGATAACTAAGCAGTAATGTTGACCACCTATACTCCTTGCATTCACAGGACCGAAAAGATCCATGTCAAGAAGGTCAAAAGTTGAGGTAATAGAATTTTGAGATTTTGACTTATGAGGTTTTTTGTGCTGTTTTCCTTTCTTGCACGGCACACATTTGTACTGGTACACCTAGCACTAGTCCATTTCTGACTATATAGTTCATCTTTCTAAAGTGCAAGTGTGCCATTTTCCTGTGCCACAACTGTGAATCATTCTCAGATGCTTTGGATATAAGACATGTTGACTCCTGAACAGATTCAGTAACACTCATGTCCATCATATAAGTATCATTCTTTCTAAGAGCCCTCATGACTATCCATTCTTCTGGAATGAAAAATCATGATTTTAATATAAGTGCTTCTCTATCTGTGAAATGGACAGGATGTCGTTTATCACAAATCTGAGAGACACTCATAAGATTTTGCTTTAGCTCTTCAACATAGTTGACTTGCTCTAACATTATCTTCCCATTTGTTACATTGCCTAATCCTGTGATTTGGTCACTTTTTGCTCCGGCGAAGTTTACATATCCTCCCTTCTTGTATATGAAGTCCACAAGAAGTTGCTTTTCTCCTGTCATGTGTCTAGAGCAACCACTATCTACATACCACCAGTTTGTAGCACGTTTAATTAACTCCTGCACATTAATGGAAAACAATTAGTCGGAAAGGGGGATCCAAGCCACTACGGTCTTGGGTCGGCCATTCTCATCAACGAATGTAAATTCCTTCAAGTATCCATTACTCTTCTCAATAGAGCTAGATGCTTTTAGAATCGCATTCGTTGGAGCATGGGAGGAACTGCCGCTAGGCTTTCGCTCGGGAGACTTTTGGAAAAGTCTCAGGTTAACAGGTCTAGGGTTTGAAGTAGACCTAGCCTTAGATGGATAGTAATAATTTGAATTATTATAATTCCTATTATTACTATTCGGGTTAGTAAATCTACTGTTGGGAGTTTGAAATCTCTGTGGAGTCTTTGACCTGGATGACTGTCCATTAGAGTTTCCTGCAACAGGAGTAGTGCTCTTAGTACCGTTATTAGTCGTGAACTTACAAATTTTTGTGAAGGTTGTGTTCTTTGAGAACTTGAAGTTCTCTTAAATCTCAACCCGTTTCTCCCAGATGTCCCTGCGTTGTTGCTGGACAATCTCTATTGTATGTTAGTCATCTCAGGAGACTTTTTTCCTTTTCGGAGACTAAACAGATTTATCAGGTGATTAGTCTTTCTTCACCTGTGACTTTCCACTTTTGCCCTTAATTGGACAAATACTTGCAACATGCCCCTTTTGATGGCACGTGAAGCAAGAACATTTCACGAAGGCGGCCCTATTTAAGGCCTTTTGAATTGTTTGATCGTCCAAATTAGACAAACTTGGAGAGGAGACAATTTCAGTTTGTTTACCCTTATCAACAGGAAGGGATAGACTATACTGAGGTGTTCGCACCAGTAGCAAGGTTAGAAGCAATTCGATTGTTTCTGGCATATGCTGCACATAAAAGAATTAAGGTCTATGAACTCGATGTAAAGAGTGCCTTCCTATATGGTAAAGTTCAGGAACTACTTTTTGGCCAACAAGTTCTGGGGTTCAATGATCCAGATTATCCAACAAAGTCTATAAATTGGATTAGGCTTTGTATGGACTGCCTCAAGCACCCAGAGCTTGGTATGAGACACTATCTACTTATCTCTTGAAAAATGGGTTCAAGAGAGGACAAATAGATAGTACATTATTCATTAAGTGGAAAAAGGATGATTTCTTACTTGTACAAGTGTACGTCGATGACATCATCTTTGGGTTATCCGACGAGAACATGTGTAGAGACTTTGAACAAGTGATGAAGCGAAGGTTTGAGATGAGTGCCATGAGAGAGTTAAACTTCTTCTTAGGATTACAAGTTGATCAAAAGAAGGATGGATTCTTTATTCATCAGACGAAATATGTGCATGAAATGCTCAGTCGTTTCAATATGAAAGATAGTTCGTCTTATGGTACTCCGATTCAACAGAATCATAATCTTGGACCCGATACGGAGAGTACTGAAGATGTGGATCCGACTCAATATCGGGCCATTATCAGTTCTCTCATGTATTTAACCGCTTCAAGACCTGACATAGTTTTGCAGTCTGCCTGTGTGCTCGTTTTAAAGCAAATCCTAAAAAGTCTCACATGAAGGCAGCAAAGAGAATATTGCGTTATCTGAAGGGAAAACCGAAGTTAGGTCTTTGGTATCCCTTCGGAGGCAATTTTGACTTTGTAGCCTATACCGACTTGGATTATGGAGGATGTAACTTGAACAGGAAATCAACCACTAGTGGTTGTCAATTGTTAGGTGGTATCATTGTCTCATGGCAGTGTAAGAAACAAACCTCGGTCGCCATCTCAACCTTTGAGGCTGAGTATGTGGCAGCTGGCAGTTTTTGTTCACAAGTGTTGTGGATACAACAACAGTTGCGCAACTATGGTCTAAACTTTTCAACAGATGTACTCTAATCATATGAACTGTCATGTGTTTCAGTAACCAAGGCTTTGGAATGTGTGAAATTCCCTGAGTATTGATCACTAGTGGACGTCCCTTGATATGAGTCAACCCTACTCTCTTTGATCTATTCACTACTATCGAATCTTTTCTCTAAAGCTACCCAGAGCTCTCTAAAATAGTGGTAACGTTGTTTGAAGGTATGCTTAATTTCTTCAGGAAGACACTTGATGATAGCAGACAATGTCTGCCTCTTTCATCATTGAATACGAATAAAACCTACGTTTCCCTTCGAATTCATAAGTAGGTGAATCATACCCTTCATTTATACAGATCTACAACTTGATGTCATTGAATTTTACAAATGATTCAAATTTATCTCTCCACCCGAAGTAATCTTCAGCTTTTAAAAGCTTTGGTGGTGAAGCAGCTTTACCTACTTCATGATCCATCTCAATCAGCTTGTTCAGATTTGACATCATACTTTGAGAGTATACGAACTTGGTGAAATCAACTAACGTCAAGTTCACTCACAACACAGATTTCCCTCCAAAAATTCGCAAAAATTTCCGGAGTAAACTTTAAATTTTCTCAAACCAAAGTTAAATAATGGTAAGCCTAAATTCAAATTTTGGCGAAAGAAAATATTTTCGAAATTTCCCGCCAAATAACTCCTCTTCTTTTTTTTCTTTTTTCTAATCGAACTTATGAAAGTTAAGTTTGTACGAAGTTACAAATTTTTCGAACTTGCAAGTTCGTACGAACTTGGTAAGTTCGAACAAAACCTAAGTTCGAAGGGGTAAGTTCGTACGAACTTACATCTAACTTACAGTTGTAACTTCGTACGTACTTTCTAAGTTCGTACAAAAAGCTGTTGAAAAACTCAAATTTGAAAGGGTTCGTTTCAACCTGCAACTTCGAATATCTTCAATACTAAGTGATAATATACAACTTTGGAAGCTAAAAACAACAATCTAACTTCCAAATCTTATGTAATCACTCGTTTCTTTAAGGTTTCTTTACCCCGAACCAAATCGAACGAATCGAAAGGCTCTGATACCACTTGTAGGTTCCCGTAGGTTCGGATCTACGAGGTAAACTTGCTTATGCGAGTGCGGAATCCTCACATAAATATAAACGATAACAAAGGAGTAAACAAATGTGTAAATATGACTTTTAATGAATGTAAACAAGGTTACATTCGAACTAACACGGAGTATTCAAACTTACAACTCCAAAAAACCTCACAAAAACCTATTTTCTGAAATATTCAGACTTGTGTATATATAGGCAACTAAGTTCGTACGAACTTACTAAGTTCATACATACTCTAAGTTCGTATGAACCTATAAGTTCGTACGAACCTACAAAATACACATAGAAAACTTAAGTTAACGATTACAATGATTAACAAAATGACTTCTAAACGTAACTATTACAAACTAGAAGTTGTTGTCACAAAACATGCACCAACATAATACATATATAGTAAGGGATTTTAAGAGAGATAAAAGTGTTTTAAACACTCGTATCGTTTCTCAGAGTATTCCGCACTCTAACAAACGTTGTTACCCCGTTGGATCCGTTCAAGGGGAACCTATAGACCCTACGAACTTGTCTAAACTACTGAGGCACATACAAACTTACCCAAGTTCGTATGTCCCTAAGTTCGTACCTACACTAAGTTCGTACGAACTTACATACATTAAGAAATATGTCATATTGGTGAAAATATATGTCGATGATATTATCTTTGGGTCTACAAATGTGACAATGTGTAGAGAGTTCGCTGATCTCATGACTAAAGGTTATGAGATGAGTATGATGGGTAAATTAACATTTTTCTTGGGATCACAAATTAAACAATCCAAAAATGGAATTTTTATCAACCAAGGAAAATATATTAAATATTTATTAAAGAAATTCAATTTCACATCATGCTCTACACTCGCTACACCAACCTCACCTGCTGTTATGAGATGAGTATGATTAGGTCACTGTTGTACTTAACTGCTAGTAGACTTGATATCATGTATGCTACTTGTTAGTGTACCAGGTACCAACCTGATCCAAAAGTATCTCATCTACTCGCTGTTAAGAGGATTTTAAGATATCTTAAAGGAACTGCTGAATTGGGTCTCTGGTATCCATCTGGATCAGATTTCTCACTGAAGGGATATTCAGACTCTGACCACGCTGGTTGTAAATTGGATCAAAAGATTACATCTGATAGCTACCAATTCTTGGGAGAAAAGCTAGTAAGTTGGACTAGCAAGAAACAAAATTCTATTTAAACTTCAACCGATGAAGCATAATATGTCGCTGCCAGTGGATGCACAGCCCAAGTTCTTTGGATGAGAAATCAACTAGCTGACTATGGTTTCACTTTTGATGTCCCAATTTACTGTGATAGCACTAGTGCCATAGCTATCGTTAATAACCCAATGATGCACTCAAGAACAAAGCATATTGATGTTCGTTACCATTTTATCAGGGACCATATAATGAAAGGTGACATTGAATTACACTTTATCCCTACTGACTATCAACTCGCTGACATGTTCACTAAATCTCTTGATGAGAAGAGGTTTAATTTTCTAATGAGTGAGTTGAGCATGATTTCAATGAATGAACCAAGTCCCTGATGGTAATTTCTAACTGATGGTAGTAATGCATCATAATTTATTGTTATTGTGTTAGTTTACTTTGTGTCAATGTATTGTCTTTACACTACAACTTTAGAAATGTTGGTTTTCTGTTTACAAAAGGATTTCATCGAAAATTGTCTTTGTTTTGGTTGTTTGTCCATGCACGTATTTGAAGTTTGTAGCATGTTTTTGGCGAAAAAAATTTCATAATGTATATTTGTATAGATGTTTTCTGTACAGATTAAGATTAAAATGTCATAACAGGTTGGAAGAAACATAAGCAACATTCCATGGACGGATTAATAACTAATGACAGATTACGTACTTAAATTGTTGAATATGTATTTCAACATAAATCCAGACACTTGTAACGACCAACTAGACACTAGTTGAACTTAGGTCCTCATTCTAAGAGGGACACACAAGGTACTACTTATTTTGGTGTGAATTACCAGGGATGTAACAGATTACGAGGTACTACTTATTTAGAGTTTTGAGTCGATTCAGTTAAAATTGGGCTGCTATTATCTTCTCTTATATTGTTGTTCGTGGTTTATGACTTTGATTCGGATTGAATTTCATATCAAAGTGAATAGAGAAGATGAATGGGAAATGATGTGGGTGGCTACTGGAACAAAGTAAAGGGGGGAGGGAAAGAGAGATTTTAATTAGGGTTTGAAAAATATTACATTTTAGTCCTCCTTTTTAATTAGGGTTTGTAAAATATTACACTCTAGTCTTCTTATTTTATACTTTATTGCTTATTTCTCTTTAAATACTTTTTAAATGTATTTTAATCCTTCTTTTGTTAAAATATTACAAAATTTCACACATTTTTTAGATATTATGTACTATTTTTTTGAGATATTCTATAATTTTATAATTTATATATAGAAAATTTTAATCCGATTAATCCCCGACTGGACGGATTAATCCCTACAAGGGCGCGGCCGATTAATCCCCGCCTAGTGCTTTCTGCAACCTCGATGGCAAGCTAGTATAAAATTTGTTATAGCATGTATGCATCCCACTTAAATCACATAACTACTCACCTTGCTTAGATCTTGATACTACTTAGGACACTTGCTTATGATCTTTACTTGCTTAGGACACTTACTTATGATCTTCACTTGCTTAGGACTATAATTATTTACCTTGCTACTTGATGTGTTTCTAAGTTTGGATGAAAAATAATGAACTTGCTTATGATCTTCACTTGCTTAGGACTATAATTATACATTTGCTTACATCTACTCTTCCTAGCTTTGCATTGTAATAGTTCTAGTTTTGCTTAATAAGGTGTTCTTATTGTGGCTACAAATCTGGACAACAAGGTTACTTTCCTAACAACTCCCTTTCAAGAGCTTTTGTTCATGAAATTCTTATGGTTGTTGATGTCTATTTGTAAGCTACTTGTGTGCATTACTTGTAAGCTACTTGTATTATAATTATACTTTAATTACTTAATTAAGTCCATATATAATTATAGAAACTTCATTGCTTTTTAACTAAAAACAGAGTTGTTACAAAGTACATTGCATCCACCTATTCTCAACTTCCAGAACAAGAAATCTGGCATGAACTTCAAGGAGAGCCAACCATGGCAGAAACCCAAATATCATTATTATATTCAACATAAAAAGGAAACAGCTTTGCTTATGTACCACTTTATCCAAAAAGACAACTTTATCCACACAGAAACTTTATATATACCACAGGTCAACACTTAATAAAACACACACACACACAAAGAAAAAGGCACTAAGGTCAAGTTTCTTATTTTTATTTTCTTTATTTCGATTTGATGGCCTACTTGCATGGTTAGCAATCTTAAATGGTAAGTCATATACGGTTGTTTGTTTAACAATTTTATCAGCAAATGATGAATCCCTATTAAGCTCTTATTTCTCACAATACTCCTTTAACGTAGTATGATGCCTTCTCCGAAACAATCTCTCATTCAACTCAATCAACAAGTTGCAAAATTTTTATTTTCCGCTTATTTGAGACAGTTTATATAATCCACTTGTAAAAAAATATCATTAACAAAGACCCCAGAAACTAGATAGAAGAGAAATACAAACAAAAATTTCAATAGTAACATTAAGAATAGGTCTCGGAAAAACCGAGTACTTTATTGACTTATAAGGTCATGTTTTGATATAATTTAATCCAAATCAATCTATTTGTGTGATTTAACATGATTCATCTAGTCCCAACCCATCTAAAAAGTCTAATATTAAGATTCATATAGATGATGTATTTTGATACCATATATAAATTTCTTTATTTTTCTCCAAGTAATCCCACACAGCCCTAATTGACACGTTCTTGGGAGATCATCACTTTGGTGTGTCAAGATTTATGACTTTAAAGTAAACTAACTAATGGCTACTTTAATCAACTAATATTATAGAATATATGTAGTTAGATGATGCTTAAAACCAGTCAGTTAATATGTGGAAGATTTGCTCCAAAATATGACTCGTTTCAAGTATAAAGTATCCACTTTAAACATCACTAATCTTAAGATGACAAATGCTCTGAACACGAGTTGATTTGTTATTTACCATGTTCAATAATGTATTCTTGCTACTGGCAATATGATAAGACTAAAAGCAACAACCATAGCTTTCAGCGGCTCCCTAAGAATAATAGTAGTTAGTTGGGCCAAAGGTCACTACTATCCCAAATGCAGCCGATAAAAAAGACAAAACCATGTTTATGCAGTTTATTATTTATATGGTCTATATGACCTTTGATCAATTCAAATAACTTCCATATGGGCCAGACAGACAATCATGTGTGTGTTGTATCCAACTACAGAGTCCGAAAAACAAAATTGATTACAACTCTGAATTGAATCATTAAACTCAAAATGTAGTGAAATTGCGACACGGAACAAGTACAATCTACAAAAACAAGAGTCTTGACATAAACTGAAAGAAGGTGAACAAACCAGGAGACGAGTCTAACGAGGGGCCTTCTTTTTGCCAGCAATTGCAACCTTCTTACCCTTCAAAGTCCTGCAATTGTTCTTTGTGCGCTGACCTCTACAAGGGAGTCCTTGAATGTGACGTATGCCTCTGTAGCACTGAATTTCTTTCAGTCTCCTAATTGCAAGTGCATTAAATCGCCTCTGAAAATACAATTTCTATAAGTTCAAAAAAGCACTCTTGATACTAATTATTATAAGTTAATATGCACAAAAAAAGAAAGTCTTCAGGTAAATCCTAAACTCTCCCTAAAATGAAATCAAAGAATAAGAAACATACAAGGTCTCCTTCAATCATGTACTTGGAAACTTGGTCACGAAGGGTAATGAGTTCATCTTCAGATAAATCCTTCGTAATTTTATTCTCCATTTGAAGATCATTCAAAATTTCAAGAGCCCTAGTACGCCCAATGCCATGTATGTATTGTAACGAATACTGTACTCTTTTGTTGTTGGGTATTTCAACTCCACCAACACGAGCACATCTTATGCTCAATCCACCAATCTATTCAGTCATTTTCCACCAATTTCATTCTCAAGTAAATTATAAAAACAAAAATAAATTAATAAAAAGTATTACCTTGGGAGGATTGAAAGTTGAAAAGGATAGAGAAGAGGTAGGTTTTGGTTTGAACAAAGAAGATGATGAGTTGCAGATGAGAGATAGTGATGGTGCTACCGGTGTCGCTGCTGCTTGTGCCATTTGAAATTGCTCGCTGCAGTTGCCGTTGCCTGCTGTGATATCTTCTTATCCTTTGGGTTGTGTTGGGGATAGATAACTTTGTGTGTTCTTATTTCTTATTATTTCTACATTTACATATCTAGTCCCTTCCAACTTTTCCTTTTCCAAATGCTATTTATCCATGTTTATATTGCAAAAAGATAAGCCCTAAATATTATATTAATTGTATTAAGATAAGATGAAGGATAAATACATTATTCCTTCTTGCACACCATATGCTTTTATCACTTGTTCACTAAATTAAATAATTAATAACATAATTTTTATTGATTCATTAACAATAATTTGTTCAAACATGTACAGATCATCATCATCATCGTGTATATATATAGTTCGAATTCGAATATGATATGTATCTATGTAATTTGTTTTGATAATAAGAATATGAAGTACCAAGTACGTACCTATATATAATGAGGGGTTGAAACATATTCTTCGACGCAGGTATTGTATAGCTACATAACACGAGTAAACTTGTACTACGCGCGTTGGAGCGGAATCGCTAAACTTATATCTTTGGTTGAATCATATTACAATTAGGGATTGTATAGCTACATAGTGCGAGGGGACTTTTACCTCGCGTACTGTAGCGGAATTGTTAGACCTACATCTTTGGTTGAAAAATATTACGGTCATTATTTTTCAATTTTTTTCTTCAGATCAAACATTCTTATAATGTAAGTGCCTACACTTTATAATACTTCGTAGGAGTTAACATATTAACATATAAAACAACTGAGTAGTTAAGAAAAAAATAATAAAATATATTATCATAATAATATTGCTGTAAAATCATACAACTTTAATTTATATAAATTTTGAGTTATTTAGAAATATAAATGAAACTAATTACCTATCATGTGTATATAAGATATCTATTTTGATTTGTACATATATGTTGGGTTCTTATGTTGAGGAAATTTTGATACTTTTATTAAGTATATTTCAAAGTTGTCATTTTATATATTTATATAATCTCTTTATTTTCTAAATACTAAATGATAATAATAATAATAATAATAATAATAATAATAATAATAATAAGTAAATTGTAATTGTAGCAGTATTAGTTGGGAAATATAGATATAAATAATCACTTATCATCTACATATCATTTATCTAATTTGAGTTATACATATTCTGAGGTAGGTAATTGGCTTGCAAAAAGAAAATAAAAAACTCACTAAAAGACAAAAGAGTCACTATTCATAAAGCGAACATTGTATGTAGAGCAAGAGGATTGGAACCGTTTAAAATCTTAATACCGAGTACAATTTTTGAGAAAGTGGTTCGGTGTTAAATGTTGGGTAGAAGTAGTCCAGGAATGATTTTTAACTAACAAAATCAAAGGAAAAGAAAAAAAAATTCCAATCATTTAACCAACATTTGTGGCTTAAGACTAGCCTCTAACGTCGGGCTTTGACTTCGAATGCGAGCGGTGTTCCGATGTTAAAGTTAAAAACGCCAGCTTTTTCTAGCTCACTCCCAATGCTCTTATGAATGCTCCAATGCTCTTATGAATGCTCTTATGATTAATCAGTATTGAAACTCCATATTTTGTAAGTAATTACTTTTTATATTTTTTGTGATTTAGATGATGTTAGAATGTCTTCATAAACATATTGGATTTTTTTTTTGTCTTAGAAACATTTTAATTAAATTCAAATAATATTAAACCTCGACATTTTATCGTTTTTGTGGTTATTACCTGGTTTAAAACTTTATCGTTAAGACGTAGCTAATCTTAATAGAGATAATTAGTTATTTATATATGTATGCGAAGTATACTTGACATGGTGTAAACAAGAATCAACTGAAATACACATACGTATGATTGTTTTGGGATACTTCACATGTTGTAAAGGTAGGGTTTAAATCATTGTGAGGGAAATACTCAGTGATTTTATTCTCAATTTGAATATTATTCAAAATCTCAAATGCTCTAGTACACCGAATTACATGTATATATTGTAACGAATACTAAACTCTTTCGTTATTAGGTATTTCCACACCACTAACACGAGTGTATCTTATATTGAATCCACCAACCCGCAACAAATTTAATAATAATCTATTCAATTTTTTCAGTATCTCAATTAATTTAATTAAATTAGAAGAAAACTTATTAATTACCTGAATTCCACCTCCTCTTGAGCGAATGAGCACTTCTCCAATTTCACATACAACTCGTTCTCTTGTAGCACTTGCAAAACCTCTTTCAAGTGCGAAACATGCTGCTCCAAGGTATAACTATATACGACTATGTCGTCCAAGTATACTACCACAAATTTATTTAGGAAAGGATGGAATAACTTGTTCATCAAGGTACAAAATGTAGCAAGGGCATTAGTCAAGTCAAACGGCATGACTAAGAACTCGTAAGCGCCATACCTGGTGACACACGTTGTCTTGGCTTCATCTTCTTCGGATATCCGCACTTGGTAGTAACCTGATTGATGCGGCACCGAACGGTCGGTTTATTTCGTCGCGACGTTGTCGTCGCGGGTTGAGTTCGTCGGACAGTGACCGAGCAGTGCTTTATCAGTGGGGTTTTATATTTATTGTTTGTCGGGGCCTAGACCTCCGTACTACCTACTAGATACTAGTATGTGGTAAGAATGATCAGGGTCGTCTCTATGACGGTCGAATTTGAAATGGAGCTTGTTTGGATATTTTAGTATTCAAGATAGGGTTTTCATAGTTGGATAGTTGGATATGATTTTATCTAATTAAACTACTAAAACAATAAAATAAACAAGCTAGCATGCACGGAACAACTAAGGATAGAGAAGATGTGGTTCGCCATGATTTAGTATAATGTCGGGATGATGTTAATTATGAAGACATTCCTTAGACTAATAAACAGATAAACGTTGGTGTAAACACTAGAACCCTACCAGTTTAGCATATGTTCTAAATTGGCATGTCACCAAGAACTAGGTTATTGTGATGCTGATCAGAATGTGGTCATGCTCAACTCTCAACACTGTCCTGTTACGGAACTAGTGACCTTCTTTGGAATATGTAGATTCCCTGAGGTGCATGAATAGAGTAGCAGACCTTTCTTGGAATATGTAGATTACCTAGGGTGCAAATGTGTCGCAACCCCCAAGACGCGTGGCAGCGGAAGGTATGAGGTGTCAAAGGGGGCGCCGACCAAATCAAATATCACAACACAAGAGTTACAACAAACGACCTCTATATGAGACGTTTTAAAAAATCATTACATTACAAACTTAAAAGTGTTCACATAAAAACTAGGAGTTCACATCCGATACATAGAATTACATAACTATTATTACAAAATATAGTAAATGCAATCTAATTCCTTGGTTGTTTCAAAATATGCGACTCGAGCTATTGCTTCCAAAGCATCCTACTGCGGCTGGTCACCTGAGAATACATATTAAAAGAGTCAACATAAAGTTGGTGAGTTCATAGGTTTGAAAACAGTTGATATCACATCGTATGGAATGTGTGGAACACAAGATTTCCTGTTTGTATCATCCAACAATGATAGTAATGTATTACAAAAATGTAAAAGAGGTGTATATTGTTGCCATGAGCCCATAGTTCGAGCTTAACTGTGGTGTCGGGTCACAATCAAGTGTCACGATCGTGGTGCCTCCCTGCGAGTGCCTAATCCAACACTCGTAAGAACAAATGATAATGCGTCCGTTTGACTAGTTAGCGCGACTAACCCGGACGGGGGAGTCAATCCCAAATAGTACTATTCATTAACATTCACGCTATAACGATACTAACAAACTATGTGTGGGGGACTTTCAGGATTAGTTAAATAACTCATGCAACCAATATATCGTGTTTTGTACTTGCGTTCACATAAAAATAGCAGTTGTTAAAAGCAGTTGTATGTATTCTCACCCCTAAGTGGAAATAGTAGAAAAAGGGGCTATGAAACTCACCTGAGATTAGTATGTTATTTAGCAAATAACAAATAGCAAGCAACTTGCGTTCCCAAGAGAAATCTTCTAATGCCCTAGACGTATAAGATTGTGTAAGTAGATGTCTCAAAAGACCATCTATAGTGATTGTATAAGTAGAGGGTTAATGTCCACTTAAGCCAATCATGTAGGTGGAGGGTTAATGCCCACCTATTCACTAGTAGTTCACTTAACTAGTATGTCCATTCTTGTTTGCTTATTGAAAACGTGTACGACCCGTTGGTGAAAGTTTGTGAAAACATAATGTTGATTAGTGTGGTAAGTGGGCGAAGCCTACGAATGACGGGGGTCCGGGGGCAGCGCCCCTGGTGGTAGGGTCCAAGGGGCAGGGCCCCTGGCTGGTGTGATTGGCGACACAAAGCTAGTGTCGCAAAAGGTTCGATTTTTGGGTTGCTAGCGACACAAGGCTAGTGTCGCTAATGTGATTGGCGACACAAAGCTAGTGTCGCTAAGGTGACGGTTCAAATGCTACAGCGACACAAGGCTAGTGTCGCTAATGTGATTTTGGCGACACAATGCTAGTGTCGCTAAGGTGACGGTTCAAATGATATAGCGACACAAGACTAGTGTCGCTAATGTGACGGTTCAAATGCTATAGCGACACAAGGCTAGTGTCGCAAATGTCTACTGGGCTTCCGCGACACAGGGATCAGAAACAGACCCGTTTTGCCAATTTTATTTCGTAATCCAAATTTTCGAGATAAAATTCAAGAAAAATATATGTTGTTTCTTAGTATGTTAGGTACTTAAAATAATTTTTACAGAATTTTTAGACAAGTCTAAGTATTTATAAAAATTGTAGTTTCCCACAAAGGTCAAAAAGTAGCCAATCAGGAGACATGCAAGGAGATCGAGTTTCTGGGCAGAATGCGTGCGTGTTTGGACGAGGTCATCTAAACAACTATTCTTCTCAACAAAATTTCTGAAGTTTTGGCGCTGGTTTCTAAGTCTTTTGGATATGTAAATCTCGAGTTATGACTAAAACAATGAGGGTATCAAACGAGCTTCAAAAATTATGAGACCAGTGGCAAATGAAAGATAACTTCTTAAACTTAGTTTTAGCCTTTTGAATCGTTCATTTTGGTTAAGTTTTGAGGGAGATATCACCTCCCAAAGTCGGACAAGTTTCCTGGCCGGATTTCATGTAAGGTTCTTGCATGTTTTAAGCTATGAAAACGATTTTTGTGCAATCTTTTGGACATATCTTTGTTAAGTGAGCATTTTAACATGTTTATCAATGTGTTACAAGTATTCTAAATGAGTTAGATGTTCTTACAAGTTGAAAGACCGATCAAAAAGGAGAGGAAGGTGAGGAAAGGGCTTGATTTCTTGACTTCTCCTTGAAAGTGTGATGGCGGCTTGTGGTGGTGGAGTGGTGGTTGATGGTGGTGAGGATGGTGGCAGATTTTTAGAGAGAGAAAGAGAGTAGGGAGAGTAGAGAGAAGGAGGAGAGAAACTGTGGGTTGTGTGTGTGAAAAAAGGAGTGTAGGGAGGTGTTTTTGTGGGGTGGGCTTGGGCTTATTTGGGGTGGGCCTATTTGGGGTGGCCTCTTGGGCCAGCCTAGGCCGAGATGGGCCTGGCCCAAAGGTGTTTCGGGCTCGTGACTCGTTTTCTCGACTTCGTGTTTCGTTCCCCGTTCGTTTAAACGTTAATTTGTGGTTTTAAAAAGTAGATAATTTACGTTAAGCTTTTGTATATACTTTTAAATTTGTGAATAATATTCGGGATAAGTAAGTATTCTTAAAATACTAAATTGAGTTACAAAAGTATATTTCGGGTGTTGCTCAGGTGTCGGGCTCGGTTTGCGCGTTTTTGTCGCGTTTGTTACGTTTTAAACACAACGTCAAAGTTTTTCGTGTATTATTATTTGAAATAATAATATAAGGCATATAACCACTATTTTAACTATAAAATATGATTACGTTATCTATGAAAAGTTTTCACCAATGTCGTATAAATAGTCGGACCACGTCCGGTTGTTTCGCGAAATTACGAATAATTACGAAGGTGTAATTCAAACAATTACGCAAGTGTATATACACATATATACAAATAGTTGCAAATAATCACAATTACTTAGCCTAATAAAGAACTAAATACACGAAATTAGAGTTCTAGTTTAAGGTAATCATTACCCTAAGGTGTCGGGTGTCACAAAATGACCCTTCTTGGAACATGTAGATTCCTTGGGGTGCGTGATTAGCAGCCCTACTAGAATCTGACATTTCTTAACACCTGAGCTTATCTTTCATTCTCCTAAGTACAAATAATAGTCTTCATTTGTAATCATGTTTTGAATAGCTTTCTATTAATGGCTTTGATAGAATCTAAAGGTGATAGACAAACTAGAACATTTAATGATTCTTCGTCTTCCTTTTGGATTCATAACCTAAGTTTGTATTTTAGCACGTTGAAATATCCATTTATGATTTAAACCAGCCCTTGCTTAAGACTACCCAATAAATCCCTTGGTAATCCACAATGTACTACACTTATGTGTTTCCACAGCTTCAGACCTTGACCATGTTCAAAAGAGTCCTATAGTAATTCACAGTGTACTCTACAACTTAACAGTATTTCCACGGCTTCCTACTTTGACCATAGTTTTGACTCAGATAATTAATTACCTCTTAAAAAGGTTTTAATCACGTTTATTGGTGGAAAGACGGTAACTGATAGTGAGGTTTAAAATCATAGATAGAAAGCGAATTCAAAACGACAAACTCATGATCCACAAAGTATTATACCGACGGCTTTTTCGTGGCTTCCACAGTTGTACTACACATAGTGGTGTTTCCATTGCTATACCACGAACTCAGACGTTTTACGGTATTTACGTTGCTTTATAACGGTCCGTTTATCGATTATCTAAACATCATTCATAACTATAATTATCTAAATCATGGCAAACATACAAGCAACTACTCACATATCATGGCAATTAACATTTCAAATATTAATAAATCACAAACATCAAACAAGAACATTATGACAAATTAATAAAAGAAAAGGATAAATATTACTCGTAAATATTGCGAGTAGAATAACACTTGTATTTCTTTCGAATATCCAAAGCGTTACATTGCTAAGCTATCTACTAACTACTAACTAATACATAATTAAATCCCTAATCCCTTACTTATCTCTCCCTAAATTAAGTAGATTAATCTAGAGAGAGAAAGTAGAGAGAGAGGGAAGAAACAAAGAGAAATGGAAGTAAATTGAAGTGTGAGGTGTGTTGAATGTTGGATGAGGAGGTTGGTATTTATAGGCATGTTCCCAAACCGTATTTTGACCATCCGAACCGTATTTGACCTTCACAAAAACGACCCGTATTGCGGGAACCGTATCAAGATTGAAGATTTAAGCATATACAGGTCGCGCGAACCATGATACGGTTCGTTTGAGCCGTATACGGTTCAATCCCAACCGTATACGGTTGAGTTGAGCCGTACAGGGTTCACTTTGGCCCGTATACGGGTGGTTTGGCCCGGATTTACGAGGTCGAGCTTCCGTGTGCGGGATCGTAAATCGTTCGTGCTTGTTTTCGTCATAACTTCTTCGTTACTCGTCCTTTTTTAGCGATCCTTATATCCACGCGATCGTAATCAAATTATCTTTAACTTAAGATTGATCAATGATAATTTCCATAAAATTATCAAAAAGATGATTTGAACGCGAGCGAATCGCCTTGTCTTGACTTGGCTCCAATTTACTCATTTTTCGCCCGTTTTTGGTGATTTTGCAGCATCGTCTTCATAATTTCCTAATTAACACAATAAAACAAATAAGTGTAATATTTGGATAGAAATTTTAATTATTTAATTAATATGGGTAAGATAACTTGGGTAAAAACGTGACTTTTTACGCGTTATCACCGATCTCAAATCCAACTTCAAAAAGTATGTCACCTTCCCAAGTTGAACAAACAAATCAACAATGAGGGAAATTGGGTACTTATTCTTTATCGTCACCTTGTTGAGTGCCCGGTAGTCTATGTACTTCCGCAAGGACCCATCCTTCTTCCTTCGAAATAGAACCGGCGCACCATAAGGGGCTTTAGAGGGTCGAATATACCTCGTGTATAGTAACTCCTTAAGTTACTTCCTTAACTCCTCCAACTCCGGTGGTGGCATCGATAAGGAGCCTTAGCAGGAGGTTTAGACCCTAGTTCCAACTCGATAATATCATCTACCTCCCTCTTGGGTGGTAGTCTCTTTGGCAACTCCTTGGGCATCACATCCTTGAACTCCCTAAGTACCTTCTCTATCTCTTTAGGTACTTCCATCTTGCCCGAATTTGCATCCTCTTCTAGCAGGGTTACCGCCAAATATCAAGGTTCCTTCTTATTATACCCCTTCTTGAATTGCATGGCCGATAGGGTTTTTCCTCCACTCTTTGCACCCCGCTTCGTGTTAACCATGCAAGTCTTCCCACCATCTAGGATACACAAGGAATTTGCAAAAGGCATAAGGAACCCACGTAACTTATCAAGAAATTCTAACCCAAGCACTACTTTGAAGTCATCCATAGGCACAACCGAGAAGTCTATGAGGCCTTCCCACTCTCCAATCTTTGCCCGGACATCCTTTGCCACCCCATGTATTGGTTTGGCATTTGAGTTTACCGCCTTTGTCACCCCGCCTTCCTTTGTAACGTTAATCCCTAGCCGCTTGGCTTCATCAATCGAAACAAGTTATGAGACGCACCGGTATCAACAAGAGCGCGTAATCGGTTGCCTTGGATGCTTGCTTCCATGAATTGGAGTCACTTGGCCGCTACCTTCGGTGCCTCAGTCTTCGCCTTGATTGCATTCAAGATTTGCATCGATCCCATGCACACATTTTCACCTTGACAATCTTTGCCTGGGATAGCCGTGGCATGGAGGCTTGCTTTCTTCGGGCAATCTCGGGATCGATGTGGTCCTTCACATATAAAGCATCCATTGTTCTTGTACGCTGTCCTCAAGTCTTTGTTTTTCCTGGTTGGTGGTTTCCCCGCATTACCATTCTTTACTTGAGATATCTTCTCTCCCCCACCTTTCTCATGGTTCCATTTCTGATCTTTTGGCTTATATGATTCCCTTTTATTGCTAAGGTCGATCAAGGCCTCCGCTTGTGCAATGTCCGAGGCAAGGTCTCGAACTCCCCGTCTCTCCAACTCCGTCTTAGCCCATGCTTGTAAGTTATCAAGGAATTTAAAGAGAGAATCCTTTGGGAAATATCCGGAATCTCGAGTACATGGGTCGTGTACTCCTTAATGTATTCTTTGGGTCGTGTACTCCTTAATGTATTATGTCACACCCCCATCTCGAGTGGAGGCGCAACGTACGTGGATCATAAACAAAGATTATAATGAACGACTTCTAATAGAACAAACACTGTTGCATTACATAGTCATCAAAAGTAAGACACATCCAAGTTTGAAGTCTTAACAATATGGTTACAAACTTTATTGAATAACAAGCTTAATTCAAAATGACAAAGTTTATGCTAAGTCCTTCCAAGTGGATGCAACTCCTACGTCAAAAGTGCAACACAACGGCACAACTAAGTAGCGCCTTGGTTACCTGAGAATACATGTTAAAATACGTCAACATAAAGTTGGTGAGTTCATAGGTGTAAGAGTTGGTAAAATAGACCCGTGGTTACAAGATTTCAAGTTATATTGCCTTACCACAATATCAAAGTGTATTACTATTGCCATAAGCTCATGAATTATAACCTTAACAATTTAGTTGCCTCGCAAGTGTTCTATTCACAACACTCGTATTGGGTCAAATAATCATGCATCCGTTTTTCGAGTTGGCGCGACCAACCCGGACGGGGGTATCAACCAATTAGATCTATTCACAATATTCGCGTTTAAGTATATAACTAACAATTCATGATAGATGCCCATATAATTTGAATAGTGGAAACTTATGCAATATGTAACAGTTTATATGTACTTGTAACCACAAAAAAAAGCATGTAATCTCACCCCAAAACATATCAAAGTGTTTAAAATTATGGGCTATGAAACTCACAATCGGGTTTGAGCGTTTTAGTTCGGATGTCTTCCGCGTGCTAGACAAGTACGACTCCTATCCGTGTCCTACGAACACGAGGGTTCTTATTAGTTTCTCGACTAATACGGTTTATTGGGATTGCTTAGCTAGCTAATTAAATTACAAAGTGCTGATATAGTGAGAATTTCCGTTTAAACAACATTGTCGGTATTTGTTCGAGTTGTGAACAAAATAATGGAAATATATGAATACAACATCTAAAAATTACCAAACTTGGTATGAAACATGAAATATAGTTCACAAATTTTCTGTGAAATTTGGGGATTTTTAGACTTATGGATTATTTATAATCATTTGACGTCTAAAAAGTGGGATAAATATGGAAAAATAGTAATTATTCACGAAAAAATATGGAATTTTTACCAGATCCGTTTTTACCTATTTTTATATTTGTGTAAAATTTTCAAGTCATTTTGAGCACTGGAACTTTGGTTCCCAACATTATGCGTTTTAACAAGACGTAAATCGGAAAGCATATCAAAACACATCCAAAGAGTGTTAAATTTTGAGGATAGTGTCATTTTCTGAGAAAAATGACACTGAAATTTTCCCAAAATCATTTGGTGTTCAAAAGTATTTTTCATGATTATTTCACCTTTCATAGGCTTAATTTGCATTAATTTGAGAAAAATACTTGTGTTTCACCAAAATTTCCCATTTTTATTTTCAAGACTCTTTTTATGATTTAGTTACTGAGAAAAATAATCCCCAAATTTTAACACGTTTTATCTAGCACTTATGTATTTTTGAATCATCACAACACAAGTATTTGAAATTTACAAGCTTTCAACAATGCATGATATTCATGCATTTTCTAAAAATATGAGATCAACAAGATAAATTACTATCTTTTTATTCTACTGATATAAAATTGTTAGGAGTCTAAAAACAATTTTTTTTGAATTTATTGAACATCTTAAGCCCCATGAACATGTATCACAACAAGATTGCTCACAGGAAGGTAGTTGTTTGCGCATCAGTTTTGTGTGATACATTTGGAGGTCGAATACTCCATGGATTTGAGTGAGACCAGTGGGGTTTTAAAGGTAAGACATTAAGCTAAATTCCAAAAGAAAAATCTAGATTTTTGGACCATTATTGACTGAGTTATGGTTGATCAAAGTGGGGTCAAAATGATCTTTTTGGTGTGTTTTCAATACCAAACGATTTTGTAGACCTCATCCAATGATTGAGGCCTTGTCTTTTTATGCATGAACATGTTTTTTTTCATAAACATAAACATATTTTAACAAGGATTAAGATCTAGCTACGAATTTTGGTGCATGCAAGTCCAATAATTGGGTTTTTGGTTCTTCAAGAAGAACACAACCTTGCAACCAAGCTTTTAATCATTGAATCCTTTGAATCTTTGTTCTAACACATTATTGGTGTTAATATACATCCAAGATGTGTTAGGAATGATTTTTAACAATTTAAACCATTTAATCTAGCAAGAACAAGTAAATAAGCATTCAAACACTAAAAAGACGATTTTTCGGTTTGATTTCGGTTTGATCATGGGTTACCCTTTTGTTTTAACACTTAAACAAGTGTAAGGGAACCTAAAAACCATCAACCCTTGAATGAGAATTTTAGCCATGAAATAGGCATAAAATCCATGTATTTACATGAAATAAACATAAAGAAAGTATGAAATGGAAGCTAGGAATGGTGATTATACCTTAAGAGATGTGTTTTAATGAAAGAACACCTTTGAGATGATGATCTTTGGATGAATATTTTATGGAGTTTAGTGTGTGAAAAGAGAGGTTTTGTGTGTGTTTTGAAATTGGAAATGGGAGAAATGATTGAATTGGAAGAGTGTTGAAGTGGTATAAGCCTTGCATGGAATCTAAGTGAGTTAGTGGAGAGGTTGAGTGGAAAAAGAGAGAAGGGGGAGGGGGTCCGGTTTTTGGTCAATAAAATGAGGTTCTTAACTTATTTTTTTGTCAAAAAATGTATATTAGTTATAGTATTTATTTGTAATAAAATTTGCATAAGTCTTGTACATTTCAAGGCTTTAAATTGTGTTGTTTTTATGCTTAATATTAGGGTTATAAAAGTTGATGTTCTAAATTTATAAAATACTTCAAATTGTATTTAGATTGTTTATAATATTCATCAAAATGTATTTGATTCGTTTACGATTGACATTCGCGAGTTAATCGTGCGGTTTCCGGTTGCGTTAACCGAGTTACGGAATTTCCAATTAAATTCCAGTTTTTGTGATACTATAAATATTTTGTGATGACGTATGAAATTAAATTTCATTTGTTTTCTTTGGCACTTTGTAACCTAATTTAATGTTCTTCACGGTCTTAAAGTCCGCTAAGTAATCTTCTAAAACGTTATGCGATTTCGGTAATTTACGGTTTCGGTACTTAAGGAGTCGTAACCTAGACTTTCCATTAGGATTTTTAAAATGCTATAAATGAAACTTGAGATTCTAGAGATTTAAGTGTGGCAATGACCTGAGATTTTGACGGTTGTCACATATTCCTTGATTGTTTCGGTATGCTTTAGTTTACGAAGGCGACTCTTTGCTTTGTTCTTAGCATTCTCTGGATAGAATTGCTTACGAAGGCGACTCTTTGGTTGTCACATATCCCATGAATGGTGATGGTTTTGGGACTTCCACCTTTGGATCAAAGTTGCTAGTGTTTCCACCACCACTAGCTAAGAACCTTTTGCACAATCTCACATCCGCTTGGATCTCCTCCCATTGTTGGTGAATCAAGGAGATTTCTTCGGCCACTTCACCTTGCAACTTCGTAATCTCGCCCATGAACATATCTCTTAAGTCATGGATCTCACGTTTCAAGTCGCCACTTAGTACGTTAAGAGTACTTCTAAAATCATCTCGCATATTCGCAAAGTCGGCATCCATGCGTTGGTTCAATTCCTCAACTCGTGCCTTCAAGTCTGTCACGGATGTCTCTAAACCTGTCACTCTTTTGTTTAAACCCATCATTGGGTCTTTGGACGACCCTCGGCTCTTCCCATCTTAGCAAGACTCATCTCGACCGCTGTTTTCATCAATCACCACACCACTTGATGCATTCACCGTCTTGTCGGTCTCGTTTGCCATTGTCTTGAATCGACCCATTCTAATACCAAATGTCACGAGCTTATCTCAATAAGCTAAACGGGTGGCCTTAGTGTCGACTAAGTAAGCCTTGCTCGAAACAACCAACAACTCAAGAAATCAAATGAGAGCACAAGAGAAAGAACAAGTGGAATAAAGGAAATGCTTTGATTATTAGAGAAAGCTTTAAAAATAATTAGAAAAGCTATTTGAGGTGTGATGTGCCAAATGAGGCATCCACCTATTTATACTAGTCCTCCTACAAAATCAATGGCCAAGATCAAAGTAAATCAATGGCTATGATTACATCACTAGAATCATCTACAACCTACTCATTTCTAGATATTTACATGGACCTTCCACACTCTTCTAAAGGAGGAACCATGCGGATGATTCTAAAGATCTTCCATCAGACTCCATATCTCCAAAATTAATGTAGACGCTTTCGGATATTAAAACTTCAATCGACTTCATTTCTTTCTTAGCATTTATCACATATGCTAAGTAAGTTTCACATAATCACATCCTTTGCGTGTATATCTGCTTGTCTTCAAAACTGAGATAAGGTTGAAAAGATTCTTTTTGTGACTGCTATAAATAATTATTTCCTTACCATCCTTTTTTTCAATTTTCATTATCTTCTCTTAGCAAACTATGTGAGCTAGATTTTATAGATAGCCAATCCATGCCTACAACTACATCAGATTCCTATATGAGCATTGGCAGAAGTCTAATAGTGAAGTAATGTCTGTCTATTTCTATTGAACAATCGTCATAGAATTCATCTACTTTCATGATTCTACCATCTATGGTTTCTTTTTCTATCACCTGCTTTAACTTCTTAGGTAGACAATTTAAGTGCATGCAAAACTTTGTAGACACCACTGACTTATCTACTCCAGAATCAAATATTATCTTAGCAGGTTTTTCATTAATTAAGAAAGTACTTGTTACCACTTCTGGTATTTCTTTTGTTTCTTTAGTAGTGAGTTGGTATCCCTTCCTTTATCGGTCGAACATTCTTTGGCTTTGGGCAATCGTACACAAGATGTCCAGTTGAACAACAATTGTAACAGGCTCTTTTTCCAGGGCACTTACTTGCTATATGACCAGGTTGGCCACATCTACAGCATACATTTTCTCCCATCATACACTCTCCGGTATGATTCTTGTTGCATTTAGGACAAATCGGTTTGTCGAATTTCCTTGCACTGTTACTCCTTGGCTTCTTGGTTGTTCTATTAAAGTTCCTTCCTTTAAACCTCCTTTTTTTCATTGTCTTTATGGTTGTTTGGCACATAACTATCTTTTTCGGCCAGAATTGCTAATTCCAAGACTTCCGGAAAGGTCTTTGGTCGAGACATGTTTACAAGCCTCCGTAAATATTTTCTTAAGCCTTGTAGAAATTTCTTTACTTTGCCAGATTTTGTGATTACCATGTCGGTTGCGAATTGAGACTTCTCTAGGAATATTTATGCATATTCTTCTACCGACTTGTTTCCTTGTTCCAGTTTCAAAAATTCCTCCTCCATCATATTCAGTCGAGCATTCAAGAAATATCTGTTACTGGCCAGATCTTTAAATTCACCCCATGCCATTGATGCTGCTTCTGCGATGCCTTAGGTAGATTGAATAGTCTTCCACCAATGGAGGGCATTCAACTTTAGCTTAGTCGAAGCAAACCTTACTTGTTGATCGAGTGCACATTGACATGTTTGAAAACAACTTTCCATGTCATCAAGCCAATTCATCGCGGCTACGGGTCCTCCTTTCCCTTCAAATGTAGAACGACCAACAATTGTGAATGCTTTGTAGTCGCATCCATTAGTATGACCATTATCGTGCTCATGCCTCTCTAGATTTTCCGCACCATGTACTGAGCTACGATTCATATCTATTTGAACTTGAGCTATTATAGCCAGCAGACTTTCTTGAATGCTTCGTGATATCTCGGTTTCTATGTTAATTCCTCCAGTAGAGTTGTTTAAATTCCTTCACGATCTATTTCCTTGTCTTGGTGGTATGGCATTTCCTGTGTTTCTAGTAGTTTTTGAGTATCCATTCTACAATAATAATACTAGTAATATGAAAATAGGAATACTTTCTTATATTATAATATGCATCAGTACAAATTTTGGGATGATTAGTTACAAAACTTAAGGAAATAATATAATTTTCCTTTATCCCCTGCCCCAATGTACGTATTTGTCGCTATATACATATTCCTATTCGAGCTGAAAGTCGTGTGGATAGTAGCGGGCTTCTAACATGTCTCCTAATATTGTTTCATTAAGGACGCCTAGTTCCTTGGATGCCTCGTTTGTGTTGAGCGTTCATCTTGCAACTGGTGGGCATACTGCAACTCTTCTTCTAAATAATTTATGTGTGCATACACCTGGTTTAGATGTCGAGCCATGCTCTCTAGTTCTTCTTGTAGTTCAGCCTTTGTTGTTGTATGGTAGTATCTCTCCCTGTGCAGTTCTTCTTGTGCTATACCGCACTTGTGATTGGCCTTTGTCACCTGATCCAGTAGGGCACTTATGTTTGCCCAGATAGCAGTATTTGGATAGTTTTCCCCTACTCTGCTTGATGTGGCTTTCATCATAGTTTCTGCGGAAGGATACACTATGCGAGGTGGAGGTCTAAGGTTTTGCTGTCATGTTATATTTTCCCGTGCAAAGTAGTTATCTGCATCAGAAGTGTCATAATCGAGAATGTTTATGATTGGCAGGGGATCATGATGTGTATTAATCTAGTTATAAAATTAGTAAAACAAAGTCAAAGCTAACTATTACACAACTAGGCAAGTATACCTAATTGGATAGTATAGCAATGATAAGTCTACCGAGTAGTCTCTCATAGGAATAGTTTATATGTACTTTGAGGGTTATTTGTATAATTTATAGTTTAAAAGTGAATTTACCTTTTAAAGACAGGCAGTCAAAGGTATTTAATTAACTAAGAAAATAGTAAATCAGTTGATCAACTAAAGGATAGAAGTATGTTCATCCAAACATTTCACCACTAGAGTTAGACAATAAGTAGAAAGGTATTAAATGTATGAGAATTATTAATCTAAATTACTTGTTTTCACAATGCAATCGTTTATCTGAAATCATAAAATGCAAGTGTCCTTGACAAATTATAAACTCCAATTATGATTAATTCACTCTACTAAAATGATGACTCAATTTCATAATCCTAGTGTCTAGAGATTCCTAATCATACAAGATTTCTCTTAATATGATCCACTCATACTATAATTCTATTAACCTATTCACTTCATTCATTGTGTCCAATCAAAAGCACAAGATTTAATAATCATGCAAATGTAATGTCTAATGCAAGAGTTTTCACTAATTGAAACAAACACCGCATCAATTGAATAAATTAAATAATTAAATACAAACCGTTCTTCAATTAAACATCAAATCATACGAATAAACTCATCTAAATATCAAATGTCCAACATCTAGGGTTATTAGCCTAGATTAACATAAAGAGTTTAGCTTATTGTCATAGGTTCAATCAAACAAATACTCATAATCAAGGAATAATTCATAATGTGATTACAAATATGAATCAAACATAAATTATATAAGATTCGAATGAAAAGAATAAAACACTGACTTCTATGATGATTACAAGAGTAAAGAATCACTTAGGGTGTCCCCAAAAGCTCTCCAAATGCTCTCAAAATCGGCCCCAATTAATTGCTTGATCAATATGTTAGTGATTATTAGCGTTTAGGTGATAACTAAGGCTAAAAACCCTTAACCGACCCTTTTACCCAGTTAGAAATGGGCTTACCCGGCTGGTAGAGGTGCCTCCCCACCCGGTTGGATGGCTTGTACCCGGCTAGGCCCTCAAACTGGAATTTCATGAGTACCCGGTGGGTACTATTCATTTTCAGCCTTAAGTTACTTTTTGAAAGTTGTAGTCCTATGAGTTCCAAGAATTTGGGTTTTTGAATCACCTCAATCGGAGTCCGTATGGGGGAGTTATGGCCAAAACCGTGTAGCCTCACAAAAGCTGCAAAAATCAACCGTTTCTTGATCTTTTCTTCATCTCTTCTCGATTATTAACCTGAAACTAAACTAGACTAATTAAGTATTGAAACTTCATAAATTAACTAAAATAATATAAAATTTGGACCGATATCGCCCCTATAAATATGTCTAATTTAGGCGATATAAGATCATCTCGTGGTTCCATTGGATTGTATTGTGGAACAATCTGCTCGGAAGGTAAGGCTGGATTGTATTGTGGAACAATCTGCTCATAAGGTAAGGCTAGAACTAGCTATTTGGGTGGATCTGGTGGATTTATTATGAAATACGGGTCTCGATATGGCAAGTCGAGTAACCATATGTTTCTAGGTTCTCTTCGTTTCTTGCAAACATCTATAACGGGTGAGAAATCCTTATAGAATTTAAGTGCATGTTAATGTATTTATTGTGTCTTACTCCTAAATTCTAGTCTAGGTTTACCTAATCTTAAGGTAAACCTATTGACACTTATGTACTTCTCCTCCTTATTTCTTGACAAGTATTGCATCTACTCTTCCTAGCTTTGCATTGTAATGATTCTAGTTTTGCTTAATAAGATGTTCTAATGTGACCACAAATCTGGACAACAAGGTCCCTTTCTAACAACGCACATTGAAAAGGATCTAGGCTAGGCTATAGGTGTATTTGTTCATGAAATTCTTGTGGCTGCTGCTGCCCATTTGTAATGAACATGTTTTCTCCGGTCAATAAGAAACGCAATTAGGACACAAAAGGGGTATCATCAGCTCATCAATATGCGAAAAGGGTTAGAAGTAGCTATTACACAATTTCATTCCCGATTTTTAGCATTGAGAATGCATCACACACTTATATAGCGCAACTTCAATAACAATATCGTGGCAACTTCTTCAACTTCACCTTGTGGGCGGTAGGGTGTTGCAAGAACATACTATGTTTTAGTGAGCATGACAAGTTGATAATGAAAATTGACGATGTGCGTAAAGATGCAAATGCATTTCTTAATGAGAATCATAAGATATGGAGAAGAAGCAAGTTTGGCACGACTGCCAAATGTGATTCCAATACCGACAATATTTCAGAAACATTTTACCATGTATTGTTCTAAAATTTGGAATGGGTTATATCTATTATATATCTATCTTGAACTCGATATACACAAGTACTTATTTACAATGTATTGTTCTATATTTTGCATTTTTTATGTAATACTTGGTTGAATATGAAGTTCATGGAAATGTGACGGCCGAGCTGAAGGTAGAATGGCACAACATGTTAATACAATTTTTAGTGAGTAATAATAGATGTGATAGACTTTGATCTCCTGTATTTGAGTTGCTAGTCTAGTGGTTTGATTTTGTTTGTATCAATTCTTTCCTTACGTACCAGACTCAATTGGGTTGCCAAATTTATTTACTTTTCATATTAGTGTTCTCATGGGACGGTTATTATACTGCATTTGAGTTGTTATTTAGCATACTTTTTGGTGTTGGTTTATTTTGCATTTGAGTTTTCATTTTAAATTAACATTCAGTGATGATTTAGCATTTGAGTTCAGTACCATAGTTTAAAGGTGGACATGTATTCCTGGAGTATAGCTATGTTATGGAGTTACTCATATTTCTTGTTGGAAATGTGAGATCACACTAATAGAAGTAGTGGGGATCGAATATCAATAGTAAATGTAGTTGTGGTAATAAGTTGTACTCTCCCAATGTAGTTGTGGTAATAAGTTGTACTCTCCCTGATACTTTTCGAAAGACAGACATTCAGTGATTTTTTTTTAATTTTAGTTTTTTTTTAGGGTTATTTACTACGAGGGATAAATCTGGAATTTAATGATCTACAAAATGAAATGAGTATGTAAGAAAACTTTGTTGGTTTTGAAGGATATATAACCACTATGAAGGTTGCAAGGGTACATATATACTTGGAAGCATTAGGAGGACGAAATCCAGCCAAAGAAACTAAAAAGTGTGCAACATAAAAGAAAACAATAGATGTATCTGTTATATTGATTGAGTTGTTGAGACAAATGGCAATGTTATGATGAATTATATTGTACAATGTACAGAGATGAGTTGCGGAAACTAAGGTGATGTTTGACTAAGCCTATATGATGTACTTATTAGGGACCAGGCTATTTTGACCAACGAAATTGATATTTGGACCCAACGTCTCTGAGCACAAAGTATATGTTTTAATAATAATTTAGGATGTAGCCCTTATTTGTTACTTTTGACAGGATCCTTTCAAATATTTAAAAACATGTAGCTATTTGTTACTGCTTAGCTTCTTAGCTATTACGTAATTAATTTTTTTAAAGAAAGATAAATTATAATTAATTAGAGAATAGTAACTATGTAACTATTTTTAAGTAATATGCTTCTTACATATATATGTATTTTTTGTGATAAAATTTTCATAATATCGATTATAAAATTTATATATTCATAAAATATGTAGAAAATGATGTTTGATATAACATTTTTCATATTTGATCTTTTCATTACAATTCCATGATCATTTTTCAAAATGTGATTATAGGAGGTGATCTTATATAAGTTGATAGATAGTAATGAAAGACAAAAAAAAATAACGATAACAAATAACTTTCTAGTAACTCGCTAATCACCGAGATTTACATATGCGGAATTGTAATTAGATCTTATAAGTTGATTGTACAAATTCTGTTGATTCGTATACGGATGTTCCCATGTCGAGTCATATCTATAGCGAATCCATAACAGGTGTGCAGGAGGTATCGGGTAATCCATTTAATACCACTTTTACATAGTGGTTACCATATACGTGTGCAATTGCACATATATATTGTTGTTGCGGTTCTGGTGGGCTGGACCAAAGTGGAAAGCACGTTGTACTTCCATTTTTGCTTAAATTAAGCACAACCATGTTATACCTTGAAGCAATTATCAAACCAGTTTCAGGCATAATCATCCAACGACCATCTTGATTTATCGAACTATGAAGTCGTTGCACATCTTGATCCCCAAATACATTGGTATATTCTACTTTGCGCATGACTAACTCGTGAATTAATTCCATGTGAATTTGGGGCCAAGATTCTTCATGAAGACCCAGACAGGCAGCTACAGATCTAAATCCACAATTTCCATCACCAATTACGTTATGTATCTGTGTTACATATGGATGAAAAAAATCCGGAATCTGATTCATTAAGGGATGCGAGAAGTATGTTTGGTTCTCGTATATGGATGAGCAGCTACGTCTATGAGTTTCTTCAGCTTCAGGACGAGGGTCGGCATTAGTTTTTCTGAATGAGCTATGCCTATGAGTAGTATTGTGAGCCTTAGGTTCACGAACTGGTTCATGAACTGAAGTTGTTGATGGCATAAATATCTCCTTCAACTTCCTCAAAAAGCTGCTCTTACCACTCCGAGATTGTTTTTGAAATGCGCATTAAACATCTCGAGCTCGATTTCACAATTAATATCATTATCTTCTAGAGATGTACAGGGTGATAAATCAAGTTTTCTCCAAAATTTATCAACCGAATCAAGTGGTATAGGACAACCTTGATTTAAAAAAACTTCTTGCTCATGTGCACATGGTAGACCATAAATCAATCGTAGTTGACATTTACAATTTTGAGAACAAAAGCTAGATTCTTTAAACTTTTCAAATTCTTTAAAAATCAAACGAAGTGCGGGAAGTGAAACAAAACATGAAAGTTTTCGAAACAACAGTAGATTATACTCATTTTGAGTCATAATTCTACTTTCCTCAATACTTGCTTTAATACATGTAAATTGTAACTCAACGACTTCATGAATAAATAACACCGATGTCACCAAATCTGACTGTGACGAGTCTAAATGTAGTTTTAACAAAGCATGTTGACTCTCCACTCTATTGATTGTATGTTGGCCGAAGTTAAGAATGTTATTGATCCAAGCATGTACAAACATTTCCTTATATGGTATCAACCATACATTATGTAAATAATCAATAACACCTGTAACGTATAAGAAATTTTATTTAAATTCTACGAATAATAATATACTAACTAATATTATTTTGGAATATGTGTATCACAATAATACCTGGGTAGTCAGACAAAATTTCTTCAACGTGTGCTAAATTTGTCATATACGCTTCCTTCTTTTGGGATGCAATTAATATACCCCATGCTCTATAGAAAGTAGGCCAAGATTTCGAAAGCTTTCTTTTACATTTTCTCACAACAGCTCTATTAATATGCCATCTACAAAGTAATCTTTTAGCATCTAGAAATACATCATCACATGCGTTCATGAGTGCCAACTCCTTGTCTGTGACAATAACACGTGGAAAAACACATCCGTCCATTGTCGATTTTAGACAATCTAACGCCCACCGATAGTTGGCCTTTTTTTCCTTATGCATAATAATGAATGCTATACAAAATGTCTTATTAGTCGAAGTTAGACCAACAATCTCAAGTAGAGGCAGTGCATACCTATTTATGTTGTAAGTTGCATCCATCAATAATACGTGTGGAAATGCACGCCAGATCTCCAATGATTTGGGATGTGCAAAGAATAATTCTTCTAGTTCGTTAGTTAAAGGATTAGTATTAACATAAAATATATATCCTTCCTTCTCTAAAAATGACATAACAACTTGCATTTGTGTTTTCCCACCTCTCTCCATAATTCGAAATTTTTGACGTACGTTGTATATAGTTTTTTTAGTAGAAACATTTTCAGGATTTTGGTTTTTCAATGTAGATAAGATATGTCTTGGTTTAACATTCTTGGTTGACAAATCTTTTACCACTTCGACTTCACTTTCAGACAACCGTCTTGCATATGCATGACCTTCCATAAACAACACTGGTTCATGATTATATTTATCACATATCACATTTAAACCCCAAAAATCACCCTCATAAAACTTTTTCCCTTGCAATTCGAACGGACAATCACATTTTTTGCTAACTCTTTTTCTTGTAGTGGCAATACTAATGGGGGTACCACAACGATTACACTTAAATAAAACATTTTTCGTATTTGATCTTTTAATTATAATCACGTGATTAACTTTACGGCCTTCTGTTTGCACCCAGTCGATTAATTCTTGGCGAGAATTGAACACCTAAAATAACATATATCTTTTTCAAAATCTAGTAAAATTACCTAATGATAATGTCACTAAAAATATAGAGTAATGAATTTACAGTTTATACCTTGTCGGTTTCAAATGGTGCAGTGTCGTGGACAAATTGATTTCTTTCATTCTCGTCTGGAATTTCATTAAATTCCAAAACTGGTTCCGTATAGATATTGTTTTCCTAAATAAGACACATACAAATTTTTTACTTATACATAAAACATATAAAGATATATATATATATATATTTATAAAAAAAAAATATACCTCAACATTTGAATCTCTATGCATTTGCCAATACTCATTCCAATTCATAGTATTTAATAATAAAACTTTGAAGTGTATTTGTATGAAATAAAATGTACTAATTGAAATATCACTCTTTATTGAAAAGAATACAAGTAGCGGTTTGAACATTAAATTGTTAAGAACTATATATAAAAGAATGTAGATACACATTTTAAGAAATAGATTATCATGTTTATAAAATCCCATACATACATGATTGTAAGAACCCATACATATATGATTTTTTTTATAATTAAATTATGGGTCTTTTTTAAACTATTAGTTAAGAATAGTAATAATAATAATAATAATAATAATAATAATAGTAATAATAGAGTGATGGGGTGAAATAATAATAATAATAATAATAATAATAGAGTGTGGCATGAAATGACTCGACTGACTAACTTTTTGTGGCTTGGTCCAAATAGTAAATGAGGCTTTTTTTTTTGTCCGAATAATCTAACCCACTTATTAGCTATCGTGTTGTCATAACAAACTATTTTTATTTTCTTACCCCAAACACTTATTAAGCCTTTTAACTTTTTAAGTTTCCATAAGCTGTTTTGAAGAATCTTCAAGATGTTTGTTTTTCGAAAGGTGCTTATCAAGGCAAAACGTTCACGTGCTATAAACACCTTAAAAATTTGCAAATAAGCTCCTCAAGCAGTTGTGGGCCATGATAGTTTAAATAGTCACGATCTCATGTTACAACAACACATAGAACAAAATATAAACTTTGGGCTCTAAGACCATCCGGGGAGCACGAGATCCGTGCAACTTCAACAACGGAGCACGGTGAAGTGTGTTCTGTACTCACCGTTCGTTGCAGAGGAATCAACGGACTGAGGATTGAAAAAGGTGAGCCCCATAACCATTTTTAATTGTTTTTTCCTTTTCCTTTTGGTTTTAAAAGCAAATAAATGGTAATACGATTATTGGTAAAAAATAAAATTAAACCGTTGGGCAACGGATAAAATAAATTTTGTTTTAAATCATATTTTACTCTTATAAATACACAATCACAGTTCATACAATTCACACCAAATCTATACACTTTCACAATTTGAAGCAGTGAATCGTATTTTGGATATTTCAGAAGACTTGCAACCATGCGTTGACGAAGAAAAAGAATGTAACGAAGTGGGAAATTCACGCTCGCAAGAAAAGCGACCCGGAAACTATATACGAAGGGATCAAGAAGGTGTCGGGCAACGTTTGGTGGAGGACTTCTTTTCCGACAATCCGAAGTTTCCAAACATGTTTAAAAGAAGTTCTCGAATGCACCGGGAGTTGTTTATCTGAATAATACAAGGTATTTCCAATTACTCTATTGAACCTAACCCCGACCATTTTACGTATTTTAAACAACGTCTGGATACGCTTGGGCGGCTAGGATTTACTCCTTTAAAAAAGTGCATGTCCGCTATATGACAATTGGCGTATGAAACGTCTCCAGATATATTCGATGAATACTTAGATGAATGTTTTAACAACTTTTGTAAGTGTATATTCTATATATATTCGAAAGAGTACTTGAGAAAGTCGACTACTAATGATATTGCTCGTCTGTACAAAGCACATGAAGAGAATGGAAGAACTGCCCCGAATGTATGGAAATTAGGGCAGTACATAAGAGGTGATCACGAACACCCGACAATTATGCTTGAAGCAGTAGATTCATAAGATATATGGATATGGCATGCATTTTTTGGTGCATCGAGTTCGAACAACGACATCAATGTTTTATTTAATTCTCCTTTGTTCGATGACATAAAAAACGACATCAGTTCACCTGCACCGTATGAGGTGAATGAGGATCATTACACAAAAGGCTATTATCTGGCCAACAGTATCTATCCATATTGGGTTACACTTATGAAGGCGTATGCGTGTTCTACTAACGAGAAACGACACAAGTTCAAAAAATTCCAAGAAAGTGTATGAAATGATGTGTAGAGGACTTTTGTTGTGCTTCAAGGTTGACGGGAAATAATAAAGAGTCCGGCTAGAGAAATGAGCGTGAACAAGATTACGAGAACAAAGTATACTTGTGTAATAATAATGGATTCGCAATAGGTCCACTTGAGGAAGACTGTCTCGCCGATCCGGCTAACTTAGTCAGTGGCGGATTTAAGGAAATAGTCGTGGGGCGTGAAGAAAGACTAAAAGAACTACGCGATAAAATGGTGCAATACAGACTTCGAAACGATCTTACCAAGCACATTTGGACGCTTCCGAACAACTTTTGAAATTTGCAGACTTTTAAGTTATTGAATGTTTTTTTTATTATTTATTGTAACTATTTTTTGTATTGTAATATTTTTTTTAATTAATGAAATGTTATTTTTGATTATTGTATTAGTTTTATTTAATTTAATTAAAAGTATTTATTTTTGTAAGAAAAATAGAAACTAAATAATATGCAATTAAGCTTTTCGATATTGAACTTAATTGGTGACTTTTGTACGTGCTGGGGGTATGACGCATCTTATTGATTAAAATTGATTAAAATACGCAGAAAGTAAGTATAGTAGAACAATTTGTCAACAAAGATGATAACTTATTAACAGAAACCTCCAAATGAATAAAAGGAAAATCAATCTACTATAGCGAATGCTTAATAGTGCAAATGGCAATTGAAGGTCTAGAAAATTACAAGTAACTCCAAAGAGCTAATTAACATTTAACTGAAAATCATATGATTGACTTGCTTAAACTAAGAATAACTTGAAACGGATACATCAAAATAGTGTCATCTTTCTAACGCACTAGTGTCTCTCTCGTGTTAACTCTTCTTTGAACACCTTTACCAAACGTTCAATGAGTTGAGGATCCAAACATATGCACACAATTAGTTAGCGGATTTAACTCGATCAGATAATCTGAGATGATTTGCTTAGTAATTCAAACATTAATGCATGTACTCATTTCTCCAAATGAATATGAAACTTTTTTAGATAATCAAATTGGTTCGTTTTATTACTGATTTTGCACATGTAACATATGTTTTGCTGAATATGGACAATCCAGGATATGAGCGAGATTTCAGACACAATTTCTATGGTGGTTAATATGTTGCGGTTCTAAAAGGACGAAGACACACAGTAAGCCTGCTATAAAACAAAGAAATATCACATGCAAATGCAATTATATGTATATATTGATTGATTAGCCTCTTCCTATTATTTTGTCCATAGGGTCACGCTCATACACCAATCAAGATGCATATATGTTATCTATAAGTACATCAACTTCTTTGGATAACTTTGACATATACACCAAAACAACCCTTTAATGTCTTTCTAGACTAATTTCCGAAAAGGAGTAAAATGGGCTTTTCTAACATGAAGCTTATGCTTTGATATTATTCATCACAATTCTGTCTTCATTCGCGTTTGGTGTTCCTCAAGTCCCTTGTTACTTCATATTTGGTGACTCGTTATATGATAATGGTAACAATAACGACCTCGTTACAGAGGCAAAAGCCAATTTTCCACCCTATGGGATTGATTTTCCATATGGGTCCACTGGAAGATTCTCCAATGGTCGAAATATTGCCGACGTTATTGGTCCCGATCTTTCTCTTAATTCCTACTGTTTAAGTTCTTACAAAATATAATGTGCATGGTGCAAAGATAATTAAGCTAAATCATTATTCTCTAATGCATATATGTTCAATATATATATATATATATATATAATTTCTCATTTTCTCTTAATGTAATCAGAAATGATGAACTTCGAGATTAAAGTGATGTTTGGAGACAAAGACACTAATTAAGAGAATTTTCTATTGATTGAACTGAATACAAGTATACAACCGAACATACATAAAGTTTATATACAGTTAATTGGTTGTTACTGAACCTACGACTAGGATTTGTGAACACCATAGCCTTCACATTGTTACGATTTTACTCGATCTTGCTAATTTTTCATTCTTATCAGCTCAGCTACTAGGATTTGAAAACGCCATTCCACCTTGTGCAAAAGCAAAAGGTGAAGAAATCCTTCAAGGAGTAAATTATGCATCTGGTTCAGCAGGAATTCGTAACGAATCTGGCCAACACATGGTACGTACCTACTCTATCTATATATACATACAACCATATATACTTGACAATACTAAATGCATACATGCATATATATAGTCATCAAATAAATTACATTTGCATGGATAGACGTCTTAAATACACTAATTTCAAGAAAAGATCAATATATTTTAGGAAAATTAACAAAAATATTTTTTTTACCCCTATTTAAAATTTTATCATTTCAAAACTTAAATTACCAAAAACTACCCACCCCACGCAACCCGCAAATTGCATTTTGTGTGGCCGGATTTGCATTTTGCGTGCACAGGGTGGTAACACCCGTGCACGGGATCGTAACAGATCGTGAGCGGGATCGTAATTTTTTTACCGGAAACGCAACCCGCAACCTGCAAACGCAAAGTTGCGGGTTGTACGCCAGCAAAGATGGCAAGGTATGAAACAAATGCATGTGTGGATGCCGTAACCTATGCTGTCGTACAACTCAATGTGAAGCTTGTTACGGCTCTTGGTGATCTTGAGGCTAAACTCTCTGGTGCAAAGTTCGTCACGTTGACCCTTCTCTCGGATATTCTACCGGTAACTTACTTACCTAATTTGACCCTATTTTTAAGCCAGAAATTAATAAATATACGTACTTTTGTGCTTCTGAATAAAAGAACCAAAATCAGTATAATCATAAATTAATGGGTAATACTTGAAGAAAGGCATTAAGTTGTGTCGCATCTATTGATCTACTATAATAATTATTATTAATAGAGTAATGCTATATTCGTTTAATTAGGCGTATGACTAATTTAGTCTAATCATACAGTTTTTGACACATGTAGTCCATTTATTCTTTCTCCTAATCTCATCCAATTATTTTCTCATCTACCAATCACATTTTTAGCCACATATACTTAATCAGGCATATATATCATTTTTCTTATTAATATTCAACTTACCAATCTAATTAAATTAGAGAAGTTACACTTTTAATTTCTAGGTAAGGCGGTTAGAAGTTTAATTTGTGACACATCTAATGTCGCTGAACGGAATCTTTTTCACTTTAATAACATTTTTTCTTAGAGGCTGAACGAAAATTTTCTCATCCAAACGCTTTTGTTTCTTTTATTCTAGTTTATAGTTTTAAACTTTATCAATTGACCGAGTGTATAACGTTGTACGTCTAGGAACTTGTGTGCAACAAAGGGTAAAGAAGAGATAATATTGTAAATATCAGTGTACTTTGAGGGCTAAACTGTAATACTTTCTAAAAAAATGCTTTGAGCATCACATAATATACGTGTAGTCAACTTATGGTTGTGTTTGGTAGCAAGCATTTGGAAGCATTTGGAAGCATTTTGGAGTGACAAGCGACTAGCAGTTAGCGATTCGGTTGAAAAACTTGTTTGACAATAAAGCAACTAGAGTTTGCATATTGTCTAACCCCTTCCTGCTAAATGCTTGATGATGAAACATTTCAACTAGCAACTAGCAACTAGCAACTAGCAACTAGCATTTTGTTTCTGAAATTACCTATATACCCTCAAAAATAACATTCACACTATATAAATAATGTGTATATGCCCTTTTTCGTAATTTTACACTTTATAATTACTACTACTGCTACGTTACCAAACATTCTTTTTTAAACAAACAGCTCCTAGCTACTGCCTACTGCCTACTGCTTACTGCTTGCTGCTTAATGCTACTGCTTACTGCTACTGCTACTGCTACGTGTCGTTAAACATACCCTATATGTGATCACTATGGTTGCTCCAATGTGTTAGATGTCCCATCTCGTAGTAGTTTCTATAAAAATGAATTGATTGGTTAGAGAATTAGTTATATTGTGTAATGACATATATATATATATATATGTGCAGATTTCAATCTCACGGATAAAGCTTGTTGTAACCTTTTTTCCTGACCTTTTTTCTGTTCAAGTTATCAGGAGGAGGGCGACTATTTTTACTCATATGTTTGCGGCCTAATCGGTGTATCCCCGTGACCGTTTTCGACTCTTTCCCTAGCCACTCTAAATGTGCTACCAGTGAGGTTTGAACCAGAGATTTCTTGTGAGGATATCAAGACGCTAACCACTAGACCATCTTAGTGATGGTTCATGTTGTTGTAACGTCTCAACCACAATTGGCGAAGGGTAATGTGCACCAAACCAAGTCCCATATAACAATCAAAGACGTAGGTGGGTATTAGATAAATGGGAGCACCTTGCTATGATGAAAACGCCCACTGTTACCATGTCTTTTGGGATGCTTTCCATCCGACCGAGAGTATTAGTCTTCTAGATGGATCAACAGTATATGAAGTCCTCTCTATTCTATGTCCCCGACACTACACTATCATGGGAGGCTGCACGTGGCGTTGCTAGTAATTAATCGTTTTGAAGCCTAGCTAGATCTCCCTGTGGCGCAGTGTTATACTTGTAGTTGAATAATATGATCTTAGAGTTATTAATTAGCTAAATGCCGCTCTTGTATTACTTATCTATACCATGCTGCCATAAATAAAGGTCAAGTTGTTCTACACTGATAAGTAATTTGTTACTTGCAAAAAATTTACTTTTGTGGCGATTAATTTTATCCGAATGAAAGCTAAAATATACACACCAAGCGAAATAAAAATTTCATGAGAATAATGATCTTATTCCAGCCGAATAGGTGAATAATAGCTAGCGTAAAATCATGAATTTATATTATTTGATAAACACCAAGGGCCACTTGGTTCAAAGTGGTGAATGATAATAAAAAGAAAATGCGATATTAATTAAGCAATGCAATAACCATTCTTTAGCATTGCATTTATCATTGATATTAATTTATTTATACAACTAACCATCACAAATGCGAGTGACAAATTAGGTAGGGTCAAGTTGAACGGGTTCAAAATATCCGATCCGAACTTATTTGATAAATGATAATAACGATTTAAAAGTCATGTTTAAGCATGCTATCAATTGCATTTTAATTGCTTTATTTGATAAAAATATAGAAATTATTCTGAATTCATCTTAAATTGTCAAATAGAAAATCACAATAATGATGTTTCAAGAATCAATCAAAATTGAGCTAAAACGCAAAAGTTAATTTCGTAGCTGGACCATGACATAGATGGACAGGCCATTACTCAACCAACATAGCTGGTAACAAGCATATCACGACTTGGAATCTCCTGGCCCACCATGTCGTGTGCACCGAACAACTAGTCGTTGTACTCGGGCTCGGTCATGCCTCGGACCAACCAACAAGTGGCCAATGACCACATGCAATTGGCTTGTGATCAAGGCTTGTGTAGTTAGTGATCACGGCCCCACCTCAATCACAACCTAAGTGTGGTCGCGACCATGACCTATGACCCAAGTTGCGTTTGACCATAGTTTGAATGTTAAAATTTTAGAGAGGGAAATCTTTTTCTAATGCTCAAACTCACAAAACAAATCTGAAGATTAACTATGATGTTGTATATTTTAGTGTATTGGTGATTAGTGGACACATATTAGGTGCTCGGAGTGCATACTCAATTAAATTGCTATATTCCGGGCTCAATAGAAAATGCGGGGGTCAAGGGGGTCGCGCCCCTTTGTTGGGTCCTAAAGGCAACGCCATTAGCAGGGTCTAGCCGGAAACCGGAAGAATCCCTGGCTGTGGTCCAATATACGAAAAATAGTTTTAAGAACAAACCAATGTTTTGTACTTGCATTTCGGTTGGCAAATATTATGACATAGTCACACACATTTTACAAATACATAAACACATGAATTCAGATTTTGGTGCCAAAATAGAATCTTTCAATCTCCTTATTTTTATGTTCAGGTAATTCTAATCTTCTAAAATTCTTTGAGTACTCAGCTTTGACGACTGAATACTAACTATGACCTAACCAACTCAGGCTCAACCGACTATATTTGCTAATTAATTAGACAGAGTCTTTTTATGCAGTCTCACTATACACATGATTTAAAAATAAAAAAGTTATCCTAATCTAAAATGAGTTAATAAGTTTACTCCCTTTTCCTGGCCACTCCAAAATGTGCAACTAATAAGGTTTGAATTTAAAACATATTGTGAAGATATTAAAATCTCAACCATTAATCCACGTTAGTGATGGTCTAAAATTTATATAAGATGGAATGCAAGTTTAAATCGATAAGTTATAAAACATATCTAGAGTTTATAATAAAAAAATTAAATTGATGCCCGAAGTATTTTATTTTTTCCTTTATTGGTATCCCGACACATAACGAAGTCTGCCATGCTAGTAAAACAAGAATCGTTGCTTGAATCGCTTGATTTTGTTTTGAGCACAATTTTGGTAAGTCGCTTGATGAGAAAAATAAGACCATTCTCAACATGTGAAACTTATTTTTTTCGTTTTCAAAGACAGCTTATCACCACATCAGCACTTCCTTAAAAAGACCGAATATTGCTAATAGATGATGCTGTTTAAAAAGACAAGACCTCACTTACTTAAAATGATCGAATATTGAATATTGTCGATAGATGACGCTTCTTCAAAAAAATAAGACCTCACTGTCTATTTAATTTTTTCTTTTCAATTAAAAAGTATTTAAAAAAGTCAAAAATCAAAAGTCAAAGGCTATACACAACGAAACCATCATCGCCGAGGGCTACAAAAATCATAATACAGTCAAAGTCCAACTCAAGCACACAATTATTCAGACAAACACCCCTTCCATTCCCCTATTCTTTTTCTGTTCATTTTGATTCCAATTCTTCAATTCAAACAACACCCTTTTTTTTATTTAATAAATTTTCGTCATCCATGGAAGACCCATCATCTAAAAACAATGCTTTAGTTACAACTTTAAAGAATTCAATTCAAGCACTTGGTAGAGGATTTGATGTTACATCTGACATCAGGCTTTTGTATTGCAAAGGTGCACCTGGGTCTCATTTGATTCAATTGGATCATCAACATACAAAAGACCTTGTTTTTTCACTCTCAAATTCACCTGGGTCTCATGTCACACTTCCTGATGTTTCTGTTGATGTTGACTTTTCTAAAGGTCAAAGGATCACTGAAGCTACTCCTGTTTCCACCTTCCACGAGGTCTCTTTCTTTTTTTCTTCTTGCTTTTGAACTATTGATTAATTTTAGTATCTGGGTATGTTACAGCTTCTTGAAATTTAAGATTTTTTTTGTTAGTTTTTGTGTGTGTTTGGAATTTAGTTACTCTTAAGTTACCAATTATGTGATTTGGGGCTTAAACGGCGGGAATTTTTCACCATGTAGCTGTTGTGATACCAACCCTCGTTGACCATTTACCAGAAAGCCACTATTGCATTATGCAACAATGGAGAATTTAGATATGAGTACCCCCTTTTTCTACGTTTGAAGTTATTGTTATATAAAGATCGAGTGCCTGTTGTAAACAATCATTTAACCATTTCATATCAAAGATTAATGCCATTAACCTATTTGTGGGATCCTTTTTGTTACTACACGAGCATCAAATTTACATCACTATTCTGAATTGCTAAACTATAAGTGTTCAAAGGGTAAAGAACATACATTTTGCTCCTAGTTTTGTTGCTACATAACTCATTTTCTTTGTTTTCATCAACTCTTCTAGATTTATGTATCCTGTTAAGTTTGTTAGTAACTATAGGTTCATTATTAATTGTACATCCTATACTGATCCGGAATTTTTTTTGTGTCAAGGAACATTACGCCATTTGACTGTCTTTTGGGTTGATTAGTGTAAATTTACAGGAGTTGATAGACTAAATCACGCACGTGCGTGCATGTGTCTAGTTCTAGCATTGATGGGGGGTTTTCTTTTCCTGAAATATAGTGCTTATTTATTAACTTTTTACTTAGTTATTTAGCACAATAGCTATTTGTAGATAAAAATGTGATCTCATAAAATAACTAGCATGCAACGACGATTCTTAGTTATATATGACCACAATACTATCTAAGTTTTGACTGCATAAAATGTATTTTGATGTCTATATTGCCTAAGACATTAAGAAGATTATTCTGCAGGTAATCTGAGATGCCTCAGAAGAAGTGGTAATGAAATGGAAGTCATGATATTGTTCTAAGCTTCCGTTGATATAAATGTTTTTGGTTAGGCAATATTGGTGTATTCTTGAAAAAGCACAAGTTTCCATGTAGTTCTATGTAAACATTCCAAGATAATGGTTGATTTTTTGTGCTCACATCAGTTAGCTTAAATATATAAACTGGACTTACGTGAAGTTTAATCTGTACATTTGAATATTTTTAGGTTTTGGACTAAAATGGTTTGCGGAAAGTAAAAGAGAGAAAGTTAGATAAATAGTAAGGACTAAGGAGTATCAAGAACCTGACCGTATCTTGTCATTTTGAATAATATTCAAAGGAAGCATATTATATAGTAAGGACTAAGGAGTGTCCTAAAATTATGGTGAAAAAATATTTCCAGTCTGCAAACAAGAGGATATGGACGTGATGTTATCTTTCTGAAATCCGAATTATAAGTGTTCTCCCAATGTGCAGGAAGTTCTATTAAAGGACTGAATATTTCACGTCATTCACCTTTCTTGTATTCACATTTGTCAAGAAGCCAAAGGTCAATGAATAATATTATATATATATATATATATATATATGCAACTATAATAAAATATAGGGATTACTTGGGAGTTTTTTTTTTTTTTCTTTTCTTTACTGTTATTAGAGTTACGTGATTGGTTGTGAGAAACGATTTCAACTAATCATGATCATCGGGTAGTAATGATGTCCGTTCTTTTAGGATTACCACCCAATCAATTTCATTCGGTTGTTGAAGCTGTAATGAAAGATACCCTCTTTAACCTTAGCCCTACGGGCTACGTTTAGAAAAATCCAAAAATGTATGATGATGGTAATTTTATATGGATTTATACAGGTCTTCAAGTCTCATGTTTTAGAATCTTTCAAATTATCCTAAAATATATCATGATAGTAATTTTATACATTTATAACTCTATTAAAAACTAGAAATTAGATATCATACGAGAGGCCATACTTAGTTTTTGCTCATTACAAAATTAACATTAACATACAATTATCATAAATCACAATATACACCATATCCTGAATGACAAGATTCTATGTATGCTTACTTAGAAAGGAATGTGCTTACTCTGTTGACTATGATATATTAGCTGAACATCGTTAATATGGAAAGAGTAACATTAAACCATAAAAGCACAATCAGCATATACATTATAATGCTAGTTCTCATGGTATTCACATCAAGCATCTGTTCGTTGTATATAATCTTTAGTGGTTGCATGTAAGATGAAAAGTTATGACTGCTTGTAGTATTTTTCTGACCTGTTGATCGTTTAGATATGGTGTTTATTTTGCGATCCGATATTCATATTCATATGCTAGTAAAATTATAATTATTTTTATAAATATTCTCATTAAATACTGATTAGTGCTTTATGTAACAACAGATGGCAATATACTTCAATAAGAAATCCAATCTCAGTGGGGATGTTCCTCTTGGAAGCTTCAATGCAATGTTTAATTTTACTGGATCAAGGCAAGTAGATGCAGCATCAACAAAATCCCTTGCAATGATTGGACACGTAGTTCCATTGTTTGAGGTTCGGTTAGAGATTTCAGATTTGGTTTTGCTTCAAGAAGTCAAACGTGCTGTTCCACACTCATGGGATCCTGCCTTTTTAGCAAGGTAAAGGATTTTACAACATATTTGCTTTTTCATTATTACTATGTTATGAGGGTGGCAATTAGGTAGGTGGGTAGTAGGTCAAAATGGGTAGCTTTAGGTAAACAGGCTGCGTTGGATTTACCGGTAACACTAATTGCCCAAAATTCTGAAGCTATATAAATAATTGATTTCATTATGATAACAGAAGTTATACAATGTCAATCGTAATATTAGTTTTGGAATAAATTGATTTAGGAGGGTTTTTGCATTAGAAATATACGTATTAAAGTTTTGCTCAATTTGACTCCTTTCCTTATACGCTAACTATTTTCATTCATAAACTTATGACCCGCTATAGATAAAACATAAACTGAATAGTGTCAAAGGGGCTACCGTTCAACCGTAGATCTGATATATAATAGCAATAGCAATAGCAATAGCAATAGCAATAGCACTAGCACTAGCACTAGCACTAGCAATAGCAGTAGCAGTAGCAAATAGCAGTAGTAGTAGCAGCAGCAGCAGCAGTAGCAGTATGTAAGTTTGACCTTCAGATGTGAACATCCCTCTGTTTTGCAATGGATGAAGTTATATTTAATTATAGCCATATTTTGTAGTCAACAAAGTAAATTGGTAATCCGAAATCCAGTCATCATGTAAAGATCTAGAATCTAGATAACAACAGGGACACAAACAGGTCAAAATGTCGTTGGGTTAAACAGATATATCTGTATGGCGAATCAAAACAAGTCAAGTCAGATTGGGTTGAACTGCCAAGTGCCAATATGTTTTTGTACGTTTCTTTGATATTATGAATTACTTGACTTTGGTTATGATCGTTATAATTTTAATACTGATCGAATCCTTTTAGAAGAAAGCAATAAGGAGATTGCTAATTGCGAACCAAAATTTCATACACACCATATGCGTTTATACAGTTTGACCTGTTTTCTTTTTAGCAGACGTTTTCAATTTTATATATTACTCATAAATATAACATGAGTTGACATCTTTTGGATATAATGGTTAAAATGGCCACTTCCTTTAAGAAGAATAAAATTGCAAAAAGGTATGGTAATTGATGTATAACAATCTGAAATAAGATGCTATCTTTCCAGTTCTTATTTCCTCATTTTAGTTAACTGTATGGTCTGACATATGACGGCTAGTTTTTATACAAGACTATCATATATCTTCAATTGGATGGTGGGATTCTATGAAAGACTAATGTCATCTACTTTATAACCTTAGAATCATCTTTTTTGCAGCTTTATTGAAAATTACGGCACCCATATTGTCACCTCCGCGACAGTTGGTGGGAGAGATGTAGTTTATATAAAACAACATCATTCATCTCCTTTGTCCTTAGCGGACATTGATAACTATGTAGCCGACATTGGCGAACACAGATTCGTTGATCTAAAAAATCAGTCAAGTTCAGGCCCCTTAAAGTACAAGGACAAGGTTAGTTTAGCTTTCTTGCGTACCCTGATCCAAATGAATTATGGCTAATAAGATAATGCATGGGGTGTTTTATCTGTTATATGAAAGTGATCATGTGATATTAAGAGTATTCAGAATCAGATAATCAAATGTACCTTGATGGGCTGTTGGTGGTAGTGTTTGGACATGCTTTTGTTATTTAAAGTTGTAACAATCAGATACTTGGTTGTTTGATCGTTTAACAAATTCTGGTTATTTACGAACAATGACAAAGAAAGATACTTCTGTGGAAAAGAAACATCTTGTGAAATGATAGTAAAAGTCTCTCCAATTAGGTTGAAAAGGTGGTAAAAAGGTTATTCTTCTTTTAACATTCAATACTCAGTTTGGATGCAACCAGTATGGAATTACTGGTTGAGCCCTAAGTGATCAGATAATCAGAAGCAGAATCTGTTAGTTCCAAGTCCAAACATTTAAGATTGATTAACTTGAAGTCACCATAAGTAGATAACGAGTTTCAAAATTTAAATCCAAATAACCCCACAATCTCTTATTTTTTTTGGTGGATTTACTTCCTTAGTTACTTTTTATAAAATCTTTCTTTTTAATCTTTCATTTCGTGGTACGATGACCTTTGATGATTTATTACCATTTGTCTTTAGGATGTAACTGTTATTTTTAGACGAAGAGGAGGGGACGATCTTGAGCAAAGCCATACAAAATGGGCAGAGACTGTAGAAACAGCACCAGATGTGATCAATATGACCTTTACTTCCATTGTTTCTTTGCTTGATGGTGTACCTGGTATAAAGCACTTGAGTAAAGCCATTGAGTTATACTTGGAATGTAAGACCTTATATTTATCTATATATATATATATATATATCTTTTTTGCACTACAGATTAACAAATGTGATCTTAAATAAAGTATAAATAAATAAATAGAACCATAATAATGTGAAAAAATATAGTACCTTATACAAAGGTCATGTTTTGTAAATAGCTTTTTAAAGCTTTAAGCTTTTCGTTTTCGAATTAATAAGCTTTTTATAAGGAATGCATGTTTGGATGTAGGGCTGAAGCTTTTAGTTATCGTTTAAAAAGCGCAAATCCAGTATGCTCATGAGAGGAGCATTGGAAACCACAGTAAAGCTTTTTTTTGTGAACATAATTACTCAAATACCCTTGTGAATATCACATTGATGGCCATGGTTTCAATACTTGGAGGAATTTTTTTCTACCTGGTGTTTTTCAATCTTTTAATAATCTAATAATGTTTCCCAAGATATGGATATTAAGTAAATTAAACAACATATAATGCACATATATGAACGTACAAGGTGTGCTATATACTATGAAAAAAATAAAACAAGTAAAAAGTATCTTCACTATTATCTAGAAATATATTCAAAAGGATCATAATGTTTACTGCATGTATCTTATGAAATATTTTATATGTTCTTTTATGTCATTTGATGCTATTAACTTAAAGCTACAGCTCATTGTCAAACGCATTTATAAAAATAAAAGTTATAGCTCATAGCTCTTATTAAAAGCGCCAATTAACATCGTCCAGCTACTTTCATCAAACATACCCAAAGAGACCTTTACATTTTATTGTAGCATTCTCAAAGAATCACTCTACATCCCATTGAAATTTCAAAAAGATCTTATTCTGCGGTGTTCATTTGTTTGCTTCAATTCTTCCTCTCTATATTGCAGACAAGCCACCCATAGAGGATTTACAATATTTTTTGGAATTTCAAATTTCTCGAGTTTGGGCACCAGAACAAAGTAACATTCAAAGAAAGGAACCGGTTTGTCCATCACTTCAGTTTAGTTTGATGGGCCCGAAGCTTTACATCAGTCTGGAGCAGGTATTTTCAAATTTTTGATGTGCTCCTTTGTATGGTATATATCATGAGTACTCCCCATCAATAAAGGTGGCAGTTTCGACCTGTTATGGATAAGCCGGTCAATTTGGGTTGTAATTTACCTCTAGTCAAATGAGTAAACTTAGAAATTGAAGGTAAAAATTAAAGTGGGTTGAACGGGTAAAAAGTAAACCTTTTTACATTTCGTTGTACATGTTATCATTGTAGCAATCAAGTTTTCATAATCATACATAAAATGTTCATATATAAGGTAGTTCAAGAAAAGGAAAGACTAAAAAACTGTTTGCAGGTCTAGCCGTCCCTTAAAAAGTTACCTTTTCTAACCTGATAAACAACCATCGTGACCTGACCATTTTGCCTCGTTGGACATCGTCCTTTTTAGTTGTCTTCTCGTTGAGATGTCCTCCTTTTAAGTTGTCTTTCTAACTATATATATTTTTTATTGATCACCCTTATTATTTAATGGACACTGAATACTGGTGACGTAGAATTTTTCCATTTAAGAAAAGATGACACTTGTTGTGCAATGGACTTAACTTGTACCACAGGCCCTTAAACATTGATTTTGAATTTACATTCTCTAAAACATAAACAGACTAGAGCATTTACCCCTTAAAATACAGCTTATGCTGTGAATTTATTTTAAAATTTTGATTTTGTTCAACATTCATAGAATCCTTTAAACTTACAGGTGACAGTTGGACGTAAGCCCATCACTGGACTCAAATTGAACTTAGAAGGTAGCAAGCAAAACAGACTAGCAATCCATTTACAACATTTAGTCTCACTTCCCAAAATCCTCCAACCCCATTGGGATACACATATGGCCATAGGTGCACCCAAATGGCAAGGTCCTGAAGAGCAAGACAGCCGTTGGTTCGAACCTATCAAATGGAAAAACTTCTCTCATGTAAGTACTGCACCAATAGAGCACACCGAGACATACATAGGAGATCTCTCTGGGGTCCACATTGTCACTGGGGCTCAGTTTGGTGTATGGGACTTTGGGGCCCGAAGTGTCCTGCACCTTAAACTTCTCTTCTCTAAAGTACCAGGGTGTACAATACGTCGATCTGTATGGGATCATAGCCCATCTAATCTTCAAAAACCACCCCGAGATGATAAAGGAGATAGTTCAAGCCAATCTGGGAAATTAGCGAAAATTGTAGACATGACGGAAATGTCTAAGGGTCCACAAGATGTTCCTGGGCATTGGTTAGTCACTGGGGCTAAACTTGGTGTGGATAAAGGGAAGATCGTTCTACGCATAAAATACTCATTATTGAACTACTAATGAAGGTGATTGCCTTAATTTTTTGCACATGCAATTGTTCGTTATGATATTTTTGTGCAATTATTCAAAGTAGAGTTTATTATCTTGTTGGTTTATGTCAAAAATTTGTTTGTAGTTTTAACAAAAGGTAAAGTCACTGGTTTTGAGTTCATACATGTATATGCTTTACACCAACTAAGAAATATTGTAGGATTGTTAAATCTTTGATTTGGGTGTGAATGTGGATTGTTAAATCGTTGATTTGTTAAGTATTGTAGTTTTTGTTTACCTTTTACTAGTTTATTATCTGCGATTTCGTAGATTTAAACATAAAATATTTATTTAATGGGATTTCATTAAATATGATAAAAGATGCTTGTTACGCAATTAAGATAAATGCATGCTTGCATACAGACATAGTAGTGTTATATGTGTCCGATGGACGGCTTTAAGATAATAATTGTAGGTCGTTAAATTATTAATAAATTTTAAAAGTTCAAAAAGTGAAAAACAATGCTAATAAAATAATATGAATGTTGAATGTTGGATATTGATGTATTGATATAGATTACCTTCTAAAGTTATAATAATGGATTTTGGAGTTATTCATCTAAAAATTAAAAAAGATGAATTTGTTAAAAATTTCAAAATGAATATTATGAACTCAAAATGTCAACTGCAATGGAAAGTCTTCGATTTATAAATAAATATTTAAGAAATAATAATTGATATGCTTCATAAGTGTATATGTTATATAAGAAGTAATTAAATCTACAATTTACGTAGTTACACACCTAACAAATAAATAAACACTTTTGATCAAAAATCTCACACAATAACTTTATTCGTCTTTTTCACGTATTTGTCATCTGAACATAAAAACACCTAATCAACATCATAGAAAACACACACATTAAACACTAATGAATATAATGTCAAACCAAATTATTTGACATCATTGCTTTAGGTACAAAGCTAGTCTTATATAATATATGTGTTGTCATTAAGGAAAAATGAATAGCATGCTAAAATTAATGGATTCCACGAGGTGACTTATTAAGAACATGTTTGACGTTCTTAAAACTTATGAGTTGTACTAAAATAAATGGATAATACAAGGTGACTCATTAAAGCATGGTTGAGATCTTAAAACTAATAAGATTGTCATTAATGAAAATGAATGAAATTCTATAATTAATAGTTCTATAAGGTTACATATAACTTTAGCAAATTAATGAGAAAATGACACACGGAACAAAAGCTGAAGTGGCGAAAGATTAAACTTACCTTATAAGCAAAATGATTACTCTAAAATTATATAGAAAGGTATAAGGCATATTTGACTTATATTTCATATATTTCAATTAATAAATAAAAAGTCAAATTTAAAATCGCTAACAAAAATTAAATTATTACGTAGACGTTAGAAAGTTGAAATACTAAAGGATTAAAACACTCATGAATGATATACATGCAAACTAATAACAACAATTTAATATAAAGGAATTTTTTGTAATACATTATAACGTTTCAATTTTCTTATTACGAAATGAATATTTGAATGTACAATTTATATCAACTTTTGATCAATGTGTTAGATTTGTAATGATAAACATATAGTTAAACACAAAATATATTATTAATATCAAAATCACCACCTAATACTAAATTCATTATATATACATTAAAAAGATGAAAATGTATTAAAAATTAAACTCAAAAGACCCACAAACATTCGAAGTTTTAAAAAACATAATAATCAATTTTAATGAAACCAAATTTAAAAGATTCCATGAAATTAAAGTATTCATCTTCCTCTATGAAATGGCAAAGTTGATTTTTGGTTGTGATTTTTATTTTGCTCATTTTTGTTTCTTATTATTTCTTGAAGTATAATTCATGCTCAACATATTCGTGTAGATAAATAGTATAAAGTTAATTAGTTTGTATAATATAAAAAATGGATAATTTAATGCAATTTTAAAGTTTCTACCTTATAATAATCATACTCTCCATTTTTTATATTAAAAAGATCTTCTCCTAGAAAAACATCATTAAATATTTTCTCAAAATAAAAAATCATCCTACAATAAAATAAGAAAATATTAGTGTTGAACATAATATTTAATTAATTATACAAGACAAAAAAGTGTATGAAATGATGTAAAAAAAAGTGTTTTTTATGTGAACTACTTCTTGTACTTTGTTTTTATTCACGTTTTTTGTTTATTCTCTTACTATGATAGTCAATTATATTTTTTATTATATCAATTGAAACTAGAATTGTGAATTAAAGAAATTCTCAGAATACACAAGTATATGAGCATGTTGATGATGGGCTTACTGTTCAACTTATGAGCAATTTACAATGACTCACATCATCTCTATTTATACACACATATGGGTTTAGGAAACACAATCCGAAGATATATGAGTCAGTCTACTTGGAGTGACTTTGAGCGATTTCTAGAGACCAAGGGAGGTTATTTCCACCATTGTAACTCAAGGATTGAAGATCATAACATCACCAAACATTAGAATCATCGATTTGATTTATACTTTGAACAAAATTATGAATTCTTTCCATTTGATTTTTTCTTTGATGTTTTTCACCTACATAATGGGCTAATTATCTTTGTATTCACTTAGATGATGTTAACCCTGGTTGTGGATTGCTTCATTAGGATTTGATTATTGTTACTACTTTGAATTATGTTTAATCGAAGATCCATGATCAATTGAGTTTGTTTGTTTAATTCTTATTCGTGAGTTAATTGAACTCAATAATTGGGTGGTTATATGAGGGACACTAGTATAACTTTAGTTTTACGATAGTAAGACTTTATATTAAATCATTTTTTAGTACTAGTATATAATTACTGAATTGGTTAGGTTGAACAAGGTTGATGACAGTTAATGGGAATCTAATAATTAATAGGCTATATGAGTCAATAGAGAATTGTAGTGTCACTAGTTAGCAGCGGTAATCATAAACGGCTTTAACAAGCAATCCAAGCTAAGGGAAACAAGTTTAAGTGAATGCTCTTTTAATCCATTTTTTATTCGAATTAGTTGATTGCCATTTAATTACTTGTCTACTTTTATAAATTACTTGCAACACATGTTGCAAAGCAATCAATTGTACCCCCCTCTCTAGAATAATCATTAGTAATTAATTTCTTAAATAACATTGTTCTCTAAGGAGATGATACTCAATACTTGCTATTAGCTATTTACTACGTGATAGGTCTAATTTCCTAATGTGTAATAGTAATTAGTAGTAATTCATTATACTTTTAAAGTTACGATTTTACACATCAACTTTTTGGCGCTTATGCCGGGGAATAGTGCTTTCATTTGAGATTTTAATTTACTTTTAGTAAGTCGATCCTTTCTTGTAACTTGTTTTCAAGAAAGTTACTTAAATTGTTTTATTTTTACCCTTTTATGTTTTATTGTTTTATCTTTGTTGTTTTTGCATATATCTTTTAAAGTTTATGACTCGTTCGTCATCGTCAAAGATTGTCGAACCATTTCCTGAACTAGAAAGACAATTTCACAAGATAAACAAGGAGAAACATCAAAATTTACAAGAGGTAGAAATCTTTGATTACAAATAGAAATTTCTAAAGTTGGAAGTGAAAATTAGAAGAAGAAATGGCTAACCAAGATGATGAACCGATGTGGGAAACCAGACAAAACGCCCCAATATGTCACACCCCCAAATTTGACGTTTATAGTTAACCATGCGGAAGCTTTCGGGGCGTGACGAAGATCGAATAACAATACCTCGAGCATATGATTATCGCAGAACATAATATATTAAGATGCCAATAGTTGTTTTACAGACATTACGGCTTATCAGGCCGTCAAATATCAATGTTATCAAATACATTGTTTTAGCAAAAGATAAGTTTCGAGATTTCATAAATAAACTACAATAAAATAGTATTATTAATAAAATCCCATTATTTTCAAAAGTGGCATCCTAATTCATCGTGGCAGGTACGGTCCCAACATGCATGTGACTTACGACATAGCTAATTCCCTGAAAAACATATTTATAAAACGTCAACATAATGTTGAGTGAATTCACAGGTTTAATGACTCTATCATAAACCATTTCGTAAAGCATTCGTTGCAAGCATAAACCTTTGCAATATCGTATACAATTAGTTTATATAAATCAAGTGGAAAGTAAACAATGACGATGATCCCCCGTAGAATAGCTAAGTCCTACTAGTTAATGTGCCGACACCTAAGCCTATAACCAAACCACGACTTTTATATTTCAATCGTTTTGCCTTAGACTGCATGAATATACGCTCCTTATTCGAAACAACGTCGACAGTTAGTCCAACTAACATAAAGTTTGAGGGACGTCACCCCAATAGTATACTATCCGTATATCCCGTGGCTAGCGTCACCTAGCTAATGGTTATAGTTTGTAAGCATGAGGACTTCTATGCACTACAACTAGTTTAACATAGGTTCGCACAAAGATTCGTTGTCAAGTTTTCAAGCATCGTATGAAAATCATTCATATGTTTTTCACCCCAGTTTAAAAGCAGTAAAACAGTAAAAGTGGGGTTGTGAACTCACCTAAGTCCGAGCGTGCTAGCAAAGCAGTTTTATATATATATATATATATATGTCCAATCAAGTCTCTTAGCGTCCTAAACGCAAGAGTTCAAATTAATATATGTAGATGACTCAATAGTCAATCTACGCCAGTTGTTCACTCAACTAGGTTTAAATGTGCCATCGACGGGCTTGAATATCATGTAACTTCATTTCAAATGCAAACGACACGTTGTGATCCTTATTAGTTTTCAAAACATTAAAACTCGTTTAAGTCGACGTTTTAACATATTATAAATTATAATATATATATCATTGATCTCGATTCGTTATTTATACGTTGTCTCGATCGTATACTGTCTCAAGTTCTCGATTTCGTTATAATATCGTCTAAGTCGTTTTAACTCCGTTTTTAACTTAACTTTTGGTTTTATCGGATTTTTAACTCGTATAAGTCTCGGTTCACGAGTTTTGGGCTCAGCGTACTGACTCACAAACTAACTTTGGGAATTTGACTTGCGAACTAAGTTTGGGAGTTGACTTGCGAACTGAATTTGGGAGTTGACTTGCGAATTGAATTTGGGACTTGACTTGCGAACTGAATTTGACTTGCGAACTGACTTTGACTTGCAAACTGACTTTGACTTGCGAACTGAGTTTGTCTTGCGAACTGACTTTGACTTGCGAACTGAGTTTGACTTGCGAACTGAGTTGCGAACTGACTCAGTTCGCAAAGTTGCTGCACTTTCACAACTCCTTTTCCAGATTTGGTCTAACTTTGGCTACGATTTTGACTAATCAAACGAGCTTAGATTTTTATGAAATTTTAACCACATGTTCTCCTATGTCTTAGCTTTCCAAAAGTGTAAGTTTTATAATTTTTGGTTATGCTTAAGGGGTTCAAATATATTTAATATTACACAAAGGTCCAGCAGGTACCCCTTGGCTTAAAAACACGTTTTGGAGTACCAATACTTGTCCAAAATTCATGAAACCGGTTGGGTTGGAAAGATAACTCTTTGAACTTAATTTTAGACTCAAGAAAAACTAGATTTGGTTAAGTTTTGACCAAGTTATTCACTTCCAAAGTCTAGTAAAGTTTCTGTCCGAATTTTATAACTTTTGTTTTGGTTCTTTTTGACAATTCTTTGTTATAATCCATACAAATACATGTTTATAAGCTTATATCTAGCAAGAGTGAACATCTAAACATATTCTAACTATTACATAAGAATTTTAATAAGAAATATAAAGAATTCATGGTGAAATTTCCTTACAATGCTCTAAAACGCGAATTTGAACAAAGTGGGGGTTTGATCTTGTTGTAAGTGAGCTTCTAGCTTCCTATCCTTGTGTTCTTGAGTGGTTTTACTTATAAATGAAATGAGGGATGATAAATGCACGTTTTTGATGGTTGAAAGTGTTTAAAAAGTGGGGTTTAGCATTGGTGGTTCATGGTGGTGGAGTGGTGGTTGAATGGTGGACTTGTGGTGGTTGTTCTTGAGCATGAAAGGGTGGTTTGGGGCTGCTGATTTCGTGGGTTTTGAGAGGGAGAGAAAGGGAGAGAGTTTGTGTGTGAATTTGTGTAGAAATGAAGTGGAAATGGGTGAATGAATGCATAAGTCAAAGAGAGGGAGACATGGAAGTAAGGTGTAGGTTGTTTCCATGTTTCAAGGAGATGGCACAAGGGGATGTTGGCTGATTTTTGGTCAAGGAGAGGCTTAATCCTTGATTAAGTCTAGATATTTTAGTCATTAGGTGTAAGTCTTGATTACTTAGGTTTTAATTGTGTGATTAAGGTTAATTAGTGGAAATTAGGGTAGATTAAGGATGATTATGATAGATTAAGGTTATTAGGATATTATAATGTTGTTAATTGATTGAAATAGTATTCGATTGATTTTCCGATACTTCGTTAGTTGTTATTCGCGAAATCTCTATGTTTTCGCGTTTATCGAATTCGTATATTCTTTGATTCGATTATTTGTAATGTTATGAAATAACTTAGAATGACAATAGTAATTAACTATTGTTAGTTATATTAATGTTCAAGTATTAATCGATACCTCGTTCGATTAAATTCACAATTTATCTCGTCGTTAGACGTCTCTTAGTTCACGTGAACGCTTATTGATTTTTAAACTCCGCTATGCTCTTAAGTTAGCATAATTATCATAATAATGATAACTACTATTTATTATTAAATAGATTTACGTTATTTTAAGAAAAATGATCACAACGTTCGGGAATCTCGGTTTCTACCGATTGTTTCGGCTATTCTCAATAATCACCAATGCTTTGTGCTAGACTTTATTTGATAAAAACGAATTCACTTTAAACTAATAGGGAATTAGCCTAAATGCACGTAATTAAAATGTACGAAATTAACCCAAATTTGGGGGTTGTCACACAATAGGTCAACTTCAGGTGATTTAGAAGCTAACTATCACTGCTGAGAATTTCAAGATCAAGGTTCAATTTATGAACATGGTTTCCGAGAAGCAATTTGACAGAAGGTTAAATAGTAACCTGGTTGAGTATATGGAGGCATTTGAGGACCTTTGTGATCTTTACAAGAGCCAAGGAGCAACCTTTGATGCTATTAGATTGAAAGTTTTCCCCTACTCACTGACCGGATATGCAAGAGCTTGGTTGAAATCTCTGTGACCATATTCCAATACCACCTTCAACCAAACGTTAGATAAGTTCATCACACGGTATTTTCCTCCTGCAAGGTTGAGAGACTACGTACAGAGATCACCATGTTCAAGCAGAAAAGTGATGAAACTTTGTATGAAGCATGGGAAAGATTCAAACGACTACTAGACAACTATCTTTAACACATAATGACCAAATGGCAGATTGTGCAAACTTTTTACCGTGGTATTGATGAGCACACTAGGGGGATTTTGTACTTGTCAGCTGGAGGGGTATTTATGTATAAAACACCTAACCAAGCTTATACTTTATTGGAGGATATATCTGTTCACGCCTTTGAATTGGCAACTCCACGCGATCAGGCATACAAAAGAACTATGGCTAAGCTGGATGATAAAGATGGGGGAAAACATAACATAGCTTCTTTAACCAATCAATTCAAGAAGTTTGGAAAGGATATTGAGAAGCTGAATTCAACTGTTTTGGCACTACAAGTGGGTTGGGATACTTGTGGTGGCACCCATTTTACTAAGGATTGCGATGTTGATGATAAGCCGATGAGTTCTGATGCGCAAGTCAACTATTTGGGAAACCAAAGACAGGGGAAATGTTGGGAAAAACAATGATCGAACTTAAGTGATAAATCTGAAGAGTCAAAATCTAAATCTGCGTAATTTAACTAAGTATTAAATCTTAGTATGTATAAACTGAGTCTAAATGATGTACAGACTGAGATGATCATAGCCTCGCAACTCTACAGAGTGAAGACTACAGACTAAGATATTGACAGACTGAAGATAGTAGAGAATAAAGTATACAAACTCAACTCTTACAGATTGGAGATAAAGTAAACAGAGTCAAAGATACAGAGTCAAGATTGCTGCAAATTCATAAATTAATGTGCGGCCAATCAAATATTCAAATTTGATAATTAATTTAGTCTTCCTTAAATCAAGTCTTATCATTAACTAATATAGGTTCCCCTTGAACGGATCCAACAGGGTAATAATGTTTGTTAGAGTGCGGAATACTCTAAGAAACGATACGAGTGTTTAAAACACGTTTATGTCACTAATAATCCATTACTTCGTATATATTCGAACTAGGATGATATATTCGAACTTAGATAGCTGATCTCAGTTCGTAGGAAAGCTTAGAAATGATATTTTTGAACTTTGTATTTATAGGCAGCTAGGTTCGTACGAACTTAGCAGCTTCTAAGTTCGTACGAACTTACCTGCCCAAGTTCGTACCAGACATAAGTTCGTACGAACCCTGCATAAATACATAACTAAAATATTCATTTCAAACATTAATAAATAACATAATATTAAATATTCATTTATTAATATCAAAGACTAATTACAAAATCTAAACTATTACACAATAGAACCTGTTGTCACAATCATGTACCAATAACTAACATTCAACACTTATACATGTATAAATAGGTGATTGATTGTTCATAGAAATTGTTGATTACATAGCTTACAAAGTTTTATACTTAGAAATTCTTTGTGAAATTTATTTGAGCTATTTTCTGTGATCGATTGAATTAATAATAGTTGTGTAAGTCCCTTTTGAACGGATCCAATACGAGATTATAACGTGTATTATAGTGCGGAATCCTTTAATACACAAAACGACAATAAACACAAGTGTTTTAAGCTTTTATCAATATAAGTTCGTATGTATTCGAACCTATCAGAGTAGATTCGAATATATCAGTTGAAAAGTGTTTTAAATGAAATATTCTAAGTTTATATTTATAATCAGCTAAGTTCGTACGAACTTAGCTGCTTCTAGGTTCGTACGAACTTACCAAGTCCGTACGAACTTCCTAGGTTCGTACAAACTTACATCAATACAAATAAAAGTTAAGTTAATAAATACAATTATTAACTACAAGAACTAATAACAAAACTAACTATTACAAAATAGAAGTTGTTGTCACAACCCAAGTGCCAACAAGTTGTAATCACTTTGAATTATCGAATAATACATATTATTTATATTCACTCACTGTTGTTACACTTTGTTCTTGATTCGGCCAAGAACAAACTTTGTTAGAATATTGATTAACTTGATATTATAATTAAACTCTCAATTTAATATGTTAATCAGGTTCTAGGATCTATATGACCTAACAACTATTACCAGAGCAAATAAATTAGCAATAATCATTATCTTTAAATGGTCAAAGGTACCCAAAAAATTCAAACCAACTTTAAATTAATCCATTAATCTAAAATGACTATTGGTGCTATTGTAGGAAAGGGATTTCGAATTTTCAATGGTACAAACTTTACACATTGGAAATTGAAAGCCTAATAACATATGGCTAGCATTCATGATGAAATGTTGAGAGTCATTCGTAAAGTTATCCCCGCAACCATGGATGTAGATGGAAATGTTATCGCTCCTGAAAAGTTTGTTTAATCACCAAAAATGACATGGACATATTTAGATAAACTGTTGAGACATGTTTTGTGACAACAGATCTAGCTTGAAATTAGTCTTTCTAGTTTGTAATAGGTCTTGTATTAATTGTAATCGAGTTTGTACATTGGTTTTGAATTGTAAATGAAAAACTGTGGTTGGAAAACATTTTAGAGTGAAAAATAAAAAAGTTGAAAAATGTTGACTAAGGTTGACCGCGTACCGAGTCAGTTCGTAGGTCAAACTGGTGCTGCGAACTGAGTCAGTTCGCTGGGCCTAAATGGGCTGCGAACCAAGTCAGTTCGCAGAAGCCCATGACCCGCGAACTGAGACGGTTATAAATACAAATTAGGGTTTAAACCTAAATAACTTTTGCCATTATCCTGATACGAATTACCTGAGTTTTCCAGAACGTTTTATGCATTCTAAAGGCTAGGTGTTGATCGTTTAACATTCGTTAATAGTCAATACAAAGCAATTAGATACCCGATTCACTATATTTGTGAAATAAATCGTTATAGATCCTATAACTAAGTATTGAGGGATTCCGCACCTTAATACATTAGATAACCTCGTTATCGATCCGAATACACATGGACTTACAATTGGTATCAGAGCCTACGGCTAGATATGCGTAGGTTCGAGGTTATTTGGGGTATTAACGATTGTTTAGGGTGAATAACGATTGATTTAGGGTTGTTTGTACGTATAATTAGTGCGTATTTTTGACCAAAATCAGTCTCTGAAAGTTTTTGGGTTTGTTTACGTTCGAAATCTTAGGATTTAGACGTTCAAGAACCTAAAATTTTCGTTTTTGGAGGTTACAGCCGTTTCTGCGAACTGAGATCTTGTTCTGCGAACTGAGTTTGCGAACTGAACTGGGATTCTGTTTTTGGGAACTGAGTTTCTGAACCTGTGATCTGAGTGACTGCGAACTGAAATTCAGTCCTGCGAACCGAGTTAGCTGCGAACTGAGTTCTCACCCTGGGACCTTTGTAGCTATTCCTTATAGCCGGATGAACGATAAGCAAAAGAAGGAATATGAATCTGAGAACAAAGCTCATTCGTCGATCAAGATGAGTCTTCCGAGGGAGATTAATCATCAACTCAAATCTTTTCACACTGCTAGAGAGCTCTGGGTAGCTCTTGAGAAGAGATGCGAGGATAGTCCACAGGTGAAAGAAGGTAAAAGGAGTCTGTTGAAGAAACAATTTACCGTCTTTAAAACCTTGAAAGGAGAAGACTTAGATGCTTATGTCACTAGGTATTACCATCTTCTTAGCGAATTGGATGACCATGAGATATTCTGTACTGATAGGGAGAAAACCGACAAGTTCCTTGAGGGTTTGCCTCCTAATTGGGAGATGTACGGAGTGATGATTAAAGACAATGAAGAGAGATACTCTAAGATGACCCTAGAGCAAGCTATTGATAAGCTCCGAGGGTATGATTTTACCAAGAAGACGAGGGACATGGATTCTGATCAGGTACAGGATCCTGGGCTATACCATGGAAAATCAAGTCTCTCAAATTATTCGTCTGCATCAACTTCTGCGTTACTGGTTGGTGGAATTGATGACGGAGGTGAAATTCTAACTGAGGATCTGTGCTTCATTGCTTCGGATGGAAGTGAGAAACGAAGTAAGACTAATACTGAGAAGTCATCTCAAGGGCAACATAAAATGCCGATGAGTGTGAAATCTGTAGAACAACAACTGTCTGTACTTGCTTCGTTTGTTGCTTCTTACGAAAACTATATCCAAGGGAAGATCAACGATCCCGCTCAATTTGATGAAGACTATGATCAAATTGATCCAGAGTACTTAGAGGAAATGGATCTCCAGTGGCAACTAGCCATGGTGTCAAGGAGAGTCAAAAATTTCCTAAAGAAAACTGGAAGGAGAGTGGTGGGTAATAGACCGGGCTTTGATAAGTCCAAAGTGAAGTGTTATAATTGTCAAAATTTTGGGCACTTCGCTAGGGAATGCCAAAGACCCAAGAATGAGCAGACTGCAAATCTTGTAAGACAAGGCACCTCTCTAGCTTCAAAAGCCTTGGTGGTTCAACAGCTTGATGGTTCATATGACTGGAGTGCTTTATCTGAAGAAGCACTCATGGCTGATATTGAAGATCAAGATAAAATGGTTGAATCCACGTCTTACATGCCAACTGCTGAAGAGTATCAGGTGGAAACACAAGATACTAAGATGTCAACAGTTGATAATGATGTGTTGGACTTGGGATCTATTGAAGATCTATGTCCTGAAGATTTTGTGGCGCATATGGATGATCTCCAAACCGATAAAAAATGGGTATGTCTTGATATTTTCACTCTTACTGATGTATGTCAACTTGTTGCTAGTTTACAGTCCCAAGTAAACGTTTATGCTGAATCACATAGGACTGTTACATCTGAATTAGAACAAGTAAAAAGTGATGTACGTAGGCTAAGTGAGGATAAATTAGCTCTAAAGGAAAAGATTAAGTCTAATATGGCAGATAAGACCGCTCTTAGAGATACTATTAATGAACAAGCTATTAAAATAGACGGTCTGTATCTAAACTTAAGAGACTTGAACAAAGAAGTAGCTAATAAAGAGCTAGAGCTATCTGAGTCTAAAATGAAACTAGTTGAGTTGAATCATAAGATTGAAAGTTATAGGACATCTTCCTTGACTTTAGATCATATAATTAGTTCTCAACGGAGTGTAAATGATAGATCTGGATTAGGTTGCCATGAGGTACCTCCTCCTTTTAATTCTAATTACACTAAGGCTCATGAAGACTTAGAAATGATGGATGTGCCTATTCACTCTGAGAAAACTTCAATAACTAAGTCAGAGATATATGAGTTAGAGAAGCTTGTTATTAAAGACATAACATCTAACGAGTGCAAAACTAAATTAGATGTTGAGGATATTAAAGGACAGGAAAGTAAAACTTCAGTGACTCAGAAAATTACTAACTTAGAAAAGGCAAAAGAAGTTAAGTCTAAGAAGATAATGTCGTGCTTCAAATGCCATGAACGAGGGCATGTGGCTTTTTGTTGTCCCAATAAGAAGTCAGAAGCAAAACATAGACCAATTGACAGTGACATGTCACTGGGTACTTCTAAGATGGATGTAGACAGGTCGAGTTCTAAACCTGGGTTGGACAATCAATCCATATCTAAACCTGTGAACATTTTGAAAAGGTTAGGAACACACAGTGTTTCTCCACCTAAACCTAAATTGTTTTCTAATGATAATACTTTCAATCATTCTCGAGACCAAACACCGTCAAGGTTTAGGACACCTTATCTCAACCATAGTCATTTTGAGATTGGTTCTACTTCTCGGAACCATAGTTATTATGAGAGTTGTTCTACCTCACGTACACATGGGATTAAATATAATTATAATTATAATCGTAATCAAGGACATCAATCCCAAGGTAATGTGTCAGAGAGGCCTGTTTCTCATTCACCTCATAGACCCAAGACCACCGTTCCTCAACAAACTCGAACTCCTTCGAAAGTAATTCAGGCCCCAGATGGGAAAAAGGGTTACTTTAAAGAAGTTAAGTTTGTTGATGATGAGGGACGATCCAAGTCTGTTATGGCTTGGGTCCCTCTTGACGACTAATTGTGTACAACTGTCATGTGTAGGAACAAACTGTGAACGGAGATAGCTGGTGGTACGTAGACAGTGGATGTTTGTTGATACATTAGTGTGTCTGTCACTTGGTCTAGGTTTTGAGTTGTAATTAATTAGTAACATTCTGTATTAGGCGACATTGGCAATATCGCTTTAGCGATATTGACAATATCGCATAGGCGATATCACCAATATCGCCAACATCGTTGATTAGTTACCTATAAATACTTGGTTAGGGTTTCAGTTTTGTGGTTGCTCAACACCTACGAATTTGTGTGCAGCCTGTGGTATTCTCTGGTCAGTATTTGTTATTCACAATCTGTGCTTTGATTAATACAAAATATTTGTGACTGTGTGTTATGTTTTGGTTTATAACTTACATTGAATAGCTATTGATTTCCGCGCTTTAGCTATTGAATATTGATTTCTTAAAGGTCTGTCCTTATTCGGTCCTACAATTGGTATCAGAGCCATTTATCCATTGGATTAGTGGTTATTGAATCAATATTTGTACGTTAAAAACGCTAAATAACTAGTTTTCATATAGATTAATTGATTAATAGTCTTAAATCTGTTTAACTAGTGTTTTTCTGTGTTTTCTGGATTTGTGTTCGTCATTTGCAGCCTTAAAATTTGATTAAATCGTTAATATTCGTATTTTTAGGGTTTACAGCCATTTTAGCGATATTAGAAGCGATATTACCATAATATAGCCTCTAGGGTTTTGAGCGATATTACCTGATCTGAACTCATTAATTTGAGTGATATCTCTAGCGATATTACTAGAGATATTAGTTAGCGATATCACCTAATTAATTTTAGCGATATTAGCATCAATATTGCCCGTGATATCGCCTTTATTATTCTAATTTTGATTTGCGCTTTAACTAGTGATATTGACAGCGATATCATCAATATCGCTCAATCATCAGCATCTTAGCGATATCATCAATATCGCTATAACTGTTTTAAATCAGAATTTTAAAATAAAACAAACTTTTATCCTACTTAATACATATTAAAATGTCTACTTTACAAGCTGTTAATGCTATGTTAAAACACAATGCTGAGGTTGGTAGCACAAACAAACCTCCATCCTTTGCACCTGGAATAGAGTATTCTGAATGGCGTGGTAGATTTTTATCTTTTGTTGCTTTTACTGACCCCGAAATGGAGATACCTTTGATCGAGCGCTATGTTCGACCGGCCGCAAGTGGTGAACATGTGGGTGTTCCTCCTCCAAAACCCATTCGTTCAATGACTGCTGAAGAACGAAAAGCTTGGGAGTGCGAAAGAAAGACTCATTCAGCTATAACCATGTCTCTTCCTGCTGACACGATGAAGATGTTTAAACAACATGAGTTAGCGTATGATCTTTGGAATGCAATTGCCGAAAGATGTGGAGGAACTGTCGAATATAAGCAAACTAAATTAGAGTTTGTGAAGAAACAGTATGATCTGTTTGACATTCAGAAAAACGAGTCAGTCAAGGATTTATTCTGTCGTTACTCACGTCTTGTGAACGAACTGACTGAGGGAGGTTACAAGTTCTCCATTGTTGAGATCAACAAGAAACTGTTAAATGCTCTACCTCCTAGTTGGGAGACCAGAGTATTAATGATGGAGAGTGATCCTAAAGTGTTAGCTATGTCCTTAGATCAGCTTGTTGGCAAATTAGAAACTTGTGCTTTGGACATTTAAAAGAAAAGCACTAGATCTAGTTCTTTGCTTGCTGATACAAGCAGTTTTGGATATGGAAGCACTGCTTTAATAACTGGACCATCTACTGGAACCACTTATTCTTCTGGTGGTACTTCTGCCGGAACGTTTTCTTCTATCCCAGCACAATCAACTTCCTCTTCTACTGCATCACACAAAGAGCATGCAGTAATCTTCAATGCATTTTTATCATCATATGATGATTTTTTATCCAAGAGGATTAGCTCCATAGATCTTACCGATGAGGACTTTGCTCAAATTGATCCTGATGAGCTAGAGGGAGTTGATCTTCGTTGGAACATGGCTATGCTTACCAGAAGAACGAAGACATATTTGAAGAGAACGGGAAAGAAGTCTCTTGAAGATATCACTGATAAAACTAGCATGGGTTTCGATAAATCTAAGATTAGATGCTACAAGTATCAAAATCTGGGTCATTTTGCTAGAGAATGTGAGAAAGGTAGACAACCGTCTACTGGATTTACCAAACCTTCTACTTTCTAGAAGGAGAATGAGGTTGCCAAGGCTGCTTTATTGTTGGATGATGAAGCCTATGATTTTTCTGCTATGGACGATCAGGATAATGTCGCTCTAATGACGGATACTCAAAATGGGGTAGAATTTTTTGATTGTAATTCCTGTATCACACTAACTGGTAAAATCAACAGGTTCATAGTAGATAATGATCGCTTGAATACAGATCTAACCAATCTTATTGAAGCCAACAAAGTTTTAAAAGATAACGAAAAATTCTTTACTATTAATCAGAAAGCTCTTATCGACGAAAAGAAAGAGTTAAAGGCAATGATTTTTAGCAAACAAGATGAGATTGACAGTTATTTAAAACTTATTTCACATCTTAAAAAGGAACTTGCTGAAACTCAATCTGACAATGTTGATTTAAAACGAAGACTTGCAAACATCTCCACATCTACTATGGTCTTTTCCGACATTCTGCAAAATCAACGGACTGATACGAAGAGTAAGGCAGGCATTGGTTATCACAACCAACCTCCTCCCTCAAATTTGAATCAGCCCAGTCTTTCGCAGGATGAAATAAAAGATTATGTACCTTCTGTTCTCAAGAAGGATACAAATCCTGTGATTAAATCAGTTAATGTTGAGTATCCCGATCAGCCTAAGCTTGTCAAGGCTGAGGATGTTATACAGCCTAAGATTGTTAAGGCTGCTGATGTAAAGCGACCTGAGTCGCTTAAAGTCCCAAGTTCAAATAACAAGAAGGCTGAGCCTATTAAGCCTAAATTTGAACCGATTATGTTTGTGCCTTCAACAAATGTTGAAGAGGTGGTAGAGGTGAAGGATGTAACTCATAAGGTTACAAAGAAAGTTGAGAAGAATAACAACAAACCAGAAAATTTAATCCTTACTGTCGAAGGTAGAGGTCAAATATTTTCTAAAAAGAAATCTATTACTAAGGATTTAAAAGTGAAACAGGTAGAGAATATTCAAAATCATAAGGTTTCAATTAAAAATCCTTCATCTAAGATTTCCTCAACTATAAATACATTTACTCCATCATGCTCACATCAGTGTTCATGTGCTGTAAATGTACCTGAAAACAAGCCTCGTAGGGTTCCTCTTTCGCCAAAACCACTATTGAGTGATGATCAAACCTTTCGAGAGAGACGATCATGTTTCTACTGTAAGAAGCAGGGTCATCTCATTAATCAGTGTCCAGTGCTTGCTAGAAAATGGGCATCAAGAAATGATCCACGTTATTCTAAAAATAGAAATTTTCAAAAGACAAAAGAACATGGATTATCTCGAAATGTTCCAATTTCTAGAGTTAATAACATTACACCTACTCAACCAATGGTTCGAAAGGTTGATGTTGTTAATAAGCAACCAATTATTCCTCAGAAAGTTTGGAAAAAGAAAGGTGTAGGGAATAGTGTGTCATCTATAGTTATCACATCAGTAAAAGAAAATGATTTACTGAAAAACAAGGTTTTAACTAATGTGGTAATAATCGATGAAGTCTCAGGAGTACCCAAGTCTGTCAAGGCTTGGGTCTCCATTTTAAATTAACAATCTTTTCTTGGTGTTGTGACAGTCAAAGGTGCTGAATAGCAAGTGGTATGTTGACAGTGGCTATTTACGACACATGACAGGCAATATCTCCCTTCTCTCTGATGTTAAACCATATAATGGGGAATATGTTGCTTTTGCTGGCAATAACGGTGGTAAGATAACTTCTTGCGTACAAAGGGTGAAAACACCAGATATACTGACCTATCTGTTTGATAGACTTGAGACAATTGGTTTTTCAAAAAGACGTTTAATTGTGTCTGAAAACAACTAGGGAGATGATAGTATATTAGGAGACACCCCTCAAAAGTCAATCTTAAGTTTTATCCTCGATGTATCAGTAGGTTTATCTCGTATTTGTTATACTTGTCCTTACAGATATCTGATTACTTGCACGATGTATTGGTAGGCATTCTCATACTCCTCTTTAAGCAACTAAGAAATACCTTAATCTGTGTTTAATCTGTTGTGATGACCATCATATGATGTATGACAATGTGTCTTAATTCTTATGTATCAGCTTGCCATGCTTCTATTAACTTGAGTTTGTATATGACAACATTTGGGGATTTATGCTGTCTGTTTCCTTTGTTGTACGTTTGTACAGACCTGGTCTCAGTCAGTATACTTTCAACATCTAAGCAAACAAAAGTCAAAAGTACTTTCAAATCTTATAAAATCAAAGATTACTTACAAGGTCGCCAAATGGTTTGACCAAGTCTGGTTTTGATTACACCTGAATCAAGTTTATGTCGCTTTGTTGTACGTATGTACAGACCTGTCACCGCTGGCTTGATTCTTAACAATGTTGAATTCAAATGCTTTCTCTAACTAATCGAAGTCTTGGGCATGTCTGGATACTAGGAGTATGTCTATGTGGGATTCACGAAGATCTATTCACTCTCACAATAACTGCTAAGCTTGAAGTTGATTATGTTACATGTTTAAGTGGACAAACAATACCGATAATCGTCTTGTTACTGATTGTCTCTTTGGCTAGTTAACTTTGCGTGCTAAATTTACATTTGGACAAGTATACTGATAATCGAATTAAAATTTGATATTGTCTTGCGAATCTGTCTTTCTAATATGATCCCTAATTCGACACCATCTAGTTTGTCACCAAAGATAGATCCAGTGACAAAGCAGCCGATTATTAGAGTTCATTATTCATCAGCTGCAAATTTGAAGAAGATATCTCTGGAAGATGTTACCCTTGACTTTCTATGAAGATTTGACTGCTGATTATTTTTGAAGACCAAGCTGAAGACACGGGGGAGTTTGTTGATACATTAGTGTGTCTGTCACTTGGTCTAGGTTTTGAGTTGTAATTAATTAGTAACATTCTGTATTAGGCGACATTGGCATTATCGCTTTAGCGATATTGACAATATCGCATAGGCGATATCACCAATATCGCCAACATCGTTGATTAGTTACCTATAAATACTTGGTAAGGGTTTCAGTTTTGTGGTTGCTCAACACCTACGAATTTGTGTGCAGCCTGTGGTATTCTCTGGTCAGTATTTGTTAGTCACAATCTGTGCTTTGATTAATACAAAATATTTGTGACTGTGTGTTATGTTTTGGTTTATAACTTACATTGAATAGCTATTGATTTCCGCGCTTTAGCTATTGAATATTGATTTCTTGTTAAGGGTCTGTCCTTATTCGGTCCTACAATGTTCAAGACACATGACAGGAGATAGAAGTCTACTAATGGAATTCAAAGGAGGACTGAAGCAGCGAGTTAATTTCGCTGGGGAGAAAGGTGGAATCATCACTGGGAAAGGAAAAGTTTCTAATGGAACTTTGACTCTTGAGAATGTGAACTATGTTGAACAACTAGTTCACAATCTAACGAGAGTTTTCCAAATCTGTGATAAAGGTCATCCGGTATTATTTAATGATACATAGGCCTTAGTCCTGAAGCCAGGTCTGGTTATTCAAGAAAAATGGATTCTAATGAGGGCTCCAAGGAAGAGGGATATCTATGCTATTAACATGGGTATTCCTGCATCTTCAATGGAGTCGACATGCCTATTATCCAAGGCTTCAGAAGCAGATTCTATACTTTGGCATCGGAAAATGGCACACCTGAATTTTCGAAAAATGAATTATATAACCAAGAATGGGTTAGTTCTGGGTGTACCTTCTACGCGTTTTGAGTTTGAAGACAAATGTGTTTCTTGCTTAAAAGGAAAGCAACATAAGAAACCACACAGGTCTAAAACTAAAAACTCCATTTCCATGCCATTTGAATTGCTACATATGGATCTTTTTGGCCCAATAAGCAAAAGAAGCATAGGTGGCAAGTGGTACTGCTTAGTTGTCACAGATGACTATTCTAGATTCTCGTGGGTATTCTTTTTGGGGTCTAAGGATGAAACTCCAGGAATCCTTATGGAGTTCTTAGACTTAATAGAGAATGTCTACAATACGAGAGTGAAGGGTATTCGTAGTGACAATGGAACTGAGTTCAAAAATTCTACGTTGAATGTATATTGCTCAAGCAAAGGCATACAACATCAATTCAGTGCACCATATGAACCTCAACAAAATGGTGTTGCTGAAAGGAAGAATAGAACTCTCATTGAAGCAGCAAGAACCATGCTTGCAGATTCAAGGCTTCCGGTCATATTTTGGGCAGAAGCTGTGAATACTGCATGTCATGTTCTAAACCGGGTTCTTACGGTTAAAAAGCAGAACAAGACTTGTTATGAGCTTTTGAACAATAAGAAACCGAATTTGAAAGGGTTTGAACCCTTTGGTGTTTCATGTACTTTATTGAAAACTAATTCTCAACCAAAATTTGGTGAGAAGGCTGACGAAGGATATTTCCTAGGTTATGTGCCTAAGTCACCAAATAAACGAGTTTTTAATAAAGTTACGGGACGTGTGGAAATAGTTTATAACGTTGAAGTTACGAGCTACACACATGACTCACATAAGGGATTAGATTGGCAATTTGACTATTCTGATCTCTTTAAGTCATTTAATGTCCCATTGTGTGATTACCCGGTTGATCCTGTACTTTCTGAGCAGTTATTGTCGGATGATAGAGATATTGGCTCCATTCCAACACCGACTGCTTCTATGGATCCTAATCATGTAACATCATGTGCCACTGAACAACCTCAGGTGAACAACACTCAAGAGACTGACACGTCACCAGCTGTTACCGATACGATAACTTCTGATGAGATGTATAGTACTGATGAGGATATGCCACCATTGGAAGAAATTGGCACCAATCTATATGATAATATGGTGATTGAGCCGATAATAACCACAAGAATTCACAAAGATCACTCAACTGAAAATATCATTGGTGATCCAACTGCATCGGTTCAAACCAGGTCTAGTACTTCTGAGTACTCGAGCCTTTATGTTGCAATTATGAAGACTGGGATTATCAATCAATGTTCCTACTCGTGCTTTATCTCACAAATTGAACCTAAAAATGTTCAAATGGCATTAAAGGACAATTCGTGGGTCGAGGCAATGCAGGAAGAGTTGTTTCAGTTCTCAAAACTGCAAGTTTGGGAGTTGGTTGACCTTCCCGTTGGAGAATATCCAATTGGAACTAGATGGGTCTTTAAGTGCAAGAAAGACGATCGGGGAATCGTAACTCGCAATAAAGCTCGTCTAGTTGTCCAAGGGTTCAATCAACAAGAAGGGATTGACTACAATGAGGTGTTTGCACCTGTGGCTAGGCTAGAAGCAATAAGGTTATTCTTAGCATTTGCAGCTTCAAAGAAAATGAAAGTTTTCCAGCTGGATGTTAAGAGTGCCTTCTTGTATGGCAAAGTCAAGGAAACGGTGTATGTTTCTCAACCACCGGGCTTTACTATGAAATCATTGTAGACTTTGTTTATGTGGATCATAATATCGGTAATCGTCTTGAACTATCTATGATATTTGAACATTTCATGATTGATGGATCATTTGTTCTCAATTTCTGAAATTGTATGATTAATGAACGTGATATATGTTGTGGAGTTAGGTAATCAAGTTATACTTTCATAAATATAAGTTGATAAATGGTTAAGTTGTACTTATGTGTAACTTCTTGTAAATTTCATGTGGTATGTATACTAACAATCTTCTAAGACTTATTAAATCTTTAAGTACTGCGTATTCTTTCTAATATGATCCCGGAGCATATTCAATTTTTAATGTCAAGCATATGTAATAGTCTATATTTGTTATTTCATTAATTAAAATGGTACTTGATACCTATGTTTCTGTTTGAATAATCCTTTGGAATTCAATTTATTTATGCTTTAGTATTCCGTGTTGTTTCAATGTGACAAAACTGCAATTGGTTTCGCTTACAGCTTAAGAACTGTTGATTACTATATTAATAATCAGTTATAAGCTAACATGCTTAGACGTGTGGACTTAAATGTGAACACGTAAAAGCATATACAAAATATACGACTTATGACTTTTGGTAATAAGTTATATATACTTTAATTTGAGACTTTATGTGACAAGTTAAAGAACACAGTTTTAATTATTATCTGTGACAAGTTAATCGTTCAATTACGATTTGTGACAATTTTGACTTAAACACAATGGAAAGCCTACATTTTTGACTTAGAAAATATTTATTTATATCTATTTAAAGAAAAAGTCAACAAGTCAAATCTTGCAACTTGTCTTTCCCCTGCGGACCCAATTCTGCGAAACCAAAATCTTGCGATCCCAAAACCTGCGAACCCACTTCTGCGAATCCAAAACTAGCGAACCCAAATCTGCGAACCCAAACTCTACGAAGTGAGTTTAGTACATAAAAGGACAAGTCAACGGGTCCAAATTTCTCACTTTTCCAAACTCTCCTGCGAACCCAATATCTGCGATTCGAACCCTTGCGAACCGAACCGAGTGTTTTCTTTGATTTTTGCTATTTTCAAAACAAGGATCGGTTTTTCAGTCTATACATCATTTACAACTTTCGATTCCGCTTCTATTGAGGTAAGATTTATACTATTTCATCCGAGTAATCCTTATTTTTTTGTGTTTTAATGTTTTTAGTTGCGGTTTTTATGGATTCTTTTCGAACTTAATGATAACTAATGCATAAAACTAATTTAAAGGTTCCATAAATCCATATTAAACATGTATCTATAGATTAATTTCATGTTTGCGGTTTGGATCTTTGTTTTTAAATTCTGGGTTCGTCAGCACGCTCCTGCGAACTGAGATCCAATCTCAGTTCGCAACCCAATCCTGCGAAGTGAAACTTTGACTTCTGTTGCCTGCGAAGCGAACCGAGTGGTTGACTTCGCTGATCTGCGAAGCGAACCCAATTTGGTTGACTTTGTTTGACCTGCGAAGCGAACCCAACTCTTGACCTTGTTTGACTTCTACGAAGCGAACTGAGTTTTGCCTTCTGCGAAGTGAACTGTCTTTTGACTTTAGTTGACTTGCGAAGCGAACTTTAGTTTTGATTTTACCATGCTTAGACTTATTCTTGATTTGCGGCATTTATGTTTACAAATAATTTACAAGTCTGGCATTGTTACTTATTTATAATACGCTTCGACTTAAGAGTTTTTACTTATAAGTAAAATGTGTATTATTTATATTATATATATTCTGTTCTTTCATATCGAAAGACTTCCGACTCTTATGTAGTCGTGCGGCGTGTTCCGATAATCGATCGGCGGTATGATTTTTCGGAATATGTGTTCTGACTTGCGAACTATATATATATATATATATAATTTAGAGAATATAATTGAAAATTTAAGTCGTGTAGACTTAATCGTTCAATTAAGTTCCGTAAGTTAAGTTATTAATTAATATACATAAATGTTTAGAATTAATTAATGTTCTCTATGTTTTATTATTAATTGAGCTAATTACCATGTGTGTAATTCTTTTGATTACAGATATGGCTGCTCGATCTTTTACTGCTACTCATAATATCTTGGTGAACTTGGACGTCAATGAGCGCGGTGCTGAGTGCTTTACTAAGATCCTTATGTATCTGGCACGATCGAGGATTCGATATGCCGTTACGGAATCACCACCATTGTCCCGATCCATCCTGGATCAGTTTTGGGATAATATTGAGTATGATGCTGATGCCAACCCTCCTGTCATTCGTACTAGGGTTGATCACCATCCGGTTGTCTTCTCTGCTGATGATCTGAGACAGATTTTACATCTGGGTATAGTTGAGCAGGAAGCTGGTCCGTCTGTGTACTCCTCGGACTTCATTGAGGGTGCACTTGGTCGTATGGGATATTCTGGCCCTAAGCGCGGACGTCAATTTGTTAAGGCCTTTGTTATTGGCCAATGGCGGTTCCTGTTCCATATTATGGTTACTATTTTTGGGAACAAGAAGGGCGGGTACGATGAGTTGAGCCCTGAGCTGCTATCTGGGTTACTGTCACTGGTTTATAACAAACCATACAGTTTTTCCTCTTACATTTTTGGCTCATTTATTAGGCAGGTGACTGGCGCGGTTAGATCCAAGTTCATGCTCTATCCCCACTTCTGCATGCTTATCATTCGCCACTGCGTCCCTGGCTTGCCGCATATTCAGCCAGATATTCATGTTGATCGCTTTGGACTGCGAGGATACAACGCCTGTTTTCTTCATTCTTCCCGCCGTCCAGATCAAGTCAAGCCGGAAGCTTGTGACTTATTTGGGCATCTTCTTCATGAAAACTATGTTGCTCCACCAAATAATGGTTGGTTGGATGCCGATGCTCAACAACAAGCTCAACCACAACCTCCTGTACCAGTTCAACCTCCGCCAGTTGCTGCAGCTCAACATCCAGAGCCGCAGGAGATTATTGAAGATGTGCTGAATCAGACATCTCAACCTGATATTGCTGCTCAGGTTCTTCATGATGTCTTGGTACAACATGACGAGGCCACGGATCCACTCTTAGCTGAGGTGGAAAATTTTCAGGCTACTGAAGTCGTCAATCTCGAGGTCGCTCGACCTGAAGATAAACGAGATCAGGATGATCGAGATGCTGGACCTTCTGGTGCTTTTAGCAAGGATGGTGCCACTGCATCTGATTCAGATTCTGAGGAGTCGGACGATGATGCTCCTCACCCTTTTTCTTCGGGTATTCCGGCAGGAATGATCCGAAAGGGTTCTAAGTTAATCATGGATCCTGCATTGAAAGGAAAGCGTAAAGCTGTTGATCCTGATCCTGATTACTTGATTGATTCGGATTCTGAGGATGAAGATGTTCAACCACTTCAGACTCAACGATGCAAGAGAATCCGTTCTTCTACAACTCAACTGACTATTGGCGATCTGCCTAGTCCTGTTGTTCAATCCTCACCTCCATCAACGGCGAAGCCTACTCTGCAACCTTCCCCTATTTCAGAGCTTGCTGCTAATGTTCCTGTTACTCTTCCGACCACTAATGCTAGTCGCATTGCAGCTCGCTTACTTTTGGCAGATGTAGCTGCTTAGATTGAACAGAGTACTCCTCGATCTGACCGTGCCCCTACTCCACTGCCTACTGTTCCTGTCAGAGCTTATGAGAGGATTTCTAATCTGGAGCTTCGGGTTCAGACCTTAGAACATCAAAACAGTATGCTTGCTTCACAGGTAGCCACTCACACGGCCGCCAACACTCATCTGTTGCGTTCTCACGTACTTCTGCTCAACGAATCTTCTGATCAGCAACGTCAGATTGACCGGTTAGAACGACTTATTGCCAGTATGTTGACGGGCCTGCCGTCTCAGGGGGAGATTATGGCATATCAATTGGCTCGCCAAGAAGATGAAGAGATAAAGAAGAGGCGACATGAGCAATGCAAGGATGATGAGGTATTAAAGAAGAGGCATGATGATGTAGATAAAGATCCCGATGCACAGAAAGATAGAGAGCCGACTGGTCCGTCAACGACTGGTGAGCTTCCTATAATTCAGGGGGAGTCTACTAAGGCGAGTGGAAGTGGTACTGGTACAAGTGAAAAAGATGGTAGTGCAACTGAAGGTGAAGTTTATATTAACTTAGACTGAGTTGTAATTTATTTAAAACTTTGTACCTCATAACTTAAGAATATTTTGTAATATATTAGACTTGCGATTTATGTTTACAAGTTAAATATGTTTTAAGTAATATTCAATACTCAAGATTATGAAAAGTTTTGATCGAAAGTCTACCGGATTACAATAGTCGTGTGGCGTGTCCCGAGTTGATTTCGGCGGTCAAACTTTTACTATAATCTTTGCATTTTAGACTTGAGAATTGTCAGATTGACAAGTTAATTATGCAAAAGAATTAATTAATGGTAAGCTTGAATGTTTGGTGATCATTATTGTTCACAATACATTAATTTTTAAATTTAATTAATGTTCTGATATTAAAAGACTTTTGGAATCTTAGATTGATTATAATTTTATATTAAGATCAATAAAAGATTTATAAGTTCATATAATGTATTCGAAATACACAAAGAAATTAATATGAAAATTCTAAGTTTGATTCAGGGAAATCAATAAAAGAATTTATGATATTAATTGTTATTGATTAATATGGAAATCCTTAGATTGATTCAGGGAAATCGATGAAAGGATTTAGGATATTAATGATTATTTGTGTATGACCTAATATAGGTTTGGAAGTGCTCGATCTATCCGATTCTGATAATGATATACTTGATGAGATAGACGTAGACATTGATTATGATCTAGACGAGGGAGAGTTTGTACCTCCTGAAGATTGGTCTTCTGTCTCGGAGTCTGGGCTAGACGAGGGTGTAGATCTTGATGCTGATATCGATGAACACATAGTGAGCCCCTCAAAGACAAAATTTATCCTTCAGGATGAGGATGGAGAAAGAGTTTTAGACTTAGATAAAAATCTAAGTGAATCAACTGATTCTGAATCCGATGATGATCTTCCTGAGAAATTGAAGAATAATCCGATGTTTAGACCTTTGAAAAGAAAAAGGGAAAAGACATGGATTAAAGAAGTAGATATCACTAGAAAACGTATACCTAAAAGAGGTATAATAGGATGGTATTACGACGCTGACTTAAAGCTTTTTGCGATTAAAAGATTTGACGGAGTTCAATATTTTGAGAAAAAGCTAGCAGTCTTCAGTTCATTGCCACGTTTTGAAATCCGAGACTTGGCTAGATTAGAAATGATTAACCCCAGTAATGATCCTTTTGGACGGTATGTAGAAAAGCTTATCAAGACTGAGGGTCGTTCTATGAAATTTCAGAGAATAAAGCCAAGAGTTTGTAAAACTATCAAACTTAATGAAAGAAGCGATAGAACTGGAAGACGGCGTAGAATGAAAGTATATCCAGCTGTGAAATGCATACAACAGATACCACTAAAGCCTATGCCTCAAGATATCTTAGGTAAGCTGAAAAGATGGTCTGTTGATTCTGTGACTGGAGAAGCTCTCATGTTTGTGCATGATGATGAAGTGGAATATGAAGAGAGCGAGATCTTAAAGATTTATGATCGACGACATCTGATGAACTTATCAAGGGCTGACCTATTAATGTTATACAAGAATAGGATCACTGCAATTGAAGGATGGGAGGATGTTGCTCGAGACTATCAGTCAATGGTTAAAACATGCATCAAGCTGAAGATATATGCTGGAAGTAAAATTTACAAGTGATTACCAAAGACAAACTTGAAGACCAAGACACTAGGACAGCTAGAGCTATTGTCAAGGGGGAGTCTGTTGAGACATGTTTTGTGACAACAGATCTAGCTTGAAATTAGTCTTTCTAGTTTGTAATAGGTCTTGTATTAATTGTAATCGAGTTTGTACATTGGTTTTGAATTGTAAATGAAAAACTGTGGTTGGAAAACATTTTAGAGTGAAAAATCAAAAAGCTGAAAAATGTTGACCAAGGTTGACCGCGAACCGAGTCAGTTCACAGGTCAAACTGGTGCTGCGAACCGAGTCAGTTCGCTGGGCCTAAATGGGCTGCGAACCGAGTCAGTTCGCAGAAGCCCATGACCCGCGAACTGAGACGGTTATAAATACAAATTAGGGTTAAACCTTTTGCCATTATCCTGATACGAATTACCTGAGTTTTCCAGAACGTTTTATGCATTCTAAAGGCTAGGTGTTGATCGTTTAACATTCGTTAATAGTCAATACAAAGCAATTAGATACCTGATTCACTATATTTGTGAAACAAATCGTTATAGATCCTATAACTAAGTATTGAGGGATTCTGCACCTTAATACGTTAGATAACCTCGTTATCGATCCGAATACGCACGGACTTACATAAACAATTGTTTAATCTTGATTGTAAAGCCCAAAGCATATTAGGAAATGTTGTAAGTGAAAACATATTTTCTAGAATTTCTGGATGCAAAACTGAAAAAAGCCATATGGGACATGCTCACTAATCAATATGATGGTGTCACATTGGTTGAAACTCAGAAATTGAAAAATCTCATAAGAAATTATGATAATTTTGTTGCTGGACATAATGAATCACTAATTAGTATTCATACCAGATTTGAAATCCTAATTACTGATTTACAAAGGTATGAAATTATCAAAGTTGACTTTGAAATATGTGCCAAGTTTGTAGACATACTTCCTAACAATGTTTGGGGGTTAAGTGCTTCATATTTTTTAGTGAAACCACTTGGGTTTGAAAGCTAACACAAAGAGCTAAAGTCTAGAAGAAAAATGGTAATTTTTGGTAAGTATTCACGGAGTTATGATCCTTCAAAGTTGAGTGTAAGAATCTGACATATTGCATGCATGATGTGAGTTCAAGTCTTTGTAGGATCTTGATCTGGATGAACGAGGTTACTAGCTTAATTGAATTCGGAATCTTCAATTAAACACAACGATAAACAAACGAGTAAATGCGAATATCTAGAGATCACAATTAAACACGTCTTTATTGAATATAAAGTTGTTTACATTCAACCTAAGACTAATACTCAGAAACTCACGAATTTTCTCTAATTTCTAAAACACTATTCGTCTTTCTCTATATCTCTCTTCTACATGAAAACCTGCGAACATATGAATATATACTAGTCAAGTTCGTATGGATTGGATCCTACGAACTTGGCCCACTTTGAAGCCCATACGAACTTGGTTAAGTTCGTAGGCTTTCCTAAGTTAGTACCTACCTTTAGTTCGTACGAACTTACATACATACTCACATAAAGCTAAAGCTAACGATTACAATGATTATCAAATTGACTAAATACAAACTAGAAGCTGTTGTTACAAGAAATGCACCAACAGACTCCCCCTTGACAATAGCTCTAGTTTCACCGTCACACAAGATGTACCAACAGACTCCCCGTTGACAATAGCTCGAGTTTCACTCGAGATGTTGTCACCCATGTGGTCTTCTATCTTGATTCTGTTAAACTCTTTTGACTTCCTGATTCGTTTTCCTTCTGGAAGTTATCATTATCAGAATCATCATCGTCATCTTGCAATATATAATCATTGTGTTCATTCAACTGATGTTTGCCAAAACAAGACCCGGAGTGATATCTAAGGTTTTTTTAGATCGAGATTCATCCAACGGTGAAATATCATCTTCATTATCACTTGCATCATCACTCTCGGTCTGGTCATTTGCAATCCCAATATCATCATCGAATTTAGATCTTCTAGCTTCAACACATAGTAATACCTAGACTTTGAACAAATCGCGTTCTAGATGTTTCTCCAATCGTAGAGTACAACATTTCAAAAGTAATTATCTCCCCATCTAGTAAGAACTTAAATAAAATAAAACATAACAAACAAGTATGAAATTATTCATATTAAAAATCACTTTCTTTTTTTGTGAGAGTCACTGTTACGAAGATCGTATTAGCCATAATGCGTACGATACACAGTTAGGAATTTTAATTATTCCTTTGTTATTATTCATGTGACTAATATTCTAAGACGATTATCAGTATTGTGATCCACTTAAACAGACAACATGCAGATTTTATCAAGTACACGTATCAGTTATTATTCATGATTATCTATGTGTCCCTCACGTTTGACATACTTTTAGGATCAAGATATGCCCATAATTCCAAGTAGTGGATATCCTTAATTTACTTCATCTTTGAAGTCAAATCAGTGATAATTTAAAGTACTTTTGTACAAGTTTAATGATTAAATTTGACTAGGGTTAGAGACAAACAAATCTAAAATCAAACCATTGGTGACAGGTCTGTACTTTCGTAAATCAAAGCGACGTAGTTTGACTAGAGACCTTGAGAACGGTATTCTTGTTTCTTGGTCTAGTTTGCTCTACTGTAAGATCTACTGACTGAGACTAGGTTAACATATTTCTGGATGTAGCAGAAGAATTAGTCAGTAAATCTCCCAGATGAATTGCTTAGCTCGATCCAATATCATGTATTATAGTACTATCTATTACGTAAGATTTAAGACTTGATGTCATACATCAAACGAGAGTTAGCAAAGAATAATCTCGTTATTAAATTTTGTATTTTGAGTACTTGAGAACCATTATGTCGTATGCCTACCGATACAGCATATGATGAATGTATTAAACACGTTAGATTTTTAAGGTACATTAGACTGTGTATGTACTGCATCTTAAAGCCACACATATAATAATGTTCTAGGCATGGGTAATGTTTTCATCATTTCTTCGCGTCATTACAGCGACACTCATAATTTTTATAATTTTACAAGCTTTACAAAAGATAAAGATAGATGAAAGTTCTTAAGGGAGATACATTACGCATGAATTGCCATTCCAGCAATTTGGACTAACAACTCAGAACGTGATTTATCAAAAATATTAGTATAACAACCAGCTAGATCATCCCAGCCTTAGTCCTATCTCCCCCTCAGGCGCTACATCTTCTGCTGAACTTGTAGCCTCTAAAGTCTGTGTTCCTGCACACTAGATAAAATCATTAGTGATTAAGGGGACCCAACCCACCATAGACGTGGGTCTACCATTCTCATCAACAAATGTAAATTCCTTTAGATATTCATCTCGCCTTTCAGGTGACTTGGATACTCTGGAATTCTCACTTGTTGGGGAATGGGAAGTACAACCACAAGTCCTTCTCTCCTGAGACTTTTAGAAATGTCTCTGATTGACTGGCGTTTGGTTTGAAGTAAATCTAACCCTAGATTGAGAGTTATAATTCGAATTCTGAAAATTCATATTACTACTACCCTGGTTAGAAAAACTTTTGTTTGAGGTTTTAAGACGTTTGGAAGGTTTCGACTGAATTGATTCTCCATTTGAGCTTCCTGTTTCAGGAGAAGTGCTCCTTGGACTATCTTACTTGGACACACACTTGCTACATGTCCCTTGTGACGGCACATGAAGCACGAACGTTTCTTCCAAGCTTTCTTATGAGCCTCGAGATTCATTTGGTGTTCCATTTTGTGTGTAGTCTCAGTTTTTACTGACTCTATTTTAGAACTTGACTCTTCTTTGGTACCTGACTCAGCTTTCTCTGATTTGGTCGAAAAAGTGATGTTTACCATCTCAGAGATTACTGAAGAATTAGAAGAGTCATTTCTGTTTGATAACTCTATTTTAGAACTTGACATATTTTCTAGAATTTTTGGATGCAAAACTGAAAAAAGCCATATGGGTCATGCTCACTAATCAATATGATGGTGTCACATTGGTTGAAACTCAGAAAAAGAAAAATCTCATAAGAAATTATGATAATTTTGTTGCTGGACATAATGAATCACTAATTAGTATTCATACCAGATTTGAAATCCTAATTACTGATTTACAAAGGTATGAAATTATCAAAGTTGACTTTGAAATATGTGCCAAGTTTGTAGACATACTTCCTAACAATGTTTGGAGGTTAAGTGCTTCATATTTTTTAGTGAAACCACTTGGGTTTGAAAGCTAACACAAAGAGCTAAAGTCTAGAAGAAAAATGGTAATTTTTGGTAAGTATTCACGGAGTTATGATCCTTCAAAGTTGAGTGTAAGAATCTGACATATTGCATGCATGATGTGAGTTCAAGTCTTTGTAGGATCTTGATCTGGATGAACGAGGTTACTAGCTTAATTGAATGCGGAATCTTCAATTAAACAAAACGATAAACAAACGAGTAAACGCGAATATATAAAGATCACAATTAATCACGTCTTTATTGAATATAAAGTTGTTTACATTCAACCTAAGACTAACACTCAGAAACTCACGAATTTGCTCTGATTTCTAAAACACTATTCGTCTATTTCTCTATATCTCTCTTCTACATGAAAACCTGCGAACATATGAATATATACTAGTCAAGTTCGTATGGACTGGACCCTACGATCTTGGCCCACTTTGAAGCCCATACGAACTTGGCTAAGTTTGTATGCCTTCCTAAGTTCGTACCTACCTTAAGTTCGTACGAACTTACATACATACTCATATAAAGCTAAAGCTAACGATTATAATGATTATCAAATTAACTAAATACAAACTAGAAGCTGTTGTCCAAGAAATGCACTAACAGTCTTGAGTCTATGACTACCACTTTAACTCATAGACATATATCATTGATTTAAGTCAAGATTCTCATGCATCATACCATCATTTTTCCAGGAATGATATAATTTTTAAAGTACATTTTCATCTAGCATAATTTTTGATGAAGATTAAAGGGCTAAAGTTAATTTTTATGTAAGATTCAAGTTTTGATGTTTCTTTTGAGTCTTGACTTAGGTTTGATCATGTGAGAGTGATAATCTACAAACATCAACTTTAAACAAAAGATTTTAACCATCAAAGGGCATATAATCCAAAATTTGAAACAAAAACAAGAAGAGATGGTGTGAAATGGAAGATGAGGTTGTTCTATCACCTTAAAGTTACTTAAAAAGGCTTCAAGAACACTTTGAACTTTGTAATTTTTGAGAATGTAGGATGATTTTAGTTAGAGCAAAGTGTGTGTTGAGTGTTTGTGTTCTTGAGAGTTTGAGAGAAAATGAGGTAATGTGTGAAATGAGAGAACAAGTTAATGGAGTGTTGGAGTGAGAGAATAAGTTGGGAATGCACATGGGGTGTGGGGTGGAAGTTTATGGCAGATTTTTGGAGGTTCAAAAGGGGGTTCAAATCACTTTTGTTTTATAAAAATTATATGTTTAAACTTGTATAATTTATATATTAAATTTGTGATTATATTGTACATTGTATATACTTATTTTTGAGATGTTTTGTGATTAATATTTGAGATATACTTCAAAGTCTTTTCAATTATAAATAACACTCCTAATTGTGATTTAATTGTTCATAATATTTGTTCGATCAACTGCTAATTTGTTGGATACTTGATTAATTTCTTTAAGACGTTACGGAATTTTAATCGATTCCGATTTTGTAACTTGATGTAAAATTTTGTGACAAGTTATTAAACTTGGATTCTTTTATTTTCTTGGCACTTTATAACTTAGTTGAATAATCCTCATGAACCTAAGAGTCGCTAAACAATTACTAAGATGTTACAATGGTTTCGGTACACTTAAAGAGTTGTAACTTAGATTCACTATTGAACTTAAAGAAAGTCGAAGTCACAACTTTAATTTTAGAATTTAAGTATGGTGATAACCTGAGATTTTGACTATTGTGACAATCAAGTTGAAATAAAAGATTCTAACCATTACAAGGCACATAATCCGAAAATTCTCATCAGTACGAGTCAATAGAATGGCTCCCTGGACTCTGATATCTATATAAAGGACACGATGAAAAACAAGAAGATTTTAAAGATTATAAGTTGTAAAATAAGAATACAAAAGTGTTTATTACTTTTGTGTTACTTGATGAGCTTCAAGAACACCTTCAAACTTAATATATTTAGTGTTTTAGGGGCTGATTTTTGAGAGATAGTTGAGAGAAAATTAGTGTGTGTTTTGAGTGCGTGTTCTTAGGTGTAGAGAGAAAGTGTAAGAGTATGTGTGTGAAGTGAAATCAAATGAGTGAAATGGGGTTTGGGGGGGTGGGGCAGATTTTTGGGAAAGAGGAGAGGAGGGGAATGGGTTGTTTTGGTAGTTGTAATATTTATAAAAATGTGAGGATTAATTTTTATAAAATTTGTATAAGTATTTATATAATATAAAGGTTATTTTTGATGTATTTGTGTTTAATATGTGAGCAGTAAAATTAAACTCTAACAATTATAAATAATACTTCTAAATATGATTTAGTCATCTTAAAATTTAATCATTCATGATATTTGTTCAAATATATTAACTAGTTAAATACTTAATTAATTTAACTAAGGAATTTGGGGAATTTTAATGAATTTGTGTTTTGTAACTTGAGTAACATACTTGTGACAACTTATGGGACTTAGATGTGACAACCCTCGAAAACCGGTATATTTCCGTACACAATTAACATGCATTTTTACGCTAATTCCCTCGTAATTAAAATCGATTTGATTTAAAATGAGATAAGTCTAGCACACGCCCACGTTGCACATTTTAGTGCACTTTATTTAATGCATGACGCATTTCACTTACGTAATTATTTAGAATTGCGCGATTTAAATTGGATGACTTTCGACAACTGCGAACGTTGGTGATAACTTTCATAATTAACGTAATTCTATTGATAATTAAATAGTAGTTATTATATTATATTATTGTGCTAGATTAAAAGCATAACAATTTCGGATAATCGAACAAACGTATACACAATTTAAATTGAGCACAACGGTTTATACGAATACGCCATTATTTAAACGAATTAAAATCGTAACATATGAATATTATCGAAACAACTTAAAATTTATTTGTTCACTTTGAATTACTTAAACCTCACTTAATTTCCCTAATTATCTAATTAACACCTAACTAATTAATACTTAACCTAAAATACTAAAATATCTAGTTGATTAAATTAATAATCATGAAAAACAAAAGTCAAAGGGCCATGCCCTCATCCTTGACCCCTCTGCCGTTTTTTTTTTCCCCATACCCATTTCTTTTTCTTTGCTTGTTAGTACACTCATGCAAGACCTCTCCATCTCATTTTTATATAATAAAATCCATGCATTCGTCATTGTGATCCTTGGAAGACTAGTTAAGTGCCTCACAATTATTCAAGTGAAAGTCACACACACTTGTACTCAACAAAAATCTGTTGTCCCTTGTTCTCTCATCCAACGCCAACATCATCTTCATCCTTAAGATCTTCATCATTTTCATTTTTAGAAGAACACCACAAACCACTATCAAAATCCACCATTTCTACATTATTCTTACATAATTTTAATCACCATCTTAAGCTCTTCTACATGGATTAATCTTCTAAATCTCATAATCTTGAGATTTTCAAACATTAAAGGAAAACTAGCAAAATCGGGTTTATGTAAAAGGATTTTGGGTTGAAGAATCAAATTCTTTCTTCTTTTGTTTGTTATATTGTCATCCAAGAACTCATTGTAAGGAAACTATCACTATAAACTCTTTGATTCTTTCATTTAATTACTTATATGATAGTTAATATGTGTTAGATGTTCACTCATGCTAGAAATCCACTTATGAACATGTATTATTGTTGATTATAACCAAACTTTGTTAAAAAGAACCAAAACAAACACCAAAACATAAAGTGTAATTTCGGACATAAACTTTACTCAACTTTGGAGCTTCATAACTCAGTCGAATCTTGATGAAATTTGATGTTTCTTGGTTTTAAAATTAAGTTCAAGAAGTTAGATTTCTAACCCAACCGGTTTCATGAATTTTGAACAAGTATTGATACTCCAAAACGAATTTATAAAAACATGTGTATAAACTGTTCTTTAGCGACGAAAACTTGTCTGACTATGGAAAATCATAACTTTTAAACCACCTATCTAAATGACTTGATTCTTTTTCCTAAAGTTCAAAAATTGTGTTAGCTTTCAAATTTGTATAATTATAATTTGTGAAAATATGTATAACTCCTTAAACTCACGGATCTATGACCAATTGTCCAGCAAGGTACCTGTAGGACCTTTGTGTAGTATAAAATATATTTGGACCCCTTAAACGTAACCAAAAATGATGAATCTTATATTTCTGGAAAGCTAAGACATAGAGAAATATGTGGTAAAAATTTCATAAAATTATAAGCATGTTTGACTAGTCAAAACCGTAGCCAAAGATGGACTAAAAAAAGTGGACAGAATTTTTGGAAAAGTGACGAATGGAAACTAAACGGACAAAGGATATAAAAACCGTATCTTATGGACTATGACTATGAAAATAAGTAAATTTAAGTATAATAAGATTAACCTATAAAATATAAATATGAGATCAAGAATTGTTTGGCTAAAAGTCGATAACCGAAGAGTTAGACTAAAAACTAGATAAATAAGGCTATAACGACAAAATATGAAATATACAAAATGTGGGCTTAGGTAGATAAAATAAATAATTTAAAACATATTAAAGTGTAATTTATAACTTAAAGTGTTAAGAACAAGTCTCGTGTTGTTAAAAAGCCGATAAACCCAAACGTTAGATTAAAAACGGTATTATAACGACGAAATTTATAATAATAAATCATAAAAACTTATAACGATATTGATATATATTTGTATACATATGTGAGTATATATATATATGTATATTGGGTTAAGTATCGTAACGAAATCGATATGTATACGTATGAGCATAAATATGTATATATATATATTGGCTAAGTATTATAACGATATTGAAAAAAAATATATATATATATATATACCTATATGAGTATGTTTATATATATATTGAATAAATGATGTAATGATAACTATATACACATAAGGCTCCCGAATTAAAGCGAATCCCGAACCTTGAATCGAACGCGATAAATATATATATATATATATATATATGGGAATATATATATATAAGAAATCAAAGATTCACGTTAATTATATAATGCGTATAAAAAGGTATTATAACGTTTGACTTAAACGAGTTTTAATGTTTTTGAAAGCTAATAAGGATCACAACGTGTCGTTTTCTTTTAAAAATAAAGTTACATGATATTCAAGCCCGTCGATGGCAAACTTATAAACCTAGTTGAGTGAACAACTGACATAGACTGACTATTGAGTCGTCTACATGTATTAATTTAAGCTCTTGTGTTTAGGACGTTAAGAGGCTTATTTGGGCACTTTTATAAATACATTTTGCTAGCACGCTCGGACTCAGGTGAGTTCACAGCCCCTATTTTACTGCTTTATAAATTTGGGGTGAAAAACTTATGTACTGTTTACATACAAACTGATTTCATGCGACGATTGAAAACCTGACAACGAATCCTTGTGCGAACCTAAGTTAAACTAGTTGTAGTGCATAGAAGTCCTCATGACTACAAACTGTAACCATTAGCTAGATGACGCTAGCCACCGAATATGCGAATAGTACTATTGGGAGACATCCCTCCCACTTTTGTTAGTCATGCTAACTGCAGACTATAAGTCGAGGCGAGGAGCGTATATTTTAATGGTCCCAAGCATAAACATTTAAAAGTCGTGGTTTGGTTATAGGCCTAGGTGTCGTCACTTTAACTCGCAAGGTCTTGCAAACCTTCGGGGGATCACCGTCAACTATTTATTGTTTTAATGGTATATCATCGTACTCTTGGCCATGATTGGCACTATATGATTTGCGAAACAATTACTAACGATTGGTTTAAATGATTGAGTCTTAAACCTGTGGATACACTCAACAATTTTGTTGACCTTTTAACTATGTTTTTCAGGGAATTAGCATTGAAGTAAGATTTGCATGCATATTGGGACCCGCGCCTACCTTATCATTTAGGATGCCATTTTTGGGAAACTCACGTGATTTCATTTGTATTACTATAAACTGTTTTAGTTATATTTGTGAAATCTCTAAACTACTGTTATTTTGATAACACTACTACTTTTGCGACTTAAATAGTCGCTACGTTTTGTAACAAACTATTATTGGCATTCTAATACAATGTTCCGTTGATAATCATATGCTCTTGATTAGTTAGATAAATAATCGCGTTCACGCCCCGTTCTTCCGCACTTCACTTAATTTGATTTTGGCGGGGTGTGACATTAGATTTTTATTTTTTCTTGGCACTCTATAACATAGTTGAATAATCGACATGAACATGGGATTTACAAAGTAGTTACTAAAACATTCTAATGTTTGTAATTCTTAAGGAGTCGTGACTTAGTTCTACTATTGGAACTTAGAAAAAGTCGTGTTCACAAATGTCATTATAGAAATTCAAGCTAGGTAATAACTTGAGATTTGACGGTTGTCACATTCTAACACAAAATTGAAAATGGCTTTTGTTTTTATACTCATTGAGGATATAAAAAAGGCACCCAATTCCCAAACACATTAGAAACTACTCTTAAGGGTAACAATTATGTCATTGGACTTGGCATTCCAAAAAATTACCAACTTGCCGTTTACCGAAATATGGTCGTTTATTTCAAAAATTCACCCATTTTCTATGCCTTAACGACCACTCCCTGTCAAACATTTCCTCAAACATTAGTTGAATTCTGGTATACGTATGTCGTTACCAAAACTAATGTTGGTTCTACTTACATTTCTGGCACTATTGGAAATGCTAAATCCATTGTCATCTCGTCTAAGCATATTAGGAGGTATTTGAAACTTCCTGAGGATCCAGTAGTTGATACACCATCTGCCACTGATTGTAGGCATGAAGTGCTCCAATTCATTTGTTACCCTGATAGCTATGACAAAAGCCCTAAATGTGTAAGAATGAATGCATTTTGGAGTTACTTCTTTGGTGTTTTCATATCGTGTATGGTCACAAGTCTGGAAGTAAGGACCAATGTAACAATTTTGAGTTATAGTTGAGTGACACTTTGATTTTGGAAGAAATATTGATTTTGCTGCTCTCATTTACACTAAATTAAAAGAACAAATTTAGAAGAAAAAGAAAGAGAAAAATGTACCATTTCCAGGATTCCTAAGTTTAATTTTTGAAGGCATTCTTGGTGATACATATACTGATTTAGAAGAGTTTGATGCTGGTGATGTCTTTCTAGGTGACAAAATGTTTCATAAACCTATTCACAAACGACACCAAGGTTTATCACTCTTTATGATGGTTGCTGTTCCACAAGATGAGATCCTTGATTTTGATCCTGATACTGCCTAAGCAGCAGAACAACCACCAGAATCATCATCAAGTTTAGATTATGATGATAACTCAGCTCAAGATCCACCAGCATACCAATCAACACAAAAAGCAACATCAAGCAAACCAACACAACAACGTCTTGTCAAACCAACACAGAAGCAAAAGTCTATCAAGACTTCAAGTATGGCATCTAAATCAATTTCTTCCTCCCAATTTTCTAAAAAGGATGCTAAGAAGTCAAGTAAACCATATTCTTCTATCCTATCATCCACCACCCATTTTGCAAAACCTCAGGCTTCACAGCTACCACAAGATGATCAATACCAACCAAAAGTTGTTGAAAGACGTACAAAGATGAAAGCTGACACTTATCCATCCAAGATACATGTCACACCCCAATAAAATCATGTCACGTTAAGTAAGGCGGAAGCACGGGGCGTGACGTGATCAATTCAATACAAGATCACGAGCATATGATTATCGCAAAACATATACTAAAGATGCCATAAATAGTTTTAATAAATCTTTAAAATTCATTGAGTCTCAAAACGATAATTGTTTCACAATAAAACGTGTATGACCAACATATCCTAGTCAGATATAAAATGAAGCCATTGTTTATCAAAGTATGGCATCCTAACTTCTGGTGAGTGGGGATCCCAAAATGCATGCAAGTTCTTACGTCATGGCTAATTCCCCGAAACACGTATTTAAATCGTCAACAAAATCGTTGAGTAAATTCACAAGTTTAAGACTTAATCCATTAAACCAATCATCTAATGAACGTTTCGTAAAATCATAACGTGCCATCCGTGGCCAAACGTACGATGAAATATAGTTTGGATATTTGTTTAGTGAGTATTGGGTGCCATCCATGGCAACTAATTGTTTATTGTATATCGTTTGCCAACAAAAGGGCATGTGTTGAATATCATGTAGTGTCAACATAGGGCTTGAATATCATGTAGTGCCATCACAAGGCTTGCACCATCATAGGGCTTGAATATCATGTGCCATCAAGGCGTTTATTATCACGTGAACTCAATAGCTCATAAGGATTTTCAGTCAATTAGTATCGTATGCAAAACGGTTTCATAGTATGCAAAACAGTTCATCGTATGAAATTCAGTTTCATATGTTTTTCACCCCAAATTTCCCAAAGTAGCCTCCTAAAACCCTAAACACATGAGGTCGTTTGTGTAAGTAGATAGCTAACCGCATATCTAGGTTTGTAAAAGTAGATGGCTACCCGCACATCTATGTCCGTAATAGTAGGTGGCTACCCGCACACCTAGGTTTGTATAAGTAGATAGCTACCCGCATATCTATGTTCGTTTAAGAAGATGGCTACCCGCACATCTATGCTAGTTGTTCACTCAACTAGTAGGTTGAAAAAGTATTTCGTTTTCGAAAAGTGTACGACCCGTTGGCAATAGTTTTGTATGCATACGTGTATATTTCTCGAAAGCATAGTGATTTCGTTTTCCCCAAAGATTTCTGAAAATATATTTATACTCTTTATCGCCCTCAAAACGTACGTTTTTAAATTATTCGATCGCTTTCGTCATAGTTTTTCCCTCCAAAACTTTCCGAAAAATATCTTGAGTAAAACGAAATTTTTCTCAAACTAAAATTACTCAATGGTAAACTTAAATTCAAATTTTAGAGCTGAAATAAGGCTTACCTGTCTGGGTGAAGCCTCACCTGTCCAGGTAAGACTAATCAAACTGGGTGACTAGCCACGCGTCCGGGTGACTGGCCAACAGAACTCTAGGTACTTTAATTCACCCGTCCGTGTAAGGCCAAAATCTGGCTTCACCCATCCGGGTGAAAGTTCACGCGTCCGGGTAAGGCCAAAGACATTTTCCACGTGTTTCGCAAAATGCTTTCTTTGACTTTCCAAACCAACTTTTTAGCATTATAACAAGATGTAACATGTTTCTAGTCCAAAATGTGACGTTTGTGGTTTTCGCTTCTCGTTTCGTTTCCCATTTTAAAAGTCGTTTTCCTCTCGTTTAGCAACTCTTTCACCATTTTAACTATAATCTCGTCTTAACACTTTTAAATCCTCTCATATTACCTATGTCATTAACATCATATGTTCAACTAAATCTTTCACCTGTTTTACTATAATTCCATTTCAACACATCTAAAGCATCTCATAATGTATATATCACCAAACCATACTTTTTAGGTATTCATTTAACCCTTACTTTCGTTCTTGATCATTTTAAACTAGTTTTAGCTCGTTCTAACCGTTGAGCTTTATAAACCAACATTTTAACTGACACTTTTGTCGAGCTTAACCATAGAGTGAACATCTAGCATGTAGGTATTCAAAATGTAGGAAATGAAGAGATTAAGAAGAGTGTTTCCTTACAAAGTTCTTGGATGACAATATAAAAGAAAAGAAGAGAACTTGAACTTGAACGCTTCAACCCAAAATCCTTTTAAAACCCAAATCTACTAGCTTTCCTTAATGATGATGTGATTCTCCAGATTATGAGATCACAAGAACCAAATGATGTTCAAGAGCTCAAAAGATGGTGAAAAATGATGTATAAAGATGGTGGTTAATGGTGGTTTGTGGTGGTTTTATGGTGGTTGTTCTTTGGTAAATGATGAAGATGATGAGGGATGGTGATAATGGTGATGGAAAGTGAGAGGGAAATGAGAGTGTGCAGAATTCTTTTGAAGCGTGAAATGAGAGTGTGCCATTGAAGCTAGGCTACTTAAGTGATCTTGCAAGTGGGTGTGTAAGCAAGCAAGGAGGTGAACAAATTTGTGGATGAGAGGAGGTTAGGGGAAATGGAAGCGTAGCCAAGAAGGAGATGGGAAAAGCCAGCTTTGACTTTTTGACCTACTAGCTTACTAGCTTGATTTAATTTCTTGATTTTAAGCTACTTAGATGATTTAGTTTAGGTACTTAGTTTAAGTAGGTGATTAATTAGATGTAGGTTAGATGATTTGGGCTAATTAGGGAGATTAAGAGAGGTTGGAATATTGTTAGTCAATTCCAAATTATTCGTAAATTATCGATGTTTCGTTTAGTGAATCATGTATTACCTTTCATCGTTGTGTTTAATTTAAATCGTATATGCTTGATCTTAAATCTTCTAAAGTTATGGTATAAGCCTTATCACAATAATATACGTACATAACTACTAATCATGTTCAATAGTTTTACGTTATTCGGGAAAAGTTTATCACCAACGTTCGTATTCATCGGATTCTCCGATTTATCTCGTAGTTCTTGAAATTATGTTTATTGCTTACTTATATATATAGTGGGCAAGCTAGACTTATCTCGATTATATCAAATTCATTTGGATTATGTGGGAATTAACGTAAGAATGCATGGTTAGGGTGTACGGAATTTACCAGTTTTCGAGGGTTGTCACAATGCATGTCAAATCGACAGTATCCACAACGCCTAAGGTTGATTTGACTTTTATCAGTGTACAATCAACTCAAGCACTTGTTAAACCTATAGCCAGATTAGATGTATCTTCTAGAAAAGATACATTGTTGAAAAGAGATAAGCCGCTATTTGGACCAACCTCTCAAAAGGAGAAGTCCATTGAAAGACAGAGGGACATCTCACCTCATACCGGGTCAGTTAGTCAACCCACTCAACCTGAATATTTGTCAACATCTTGAAATGTTGACATCTTACAAAGGGAAACAACATCTACCAATATCAGCTTCCCAGGTTCAAATGAGTTCCATAGATACCCTCACTTCATCAATATCTCCTACATAAACTGAGTCTACACTTGCTGTCAACGAGTCAACAAAGACACAGCTGCACTTACAAGCATCAAATTCTGTTTCCAATAATGATGTAGTTAAAACACAAACTACTTCTGAGGAACCACAATCACAACCAAATGTTAAACTAGATTTATCTAGTCATGATGCATTAGTACAACAACCTAAGGAGCACCATCAGTTAAAAAACCCCACAGATGTTGAACTAGATCTCTCTAGTGATGATTCATCAATACATCAATAGGTAGAAGCACCTTCTAGCGCACCTATTTTACTATCATTCACCCTAAGGCAACAACTATTCTACAGCGCACCATATCACACTCTTTAGATATATAGGCCACTATTGCCACATGTATTCCATCACTATTTACTGTATATCTAACCACTCTCCATGATATCCCATTTGATGATTCTAGGATCCCGTAAGTTCGGATCTACGAGGTAATCACGTTTATATGAGTGCGGAATCCTCACATAAACATAAACGAGTAAACAAATGTGTAAATATCACTTTTATTGAATGTAAACAAGGTTACATTCGAACTAACACAGAGTATTCAAACTTACAACTCCGAAAAACCTCTAAAAACCTATTTTCTAAAACTTTCGGACTTGTGTATATATAGGCACCTAAGTTCGTACGAACTTACTAGGTTCGTACCTACTCTAAGTTCGTACGAACCTATAAGTTCGTACGAACCTACCAAATACACATACAAAACTTAAGTCAATAATTACAATGATTAAAAAAATGACTTCTAAACCTAACTATTACAAACTAGAAGTTGTTGTCACAAAACATGCACCAACAGACTCCCCCTTGACAATAGCTCTAGTTTCGATGCACCAACAGACTCCCCCTTGACAATAGCTCTGGTTTCACCCGAGATGTTGTCACCCGAGTTGTCGTCGATCTTGATTCTGTTTAGCTCTTTTGTCTTCCTATATAGAACACCTTTTCCACAAAGTCTTCACTACCCTTTGACATCTTAAATCTTCATGTCTCTAACTATCTCTGTAGTTTCTAACATCTTCAATAGATCATGTCATATACCCTCAACAACTCTTGTAGCTTCCGACTTACCGTTAGGAATTTCATCTTTTTCAGATCTTAACTCCTCTAGGTCTGTCACTACGATTCACCTTCAGACATTTCTTCATTTTCTGAACTAAACTTCTCTAGGTATCCTCTAACTCAGATTTATCACTATTAAACTCGTCAGTTCAATGGTATGTGTCTCTGTTAGATTGACTAGACTCCCCCTTCACCTGTTCAAGCTAACCAAGTCTTCCAGTTGAAGAGTTAGGCAGCTCCCCATCATTTGGTTTACTGCTAGGCAGCTCACCAACATTCGGTCACTGGTGTAGATCCCTTAGGATGGATCTTTTGATCAAATCGAATGGTGGAGACAAACACAAACACAAAGAATATAAAGCTTAAAAACAATGAAGTGCAAATCAATAATAATACTTTATATTTCTTTCTCAATAAATACAGCAGCCAAACAGAGAATAAGTGTGTGTAAAATCCCCCAAAAAGTCTTTTTCTAAAACCCTAACATTTGGGTATTTATACTAAACAAACTGGCCGGATTATGCGACACAAGCCTTGTGTCGCATAGATCACTATTGCGACATAAGCTCTGAGTCGCAACTACAACTAATGCGACACAAGCATTGTGTCGCATAACACAGAAAATGTAATTCTAACTAACTCAATTACATTAACAAACACATTACAGACTTGACCAACTGACAGACACACTAAGATGCATCAACAAACTCCCCCGTGTCTTCAGCCTGGTCTTCTAGATCTTCATTTATACCCAGCCTGCTGGAAATACACCGCCAGCGTGTATTCCATGTGTTACACAAACCTTGACAATCCGTTGAAATTGAGATGCTATCTTCTTGTTCATCACATTCTTCTCATTGAAGCGAATCGGATTGTCAAATAGCTTTCTCAGATCTTTCTCGGAGAAATTTATCAAGCTCATCGGATCAAATACTCTGAATTGAGTTTTCTTTAAGTTATACAGTGAGCTCTTCTCTGGTTGCTCTGTCTCAGGCACAAATATCAAAACTGCCTCGCCGGTGTGAGCATCCAATTCCCAGTAGTGAAATCTTCTTAGAAAGTCCAAGGGAACTGTTTCCAGAGGAATCTTCTTTAAACAATCAGCCGGAGGATAATGCATTTTGATCAAGGGTTGATTGGTTACTGGATCAAACCGTTTCTTATAGATAATTCTGGTTCCCAGCGTTGGTTTGATAAACTTGTACCTTTTGGTACGAATCTCCCTTTGTAGAGTAGTCAGAATGAAGTTGGCACGATCATCATTTGACGGGTTAATCAAAGAGAGCTGAGCAAGACGGTTAACTTCTCCTTTTGGCAGTGTGCTCAGCTTAGTGAATGATCTTTTGAAATATTGGATACCATCTAACCTCTTGATCATAAACAACCCGTTCGATATCTTCCAACTCTTGATTACTCCAGTATACGCTCCACTGACTTTGTACGATTTGCAGGTAACCGACACTTGCTTTCCATCTTTTCCGTGCGGCCACCATTTAACAAGTCTCTCAGCTCTAGTTTCGATAACTTCAGATTCAGGTGCAGGAGCCTCAGATGTTTCTTCATCTTGAGTCTCAGATGCATTTTCAGTTTCATCTGCAGAGGAATCTGATTCAATTATCGGAGCATCATCATAGAACTCATCATCATTCAATCCTTCCTCTTCCATATCAACATCATCATCAGTTTCCTCAAAATTTTCATTTTCATCATCAGAATTGACTTCATTTATCATGCATTGTATAAATGAGAGGTCTGCACAAGAATAATCGACAGCCAATGGTCTCGGCTGGCCTGGTGTGTGATGCACAGGAAAGTACTCTAAAGTTGTCATTTCATTACTATGTTCAATATGTACATCTTCATTTACAGACTCAGACCCCGGTCCACTTGGTTCTATTGATGGACCAGCGGGAACAGACTCCCCCGGACTAAGTGACCGGGTCTCAAAATCCCTAAACTTAACCTCTAAGTCAGTAATCCGGGAGGTTTGACTCTCAATCAGTGCAGCTTGAGACTGAATGATAGAAGCTTGATCGTCCACAGTCTTCTGCATTGCCTTGATCCGTTCCAAAAGTTGCTTGAGAATATCCGGATGAGGTTGCACTGGAGTCTGCAACTCTGAAGGCCCTGCAGTGGAAGAAGTACGAGGACGACTTGTAGTGGGCAGGTCCTCAAAAACAAAATAGGTCACGTCCTCATGAGGCCTTTTGCCCGTCGACCAAGGAGGAGAGGGGCATATCTCATCAATATCCCTCATGATATCATCAAATTGAGGATCGGGATTGATAGCGTGTTGTTGTTGTTGAGGAGGTGTTGGTTGCGGGAGAGGGGCTTGGAGAGGCGGTTCTTGAACAGGTGCCTGTGGCGGAGGTAAAAGTGGCCTAGGAATAGGAGCCGAATCAGCAAATTCGTCACCCTCCGGAGGCACGTACGCCTCATTAACAATATGCCAAAACAATGGCACATCAGGCGGGACCGGTGTGCCCCGTGCATAGTGACCGGAAATCACGAAAATTCGGGTATTCATCGGTGTTTGGCGAAATTGGTGATGCGGAGCCACCGGTAAACCCGGAAGCAGATGATTTATCAAAAGTTGGACAAAACGTGGGTATAAGGCCCACTGTCCCTCGCCAGCCTGGGCGTGATCTACCATTATGCGAAAAATATACGCCGAGAAATAGTAGGGTTTGTTATAGACTAAAGCGAGCATAGCAGATGCCGTTGAATGGCTGATGCCATCGAAACCAGCCTTCCTACCCGACAGGCACACAATCATAATGTGCATCAGATAACGCCAGACCTTGGTGAGAAAGGCCTTGCAGTACTGATCACGAGGGACACCCGGATATCCCATTCGAATAATGCCGCCAGCAATAAAGGCGTTGGCAAAAGTCACCGGCATGTCAGAGTCATCGGGAAAGTGAAAGAACTCCCGAATGAGCTGCTCAGATAAAATGATTTCGCGATCGTGAACTCTGGATATAAGCCTGGTGTACGGGAGATCCGAATTGATGTGGGCATTTGTCTAGAAATCCGTGACATGATCACGGTAAATAGTGGTTGTGGTCGTGATCGCAGTATAAATCCTTGAACGGCGCAAAAATGCAATCATCGGGCGATACGGCACCGCCGATTCTTTTTCGTCGTCAAGAAAAGCCGTGACATTATGTCACGGTTCCCAAAAATAAGCGTTTACATTTATATCTGCCATAGCTGTAACAGCAAAGTAAACTTGGAAGCCGTTAGATTTAAACAATTTAAACAATTGACATTTTTCAAATTAAAATGTCATGCGACACAAGCCTTGTTTCGCAGATCACAGGTGCGACATAACGAGTTATGTCGCAATTTAGCAATATAATCAAATTAATGATTAACAAGCGACATAAGGATTGTGTCGCAACATAACATGGCGACATAACGGAGCAACATAGTAATTGTGTCGCACAACAGGTCAGTTACATAAAACGGCGACATAACAGTTGTGTCGCATACTGTCAGCGACATAAACACTGGCACATCCTGTGACACAACAGTTGTGTCGCAGGTTATGTCGCAAAGATGAACACATCAGAAACCCAGATTTTCAGATGAACATATTTTGGGGTTTTTGAGTTTCAATCGTTTCCAAGGGTGCACCAATATAACAGGAGCATTATGCAATAAGTATTACACGTATTTAAACACTCTAGAATAATTAATTTTGCAAATACATAAAACCTAAAAAAAAGAAACTTAAAATGCGAATGTTATCATGAATACGTAATGATAAAGGGTAAAACTGGTACCTATGGATGCGTTGAAGTAAGGAGAACACGAAACAAGTAAAGAAACGAACGGAAATCCACAGAAAATGCGCAAAAAGGTCGAAAAATTTGAACCGAGAGTTGTGTCGCAGGTTCCAAATTTGTGTCGCAGGATTTGAATGTTGTGTCGCTGGTAATTAAAAACTAATTACAGCGACACGAGGGGTATTTATACCCGGGACACAATGAGCGACACAAGGTTGCGACACAAGTCTTGTGTCGCTGAATGGTCAACACAATATGCGACACAATCCTTGTGTCGCTATGTTGGCAACACAATTATGCGACACAAGTATTGTGTCGCTGAGTTAGCAACACAAAATATGCGACACAAGTCTTGTGTCGCTGAAGTCAATTAAGGGTTAAATTTTTATTTTTATTTTTATTTGTCACACTTAGAAAAGAGATTGAACAAAAATAGATATATAATAATAAAATAACATAAAAGAACGTTTTGAGAGGTATCTATTTACGGATCATATTAGAAAGACAGACTCGCAAGACAATGTCAAATTTTAATTCGATTATCAGTATAGTTGTCCAAATTTAAATTTATCAAGCAAAGTTAACAAGCCTGAGAAGCAATCTGTAACCATACGATTATCAGTATTGTTTGTCCACTTAAACATGTAACACACTCAACTTCAAGCTTAGCATTTATTGTGAGAGTGATTATGTCTCCGTGAATCCCACACAGATATACTCCTAGTATCAAGACATGCCCAAGACTTCGATTGTTTAGAGAAAGTATTTGAATTCAACATTTTTAAGAATCAAGCCAGCGGTGACAGGTCTGTACTGATGTACAACAAAGCGACTTAACTTGATTCAGGTTTAAGCAAAACCAGACTTGGTCAAACCGTTTGGCGACCTTGTGAGGTATCTTTGATTTTATAAGACTTTAAAGTGCTTTGACTTTTGTTTGCTTGGTTTTTGAAAGTATACTGACAGAGACCAGGTCTGTACGGGCGTATAACAAAGGAAACAGACAGCATAAATCCCCAAATGTTGTCAGATACAGGCTCAGGTTAATAAAAGCATGGCAAGTTGATACATAGGAATTAAGACACATTGTCATACATCATATGTTGGTCATCACAAAAGAATAAACACAGATTAAAGGACTTCTTAGTTGCTCAAAGAAGAGTATGAAAATGTCTACCAATACATCGTGCAATGATTCAGGTGTTTATAAGGACATGTATAACATATACGAGATAAACCTACTGATACATCGAGGATAAAACTTAAAATTTGACGTTTGAGGTGTGTCTCCTAATGTACTATCATTTCCCTAGTTGTTACAGACACAACTGAACGTCTTTTGCACGTGTTGCAACGTTGCTTTTCTTTAATGCTAGTAAGCACAAAGAACGGCTATTGCATAACCTTTTTTTTTTTTTTTTTAATAATAATAATAAGAACATAACAGACTAAGGTCACAAATATTACTTTTGAATGGGAAAGAAACGTAACCCTATCATGTTGACTAGCTCATCGAAACGAGCACGGGAAAAGGCTTTGGTGAACAGGTCGGCATTCTGCTTAAGGGTATCTATTTGGACTAGATCAATTAGGTGTTTTTCATAGCAATCACGAATGAAATGAGACCTAATTTCTATGTGTTTGGTCTTAGAATGTTGGACAGGATTACGTGTAATACATATAGCAGCAGTATTATCTATATAAATAGGAGTCATAGTTAAGAGTAAACCGTAATCGCACAACTGGTGTTGTATCTAAAGAACCTGGGAACAGCAACTAGCAGTAGCAATGTATTCAGCCTCTGCGGTTGAGGTAGAAACAGTTGTTTGCTTTTTGCATTGCCATGATACGAGCCGAGGTCCAAGAAACTGACATCTACCAGAAGTGGACTTCTTATCCATATTGCATCCCCCATAATCCGAGTCTGAATAAGCAGTGAGCGCGAAGGTTTTCTCATTAGAATACCATAGACCAAGAGTTGGTCTACATTTGAGATAACCAAAGATTCGCGTAACTGCCTTCATGTGAGACACCTTCGGTTTAGCCTGATACCTGGAACAGAGAGAGACTGCAAAGACAATGTCCGGACGCGATGCAGTGAGATACATCAGAGAACCAATCGTAGATCGGTAATCTTTTTCCGGACAGTCCTCTTCATCTTCCGCTGGACCAAGGTGATGATTCAGCTCTAAAGGCGTCCCATAGGATTTACAGTCAGTCAAGTTATACCGCGTAAGCATATCATTGACGTACTTGGACTGATGAATGTAAATCCCTTTAGCAGGCTGTTCGACTTGTACGCCCAAGAAAAAATTCAGCTCCCCCATTGCACTCATTTCAAATTCTGACTTCATGATCGGCTCGAAGTCGCGACACAGTTCATCCTTGGTGGAACCAAAGATGATGTCATCCACATAAACCTGTACTAATAACAAGTCCTCCCCTGCATGCTTGATGAAGAGAGTACTGTCGATCGTTCCTCGTACAAAACCATTCTTTAGAAGATGAGTCGCAAGCCGCTCATACCAAGCTCTAAGAGCTTGATGAAGACCATACAATGCCTTGTCCAGCTTGCAGATGTAGTTCGGATGAACAGAGTCTTCAAAACCAGGCGGCTGTTTGACATAGACTTCTTCAACCACTTGACCATACATAAATGCACTCTTAACGTCAAGCTGGTAAACCCGAAATCCTTTGAATGAAGCGTATGCCAGGAAAATGCGGATGGATTCCAAACGAGCAACCGGGGAAAATACTTCATCGTAGTCCAAACCTTCAATTTGAGTGAAGCCCTGGACCACTAGACGTGCTTTGTTGCGAAATACCACGCCCCGATCATCCTTCTTCACACGATATACCCAACGAGTGCCAATAGGATGAACACCCTTGGGTAAAGGCACTAAAGTCCATACTTGCAGCTTGTTGAATTGTTGAAGCTCTTCCTGCATAGCCTCAACCCAGTATGGATCCTTCAACGCATCAGCTGTCTTCTTCGGTTCTACTTGTGAGAGAAAGCATTCTTCAATTTCCGAAGCAAGACAAACAGGATCAGTGACGGTAACAGGAGACGGTGTCAACACAGATTGTTCAGCAGCAGCAATCTGTCGTCTCGTTAAAACACCTTTGTTTAAATCACCAAGAATGGCATCAACTGGATATGACACATTGAACCGAGAACTCGGAATTGCAGCCGGAACGATGATAGAATCAAGGTTTGTAGAGTCAGCTTCAAGTTCGAGTTGAAGTGCAGGTAAATCTCCAAGGTCAGATGCAAGTGATTGAACAGAATCGTCAAACATTAGTTCCTCATCATTTGTAGGATCAGGAACATTCTCAGTAACGAGTGGAGGTGGAGTCTCACAAGTAGCAGCAGGAGCAGTTGCTAGTGTTCCTGTAGGTGGTGAAGGAACAGAGATGTGTGGTGTCTCAGAAGCGATGTCCAGCCCGTGAAGTAGTGTCACTATATCCTCTTCTTCATCCACCTCAGGAATATTAAAAAAATCAAACAGTGTTTGATAGTCAAACAAATATTCGGGTCCCTTCCCCTGAGGGTTGTCAGTGTAATGGAAAAAGGTGACTTCAAAATGTTCTTCCACACGCTTGGACACTAGATTATACACACGTTTGTTTGGTGAGTTATTAGAGAATCCTAGAAAAACACCTTCACAAGATTTCTCACCAAACTTAGCAATTCGTTCCTTGGTGTGCATAATAGTGCATAGGCAGCCAAATGGTTCAAGAAACTATAGATTAGGCTTCTGTTGTTGAACAATTCATAGGATGTCTTGTTCTTCTTCTTAACCATTAACACCCGATTCAGAACATAGCAGGCCGTATTCACAGCTTCGGCCCATAATGTGATTGGAAGCTTAGAGTCAGATAGCATTGTACGTGCAGCCTCAATCAAAGTCCTATTCTTACGTTCTGCAACCCCATTTTGCTGTGGAGTCCTTGCGGCACTTAATTGGTGTTCAATACCATTGCTCAAACAGTACAGCTCTATAATCGAGTTCTTAAACTCTGTACCGTTATCACTCCTTATCTTCTTGATTCTCAACTCACAAAGATTTTGCAGTTTTTCGAATAAATAGATGAGAATCTCAGGCACTTCATCCTTGGTCTTCAGAAAATAAACCAAAGAAAACCGCGAATAATCATCCGTCACAACTAGGCAATACGAAACTCCTCCCAAACTCTTCTTTCTGACTGGCCCGAATAGATCCATGTGAAACAGCTCCAAGGGCTTCTCAGTTGAATTGGCCAGCTTCGGTCTGTGAGACTTCTTGTGTTGCTTTCCTTTCTGACAAGGGACGCAATGATCATTCAGTCCAAAGGATTGCTTAGGGACACCTCGCACTAGATCATTCTTGATCAGGTAGTTCATCTTGCGAAAGTGCAAGTGTCCCATACGCCTGTGCCATAATAACGATTCCTTCTCAGGAGCTTTAGATAGAAGACATGTGAGCTGTGTAGTTTCCACAGTACTTATGTCAAGAATATACGTGTCTCGCTCCCGAGGTGCCCTCAGAAGCACCCATTCTTCAGGGATAACAAATCCCGGCTTCAATATGCAACACTCGGTGTCTGTGAAAGTAGTAGTGTACTTTTTATCGCATACTTGAGAGACACTGAGAAGATTGTGTTGAAATTGTTCTACAAAATTCACCTTCTCAAAGCTTACCATTCCATTAGTAAGCGTACCCTGACCAGAAATAACTCCCCCTTTGTCACCAGCGAAGGCCACATATCCTCCATTGTAGGCATGAACCTCAGATAAAAGGGAAACATCACCGGTCATGTGCCGAGAACAACCGCTGTCGATATACCATTTACTATTCTTTACAGATTCAGGTTGCTACGGCACCACAAACAAGGTAAATTAGTTAGAAATGGAGACCCAAGCCTTTATAGTCTTGGGTACTCCAGTAACATCATCAACAATGACCACATCAGTCAAAACTTTGTTTTCAAAAAGTTTAGAATGTTTTACTGATGAGGTATTTTCGGATGTAGAATCTTTGCAAGATTCTTTAATCTTCCAAACCTGCTTTGGTTTGGATGCTTGCGAGTCAACAACTTTGAGCTTCAAGTTTTGCAAAGTATTTTGCTCAACTTTGTTGACTTTGACAACTGGGACAAGAGTCTTTGAGCCTTTCATTGAAATAGACTTCTTTGAAGGATTCTTAAATTTTGAGGCTCGCGAAACCTGTTTCCCATACTGTTTCTTCGCAAGCACGGGACAAACATTTATCAAATGACCTTGCTTCTTGCAGTAGAAGCAGGATCGATGTTCAACACTTGATTGAGATTGAGGAATAAACTGATGAGCTCGACCAAAAGAAGCATGTGTTGAATAGTCACATTTACGTGAGCATTCAACAAGAGATGCTTTAGAAGAGTTTTTAGAAGATTTATTTAATATAGTTGTTTTAGAAACAATCTTCTTTTGAGGTTTAGCCATAGCTTTACCTTTTCCTTTTGTTATAGCCTGTTCATTTTGTTCGATAGTAATTATATGATTTTCAGGCTTGACGTTTTTCTTAACTGGTCGATACTCTTGATCAGTTATATCCTCAATTTCAATTTCCTCTTCAATAATACGAGGAAGCACAGAAAGAGTCTTTCTTAATTTAGGCTCAACTATATTTTCAGACTTAATAAGTTCAGTCTGATGAATCTTGGCCTTAATAGGTTTAACTTTCTCAACCTTTTGAGTCTTACTTGTTTCAGACTCACTAGTATTAGCCCTAACTGGCTCGGGCCTACTAGTTTCAGGTTGTTTGGATGCAATGAAGACAATTTCAGCCTTAACTAGCTCATTCTTACTTATTATGATGCTAACAGCAGGTTTGACGGGTTTAACATCTATCTTTGTAAAGATAGGCATTAAGTCATTAACATTATCCCTAACAGGCATGGGAAGATAATCCTTAGGAGGTGGAACTTGATGAAAACCAAGTCCTGCCTTACTTTTGGTATCGGTCCTCTGTGCCTGTAGGATTTCATCAAAGATTAGAGAGGAGACCGAAAAGTTTGAAAGCTTTTTCTTTAAATTTAGAACCTCAGTTTGAGACTCAACAAGTTCTTTTTTAACAGATGATAGTACATCAACATAGCTACCAATTTCATCTTGTTGTTCAAAAATTTTAGCTTTCAATTCCTTTTTCTCTTCTAAAATAGCTTTTAACTTTAAACCACTTGCCTTATCACTGTTTCTTAACATGTCATTTGTTTCATTTAAATTTTCAATAACAGTGGTAAGGCGTTTGGTATCCTCTCTATACCTGTTTAGTTGGTTAGTCAATTTAATGCACGAAATACAAGATAAAGGTTCGTCATCTACCTCATGCACCTCAGCCATCAATGCCTTTTCTGCATCATCCTCATCTGGATCAGACCATTCCCAAGCATTGTTAGAAAGCAGCAGTGCAGCGGAAACCATTGCCTTCTCATCATTTTTGGTCTTATCAGTTGAGTTGTACTGAGAAGGTTTAGATAGGCCAGAAGGTGGGTTCTTCTTGCGGTCGCATTCACGAGCAAAGTGTCCATAGTTATGACACTCGTAGCATTTCACCTTGCTCTTGTTAAAACCCAGACCCTTCTCTTCCGAATCAGTGACATTCTTCCTTCCAGTTTTCTTTAAGAAGTTCTTGACTCTTCTTGTGAGCATAGCCATGCTCCACTTCAAGTCCATACGCTCAAGCTCTTCTTGATCAATTTGACTGAAATCTTCTTCAGTTAGATCCACAGTGCTGTTCTTGTTGGATAGGAAGTCATCATAAGCCGACAAGAAAGCTGTAAAGACAGCTGCATGTTCTTCAACAACTGCAGGAGATGCACATTTGAAGTTTGAATAAGCACCACTCCCACTTGAAGAGTTGATGGAAGAATATCCAAATCCACCAGATGTACTTGGAGCACCAGAACTACCAGAACCTCCAGAGAAAAATTCAGAACTAGCAGCTTGAGTCACTGCAGCAGGAACATCCACACCATATAACTTCGGGTTCTGAAGGTGTGTAGTAGCTTTGGTTTCCTTTTTCTGCATATCTAAGAGATCAGCAGCAATCTGTCCAACCAAATCATCTAGCTCCATGTCCATAATGTCTTCATCTTTTTCCATCAGCAGCACTCGTGTATTCCACTTTTTGGGTAAGGAACCCAAAAGCTTCTTGTTAACATCAGTTTTGTCGAGATTTACACCTCCCTCGACTAATTCACTAACAAGCTGTGAATATCTACTGCACATATCTTCAAGAGATTCAGTAGGCAGCATGTCAAAGACTTCAAACTGTTTCTTGACTAGATCCAGTTTGTTCCGTTTGTACTGATCACTGCCACCACATTTTTTTTCAAAAGCAATCCATAAATCATACGCAGTTTTGTGGTGGCGAAGTTGTCGGAGAATCTGTTGAGGTAAAGCCATGGTAATAGTAGAGTAAGTCTTCTTTTCAGTGTCAAAAGCCTTACGTTCCTTAGGAGTCATAGACTTAATGGATTTTTCAGGAATAGGTCCATCAAAGATACCGGTCCTCCCGGGGCGTTCATATCTTTCTTCCATATAAATTAGCATTTCAGGATCGTTGAAAGATACAAATGCTTCAAATCTCTGACGCCAATCCGAGTAATTCATTCCATTTGTATACATAGGTGGTTTATTTGTTGAACCCACCTCACTATTATGTTTTAACAAAGCCCCAACTTGTTGAATAGATGCTAATGCAGAAGACGTCATCGTAACAGGCTCGAGAGACTTTTCAAAAGTTTGCTAAAACTGGAGTTAGCGACACTAATGTTGTGTCGCAACTTGTGTCGCAGAAGATCTTACAGCGACACAAATATTGTGTCGCAAGATATCTGTGGCGCAGACCTTGTGTCGCAAAACAAGTATGTCGCAACTTTTATGTCGCAAAGATTAAGGTCGCTAAAACCCTATTAGCGACACAAATTAATGTCGCAGACTTGTGTCGCAAAACGGCGCTGTCAGACCCCAGAAAACTCAAAAACGAAAAATTTCGAAACCTAATGATTTTTTAATGAAAAACTTCGTAAAAGCTTAGTTTTTTAGGCTTAAAAACTCCAAGTTTCAGCTCCAAAACACTTTATAATGAAGATCAAACACCAAAAAAATGTTAAATAATCAAAATAAGTATTAAAAACTTACCAAAACGATTTGATACCACCAAAATCAATGATTATGGCTCTGATACCAATTGTAGATCCCTTAGGATGGATCTTTTGATCAAATTGAATGGTGGAGACAAACACAAACACAAAGAATATAAAGCTTAAAAACAATGAAGTGCAAATCAATAATAATACTTTATATTTCTTTCTCAATAAATACAACAGCCAAACAGAGAATAAGTGTGTGTAAAATCCCCCAAAAAAGTCTTTTTCTAAAACCCTAACATTTGGGTATTTATACTAAACAAACTGGCCGGATTATGCGACACAAGCCTTGTGTCGCATAGATCACTATTGCGACATAAGCTCTGTGTCGCAACTACAACTAATGCGACACAAGCATTGTGTCGCATAACACAGAAAATGTAATTCTAACTAACTCAATTACATTAACAAACACATTACAGACTTGACCAACTGACAGACACACTAAGATGCATCAACAAATGGGATCATCGTCTCTGTCTCTATTTCTTTCACAACGCATCCTCTTTACAACCAGTCTTCTTCACCTGCCAGGCTTCTCCCCTGAGCTGCCGCGCTCTTCAACAAGGGTTTTATCTCCGCCTAAGCTATGGTGATATAGTTGTAATAGGTTTGGTTGGAATTGTTGTTGTGATTGTGGGTGTGGTGGTGGTTGTGGATTGGGCAGTCAGCTCACTAATGACAACCCCACTAGACCGTCTTCTTGTTTGACCTTCTAGTGAATAATGAGGTATCATTTATAATCATCGTCTTCATTTAACTTATATTTGCCTTTATCCATAGTAAAACGAGACCCTAAGTGAGATCCAAGTTTTATTAGATCTAGATTCATCCAACTGTGGAATATCATCTTCATCATCACTTTCATCAACACTCTAGGTCTGTTTACACGCAAACCCCTATATTCTCCTCGAATTTAGATATTCTAGTTTTAAAGCTTTGTCATACCTAGGCTTTGAATTAATCGCAATCGAGTTGTTTCTCCAATCGTAGAGTTAAACAATCAAAAGTAATTATCTCCCCATTTAGTAAGAACTTAAATTTGTACAAATTAAAAATGAAAAATAACTGAATATAAACAAATATGAAATTATTCATATTAAAAAGCACATTCTTTTTGTGAGAGTCACTGTTACGAAGATCATATTAGCCATGATGTAGACTGTACACAGTAGGAAATATTGTATTCCTTGGTTATTATGTATGTAATTTATAGTTCACGACGATTATTGGTATTGTTGTCCACTTAAGCAGTCAACACTCAGAATTTTCAAGTACACGTTTAGTTATTGTTCACGATTAACTATGTATCTCACATTTGATATACCCTTACAATCAAGAAAGTCCAGAATTCCATGTATTGGATGTTTTAACTTTAATTTCATCTCTAAAGTCAAGTCCTTTATATTAAGAGCAATGTACTTTTGTACATGTGAAGAGACTAGACTAGGGTTTGAGCCGAACAAATCTAAAATCAAACCAGATGTGACAGGTCTGTACTTTCGTACAACAAAGCGACATAGTTTGACTAGAGACCTTCAAAACGGTATTCTTGTTTCGCGGTCGAGTTTGCTCTATTTTTAGGATACACTAACTGAGACTAGGTCAGCATGTTTCAAGATGTAGCAGAAGAAACAGTCAGTGAACCCCCAAGATGAATTGGTTAATATTTATCCAATAACATGTATTCAGGTACAATCTATCTCCTAAGAATTAAGACTTAAGTCGTACATCAAAATAAAGATTTCACAGAAAAATTGTATTATTTAGTATAGATTAGGTACTTGAAAACCTTTATGTCGTATGCCTACCAATACATCGTATGATGAAGCTACCCTTCCCTTTACTCCATGCCGAAGCCTTATTAAGTTAGTTACGTTTATATTTAAAGGTACTTTTTACTGTGTATGTACTACATCTAAAAGTCACACATATAATAATGTTCTAAGCATGGGTAATGTTTTCGTCATTCCTTCACGTCATTACAGTGACACTCATATTTTTATAGGTTTTTCAAACTAACTAAAAATACTAAGAAATAAAGATAGATAAAAGTTCTTAAGGGAGATATGTCACTCATGATTTGTCATTCCAGCGATGTGGACTAACAATTCAAAACTTAATTTATCAAAAGTCTTACCATAGAATTCAGCTAGACTATCATCCCAGAGTTGATCTTATCTCCCCCTCATTCGCTACGTCTTCTGCTGAACTTGTAGCCTCTGAAGTGTATGTTTCTGCACACTAGATAAAAATCATTAGATACAAAGGGGTACCCAAGCCACCACGGACTTGGATCGACCATTCTCATCAACAAATGTATATTCCTTCAGATATCCATCTCGCCTTTCAGGTGACTTGGATACGCTGGAGTTCATACTTATTGGGGAATGGGAGGAGCTACCATTAGACCTTCTATCCGGAGACCTTTGGAAAAGTCTCTGATTGACTTGCATTTGGTTTGAAGAGTATCTAACCCTAGACTTATAGTTATAATTCGAATTATAAAATTTCCTATTACTACTACTCTGGTTAGAAAAACTTTTGTTGGGGTTGTTAAAACTTTTTGAAGGTTTCGACCAAATTGATTCTCCATTTGAGCTTCCTATTTCAGGAGAAGTGCTCCTTGGACTATCATTTTTCGAAACTCTTGATTTCTTATATGGACACACACTTGCTACATGTCCCTTTTGATAGCACATGAAGCAAGAACGCTTCTCCAAGGCTTTCTTTTGAGCCTTGAGAATCGCTTGGGGTTCCAATTCTGTTTGTTTACCTTTTTCATTTTTATTCTTAACATCTTCTAATTTAGGTCTAACAAACTCAATTTTAGTATTTGACTCTTCATTGGTCCCTGACTCAGCTCTCTCTGACTTGGTCTACTCGGTGATGTCTACCATCTCAGAGACTACTGGTCGTGTAGTAGAGTCAGCTTCTTGAACATTTAATAGACTATCTAAGGTTTCAACTGAAAAAAATTTTAGTTCAATTTTCTTATTAAGTTCAACAATTCTAACGTTAGCGTCTGCTAGTTCTTTTTCATTATTTGAAGACTGTTTAGTTAAATCTAAAACATGCTCACGAGCTAAGTCAATTATTTGACTCTGCTCGTTCACTTTGTATTTTAAAACTTTTAAATCCTCTTTATCAGATTTAACTTTATTAACAAACTCAGAGTTTCTCAGTTTTAAAATTGTGTTTTCTTCTTTTAAAGCATTTAACTTAGTTGGGATCGTTTGAGATGACTCTATTAAATTCTCAGCCTGCTCTGCAAAGTTAGTACATAAAACACAAAAATTAACTTGTTGATACATTAGTGTGTCTGTCACTTGGTCTAGGTTTTGAGTTGTAATTAATTAGTAACATTCTGTATTAGGCGACATTGGCAATATCGCTTTAGCGATATTGACAATATCGCATAGGCGATATCACCAATATCGCCAACATCGCTGATTAGTTACCTATAAATACTTGGTTAGGGTTTCAGTTTTGTGGTTGCTCAACACCTACGAATTTGTGTGCAGCCTGTGGTATTCTCTGGTCAGTATTTGTTAGTCACAATCTGTGCTTTGATTAATACAAAATATTTGTGACTGTGTGTTATGTTTTGGTTTATAACGTACATTGAATAGCTATTGATTTCCGCGCTTTAGCTATTGAATATTGATTTCTTGTTAAAGGTCTGTCCTTATTCGATCCTACAATTGGTATCAGAGCCATTTATCCATTGGATTAGTGGTTATTGAATCAATATTTGTACGTTAAAAACGCTAAATAACTAGTTTTCATATAGATTAATTGATTAATAGTCTTAAATCTGTTTAACTAGTGTTTTTCTGTGTTTTCTGGATTTGTGTTCGTCATTTGTAGCCTTAAAATTTGATTAAATCGTTAATATTCGTATTTTTAGGGTTTACAGCCGTTTTAGCGATATTAGAAGCGATATTACCATAATATCGCCTTTAGGGTTTTGAGCGATATTACCTTATCTGAACTCATTAATTTGAGCGATATCTCTAGCGATATTACTAGAGATATTACTTAGCGATATCGCCTAATTAATTTTAGCGATATTAGCATCAATATTGCCTGTGATATCGCCTTTATTATTCTAATTTTGATTTGCGCTTTAACTAGCGATATCATCAATATCGCTCAATCATCAGCATCTTAGCGATATCATCAATATCGCTATAACTGTTTTAAATCAGAATTTTAAAATAAAACAAAGTTTTATCCTACTTAATACATATTAAAATGTCTACTTTACAAGCTGTTAATGCTATGTTAAAACACAATGCTGAGGTTGGTAGCGCAAACAAACCTCCATTCTTTGCACCTGGAATGGAGTATTCTGAATGGCGCGGTAGATTTTTATCTTTTGTTGCTTTTACTGACCCCGAAATGGAGATACCTTTGATCGAGCGCTATGTTCGACCGGCCGCAAGTGGTGAACATGTGGGTGTTCCTCCTCCAAAACCCATTCGTTCAATAACTGCTGAAGAACGAAAAGCTTGGGAGTGCGAAAGAAAGACTCATTCAGCTATAACCATGTCTCTTCCTGCTGACACGATGAAGATGTTTAAACAACATGAGTTAGCGTATGATCTTTGGAATGCAATTGCCGAAAGATGTGGAGGAACTGTCGAATATAAGCAAACTAAATTAGAGTTTGTGAAGAAACAGTATGATCTGTTTGACATTCAGAAAAACGAGTCAGTCAAGGATTTATTCTGTCGTTACTCACGTCTTGTGAACGAACTGACTGAGGGAGGTTACAAGTTCTCCACTGTTGAGATCAACAAGAAACTGTTAAATGCTCTACCTCCTAGTTGGGAGACCAGAGTATTAATGATGGAGAGTGATCCTGAAGTGTTAGCTATGTCCTTAGATCAGCTTGTTCGCAAATTAGAAACTTGTGCTTTGGACATTCAAAAGAAAAGCACTAGATCTAGTTCTTTGCTTGCTGATACAAGCAGTTTTGGATATGGAAGCACTGCTTTAATAACTGGACCATCTACTGGAACCACTTATTCTTCTGGTGGTACTTCTGTTGGAACGTTTTCTTCTATCCCAGCTCAATCAACTTCCTCTTCTACTACATCACACAAAGAGCATGCAGTAATCTTCAATGCATTTTTATCATCATATGATGATTTTTTATCCAAGAGGATTAGCTCCATAGATCTTACCGATGAGGACTTTGCTCAAATTGATCCTGATGAGCTAGAGAGAGTTGATCTTCGTTGGAACATGGCTATGCTTACCAGAAGAACGAAGACATATTTGAAGAGAACGGGAAAGAAGTCTCTTGAAGATATCACTGATAAAACTAGCATGGGTTTCGATAAATCCAAGATTAGATGCTACAAGTGTCAAAATCTGGGTCATTTTGCTAGAGAATGTAAGAAAGGTAGACAACCGTCTACTGGATTTACCAAACCTTCTACTTTCAAGAAGGAGAATGAGGTTGCCAAGGCTGCTTTATTGTTGGATGATGAAGCCTATGATTTTTCTGCTATGGACGATCAGGATAATGTCGCTCTTATGACGGATACTCAAAATGGGGTAGAATTTTTTGATTGTAATTCCTGTATCACACTAACTGGTAAAATCAACAGGTTCATAGTAGATAATGATCGCTTGAATACAGATCTAACCAATCTTATTGAAGCCAACAAAGTTTTAAAAGATAACGAAAAATTATTTACTATTAATCAGAAAGCTCTTATCGACGAAAAGAAAGAGTTAAAGGCAATGATTTTTAGCAAACAAGATGAGATTGACAGTTATTTAAAACTTATTTCACATCTTAAAAAGGAACTTGCTGAAACTCAATCTGACAATGTTGATTTAAAACGAAGACTTGCAAACATCTCCACATCTACTATGGTCTTTTCCGACATTCTGCAAAATCAACGGACTAATACGAAGAGTAAGGCAGGCATTGGTTATCACAACCAACCTCCTCCCTCAAATTTGAATCAGCCCAGTCTTTCGCAGGATGAAATAAAAGATTATGTACCTTCTGTTCTCAAGAAGGATACAAATCCTGTGATTAAATCAGTTAATGTTGAGTATCCCGATCAGCCTAAGCTTGCCAAGGCTGAGGATGTTATACAGCCTAAGATTGTTAAGGCTGCTGATGTAAAGCGACCTGAGTCGCTTAAAGTCTTGAGTTCAAATAACAAGAAGGCTGAGCCTATTAAGCCTAAATTTGAACCGATTATGTTTGTGCCTTCAACAAATGTTGAAGAGGTGGTAGAGGTGAAGGATGTAACTCATAAGGTTACAAAGAAAGTTGAGAAGAATAACAACAAACCAGAAAATTTAATCCTTACTGTCGAAGGTAGAGGTCAAATATTTTCTAAAAATAAATCTATTACTAAGGATTTAAAAGTGAAACAGGTAGAGAATATTCAAAATCATAAGGTTTCAATTAAAAATCCTTCATCTAAGATTTCCTCAACTATAAATACATTTACTCCATCATGCTTACATCAGTGTTCATGTGCTGTAAATGTACCTGAAAACAAGCCTCGTAGGGTTCCTCTTTCGCCAAAACCACTATTGAGTGATGATCAAACCTTTCGAGAGAGACGATCATGTTTCTACTGTAAGAAGCAGGGTCATCTCATTAATCAGTGTCCAGTGCTTGCTAGAAAATGGGCATCAAGAAATGATCCACGTTATTCTAAAAATAGAAATTTTCAAAAGACAAAAGAACATGGATTATCTCGAAATGTTCCAATTTCTAGAGTTAATAACATTACACCTACTCAACCAATGGTTCGAAAGGTTGATGTTGTTAATAAGCAACCAATTATTCCTCAGAAAGTTTGGAAAAAGAAAGTTGTAGGGAATAGTGTGTCATCTATAGTTATCACATCAGTAAAAGAAAATGATTTACTGAAAAACAAGGTTTTAACTAATGTGGTAATAATCGATGAAGTCTCAGGAGTACCCAAGTCTGTCAAGGCTTGGGTCTCCATTTTAAATTAACAATCTTTTCTTGGTGTTGTGACAGTCAAAGGTGCTGAATAGCAAGTGGTATGTTGACAGTGGCTGTTTACGACACATGACAGGCAATATCTCCCTTCTCTCTGATGTTAAACCATATAATGGGGAATATGTTGCTTTTGCTGGCAATAACGGTGGTAAGATAACTTCTTGCGTACAAAGGGTGAAAACACCAGATATACTGACCTATCTGTTTGATAGACTTGAGACAATTGGTTTTTCAAAAAGACGTTTAATTGTGTCTGAAAACAACTAGGGAGATGATAGTATATTAGGAGACACCCCTCAAAAGTCAATCTTAAGTTTTATCCTCGATGTATCAGTAGGTTTATCTCGTATTTGTTATATTTGTCCTTACAGATATCTGATTACTTGCACGATGTATTGGTAGGCATTCTCATACTCCTCTTTAAGCAACTAAGAAATACCTTAATCTGTGTTTAATCTGTTGTGATGACCATCATATGATGTATGACAATGTGTCTTAATTCTTATGTATCAGCTTGCCATGCTTCTATTAACTTGAGTTTGTATATGACAACATTTGGGGATTTATATTGTCTGTTTCCTTTGTTGTACGTTTGTACAGACCTGGTCTCAGTCAGTATACTTTCAACATCTAAGCAAACAAAAGTCAAAAGTACTTTCAAATCTTATAAAATCAAAGATTACTTACAAGGTCGCCAAATGGTTTGACCAAGTCTGGTTTTGCTTACACCTTAATCAAGTTTATGTCGCTTTGTTGTACGTATGTACCGACCTGTCACCGCTGGCTTGATTCTTAAAAATGTTGAATTCAAATGCTTTCTCTAACTAATCGAAGTCTTGGGCATGTCTCGATACTAGGAGTATGTCTATGTAAGATTCACGGAGATCTATTCACTCTCACAATAACTGCTAAGCTTGAAGTTGATTATGTTACATGTTTAAGTGGACAAACAATACCGATAATCGTCTTGTTACTGATTGTCTCTTTGGCTAGTTAACTTTGCGTGCTAAATTTACATTTGGACAACTATACTGATAATCGAATTAAAATTTGATATTGTCTTGCGAATCTGTCTTTCTAATATGATCCCTAATTCGACACCATCTAGTTTGCCACCAAAGATAGATCCAGTGACAAAGCAGCCGATTATTAGAGTTCATTATTCATCAGCTGCAAATTTGAAGAAGATATCTCTGGAAGATGTTACCCTTGACTTTCTATGAAGATTTGACTGCTGATTATTTTTGAAGACCAAGCTGAAGACACGGGGGAGTTTGTTGATACATTAGTGTGTCTGTCACTTGGTCTAGGTTTTGAGTTGTAATTAATTAGTAACATTCTGTATTAGGCGACATTGGCAATATCACTTTAGCGATATTGACAATATCGCATAGGCGATATCACCAATATCGCCAACATCGCTGATTAGTTACCTATAAATACTTGGTTAGGGTTTCAGTTTTGTGGTTGCTCAACACCTACGAATTTGTGTGCAGCCTGTGGTATTCTCTGGTCAGTATTTGTTAGTCACAATCTGTGCTTTGATTAATACAAAATATTTGTGACTGTGTGTTATGTTTTGGTTTATAACGTACATTGAATAGCTATTGATTTCCGCGCTTTAGCTATTGAATATTGATTTCTTGTTAAAGGTCTGTCCTTATTCGGTCCTACATAACTACATAATCTAAGTTTAGAATAACCTTATGCTTCTCAGCATCCATGCTGGACATATATGTAATGAAGTCCTTTGTACTCATAGTATCAGTTGACTCCAATCTTATAACCCTGGTCTCTGAAGCAGGTAACTCTCTCTCAGTCTTCTTCTTACTAGTATCCTTTGGATCAGCCTCATCAATTGTGGTCACGAATTCCTGAGACTCTTCAACAGGTGTACTCCAATCATATGAACCGTCATTTGTATGAGTAACCAAGGCTCTGGAATATGTAATATTCCCTGAGTATTGATCACTAGTAGACGTCCGTTGATATGTGTCAGCCTTACTCTCTTTGATCTGTTCACTACCATCGAATCTTTTCTCCAAAGCTACCTAGAGCTCTCTAGAAAAGTGGTAACGTTGTTTGAAGGTATGTTTAATTTCTTCAGGAAGACACTTGATGATAGTAGACAATGCCTTTTTCTCTACATCATACATCTTTTTGTCTGCCTCCTTCATTGTTGAATACGAATAAATCTACGTTTCCCTTCGAATTCATAAGTAGGTGCATCATACCCTTCATTTATACAGATCCACATCTTGATGTCATTGAATTTTACAAATGATTCAAATCTATCTTTCCATTAGAAGTAATCTTCATCTTTTAAAAGCTTTGGTGGTGAAGCAGTCTTACCTACTTCATAATCCATTTGTATCAGCTTGTTCACATTTGACATCGTAAATAGAGAGTATACGTACTTGGTGAAGTCAACTAAAGGCAAGTTCACTCACAACACAGATTTCCCTCCAAAAATTCGCGCAAAATTTTTCGAGTAAAATTTAAATTTTCTCAAACAAAAGTTAAACAATGGTAAGCCTAAATTCAAATTTTGGCGAAAGAAAAATTTGTCGGAAACAATGGTAATCCAAAGTTAGGAATTTTCGAACTTATAAGTTCGTACAAACTTATAAAGTTCGAACAAAACCTAAGTTCGAAGGGAGTCACCGACAGGTAAGTTCGAAGGGTACAAGTTCATACGAACTTACAGTACTTTCTAAGTTCGAACGTACTTTCTAAGTTAGTAAAATCTGCTGTTGAAAAACTCAGATCTGAAATTTTCAGATCTGGGTTCGTTTCAACTTGCAACTTCGAATACCTTGTATACTAAGTGATAATATACAACTTTCAAAGCTAAAAACAACAATCTAACTTTCAAATCTTTTGAAATCACTCGTTTCCTTAAAGTTTTTTTACCCCGAACCAAATCGAACGAATCGAAAGGCTCTGATACCACTTGTATTCGAACTTACAACTCCGAAAAACCTCTAAAAACCTATTTTCTAAAACTTTTGGACTTTGGTATATATAGGCACCTAAGTTCGTACGAACTTAGGCACTTTCTAAGTTCGTACAAACTTAATAAGTTCTACCTACTCTAAGTTTGTACGAACCTATAAGTTCGTATGAACCTACCAAATACACATACAAAACTTAAGTTAATTGTAAGGTCGCTAGATCTTGGTTCGATAACGGATTATCTTTAAGGTATTGAGGTGCGAAATCCCTCAATACTTTAGGTTTACGCTTATATAACTTTGCTAGTAATTAAATATTTGCTGTGTGTAATAATGGCACGGAAGACTAATCCTCTGGATTTCTCATTCCATTTAGTTGCACCAATTTCTCGAATCGAGCTCTGTCGAACGCTTTGGTGTATAAGTCTGCTAAATTGTCCACGGATGGAACCTTAGCTAACTTTATCAGATTCTTCTTAGCACAGTCTCTAATAAAGTGATGTCGAATATCAATGTGCTTAGTTTTACTGTGCTTGACCGGATTATTGGTTATAGAGATCGTTGATTCATTATCAATCATCATAGGAGTATTTGCTATACTCAACCCATAATCATGCAGTTGCTGTTGTATCCACATAACTTGAGAACAACAGCTGCCAGCTGCAACATACTCATCTTCACATGTAGAAATGGCGACTGAGGTCTGCTTCTTGCACTGCCAAGAGACTAGTCTACCTCCTAGGAATTGACATCCACCGGTTGTAGACTTTCTATTCTGATTGCATCCTCCGTAATCAGAATCAGTGTAAGCCACAAAATCTAAGTCTCCATCAGTCGGATACCAAAGTCCCAGCTTCGGTTTCCCTGTTTTACAGCTTGCATGTGAGATTCTTTAAGAGTAGCTTGATATCTTGCGCAGACACATACTGCAAACATTATATCAGGCCTTGATGCTGTTAGATACATTAGTGATCCAATCATGGCCCTATAAAGAGTAGGATCCACGTCTCTATCACTCGATGTATCTGGACCAATACCATGAGCTTCCGGAATAGGAGTATGAAAAACTCTAGATTCTTCCATCTTAAATCGTTCTAGAAGCTCATTAGTATACTTAGTCTGATGAATGAAATATACATCTTTCTTTTGATCGACTTGCAATCCTAAGAAAAATGTCAATTCACCCATTGCTGACATCTCAAACTTGTTCTTCATAACTTGTTCAAATTCACTACACATCCTTGCGTCAGATGACCCAAAGATGATATCGTCAACATATACTTGAACAAGTAGAAAGTCTCTCTTTTTCCATTTGACAAAGAGTGTACTATCTATTCTTCCTCTTGTAAAATCATTTTCAAGAAGATAAGTAGATAATGTTTCATACCACGCTCTCGGTGCTTGATGTAATCCATATAGAGCCATATCAAGATGATATACTCTATCTGGATACTTTGGATCAGTAAATCCCGGTGGTTGAGAAACATACACCGTTTCTTTGACTTTGCCATGCAAGAAGGCACTTTTAACATCCAGCTGAAATACTTTCATTTTCTTTGAGGCTGCAAATGCTAAGAATAACCTAATTGCTTCAAGCCTAGCCACAGGTGCAAACACTTCATTGTAGTCAATCCCCTCTTGTTGATTGAAACCTTGAACAACTAGACGAGCTTTATTGCGAATCACGATTCCCCGATCGTCTTTCTTGCACTTAAACACCCATCTAGTTCCAATTGGATATTCTCCAACGGGTAAGTCATATGGTGCACTGAATTGAGGTTCATATGGTGCACTGAATTGATGTTGTATGCCTTTGCTTAAGCAATATACATTCAACGTAGAATTCTTGAACTCAGTCTCATTGTCACTACGAATTCTCTTAACTCTTTTTCTATAGATATTCTCTATTAGATCTAGAAACTCCATAAGAATGCCCGGAGTTTCATCCTTAGATCCCAAAAAGAATACCCAAGAGAATCTAGAGAAATCGTTTGTGACAACCAGACTGTACCATTTGCCACCTATGTTTCTCTTGCTTATGGGGCCAAAGAGATCCATATGTAGCAACTCAAAAGGCGAGGAAATAGAGTTCGCAGTTTTAGACTTGTGTGGTTTCTTATCCTGTTTTCCTTTCAAGTAGGATATACACTTGTCTTCAAATGCAAAACTCTTCGGTGGTACACCCAGAACTAACTCATGATTTGTTATATAGTTCATTTTACGAAAGTTTAGGTGTGCAATTTTCTTATGCCATAGTAGAGAGTCTGATTCTGAAGCCTTGGATAACAGACAAGTAGACTCCATTGAAGTGATAGGAGCATTCATGTTGATAGCATAAATGTCCTTCTTCCTTGGAGCTTTCATCAGTATCCATTTGTCAGGAATAATAAATCCCGGCATCAGGATCAAGGCCTCTTTCTCAGTGAAGAGAACAGGGTGACCTTTATCACAGACTTGGGAAACACTCACTAGGTTGTGCGTCAGTTCTTCAACATAATTCACATCCTCTAGAGTCAAAGTTCCATTCGATACTTTTCCTTTCCCAGTAATTACTCCTCCTTTATCACCAGCGAAGTGCACTCCTTGTCTCAGTCCACCTCTGAAGTCTGTCAGTAGACTTCTGGTTCCTGTCATGTGCCTAGAGCATCCACTGTCAACATACCACCAATTGTCATTGTTCCCAGTCTGCTCCTGCACATACAAGTTGTACACAATTAGTTCTCAAGAGGGACCCAAGCCATTACGGTCTTGGTTTGTCCCTTATCATCTACAAACTGTAGCTCTTTAAAGTAACCATCCTTTCCATTAGGAGCTTTGGTCACCTTTGAAGGAGCATCAGCTTGCTGATGATTAGTGGTCCTGGGTCTATGAGTTGACTGATTTCCAACCCTCCCCGATACACAACCCTGGGATTTTTGCCCTTGGTTACGAATATTATAGAACCCTTGGTTAACTCCTTGTGAGCGAGATGTAGAACTGAACTCAAAGTGACTATGGTTCCTTCTCGGAGTCATAAACCTCGACGGCACTTGATCTTTATTAAAATTTTCATGCCGTTTAGGTTTGGGCGGCGAGACACTGTGAGAAGCATCTCTTTTAAGAGCATTCACAGGTTTAATACCAATTCCCGGTCTGGTACCTAACCTATCTGTGCTCGAACTAGAGATGTTTTGAGGCTTATCACTGTTCTCGCGCTTAGGAGTAGCTTCTGTCTTCTTATTGGGACAACAAGAAGATACGTGTCCTTTTTGATGACACTTGAAGCATGACATCTGCTTTCGTGACTTAACAGTCTTAGCAGTCTCCTTCTTTGTCTGATTAGAAGACACTGAAGGTATATCCTTCTGTTTCTTAATTACCTCATCATTTACATTAGTACTACCAATCATTCCACTTGATACAAACTGTACTTTAGTGAATGATTTGACTGTACTCTTGTCTAATGATGGGTCATTAATAGGATCCTTCTGAGTCTCAGATGCATCAGACTGTTGAATTTCCAAATCCTCAGTCTCAGGATTCGCATCTGTCATCTCTAAGTCAATTTGAGTAGTAGTATAATTTGCATTAAAAGGCGGAGGAACATCAGAGTAACCTAGGCCAGTTACATCTTTCACACTACGTTGTGAGCTAATGATTCTATCTAAGGTCAAAGAAGATGTCCTATAACCTTCAAGTTTTCTATTTAGCTCTACTAACTTCATGTTTGACTCTGAGAGTTCTATATCCCTAATAGCAATATTTCTATTTAGCTCATTAAGGTTTAGATATAACCCGTCTATCTTAATACATTGTTCATTAATTATGTCAGTTAGACTAGTCTTATCTAAGGCATCACTCCTAATCTTTTTAGTCAATGCTAACTTATCCTCACCTAACCTACGAACATCAGATTAGCTATATCTAATTCGGATGTTAAGGTTTTGTTAGATTCGGCAAAAACACTAACTTGAGTTTGCAAATCAGTAACTAAATAGCAAACATCAGTAAGAGTAAGAAGATCCAAACATACCTTTTTCTTTTCTGTATGAATGTCAGCCATATATGCAACGAAGTCATCGGGACTCATTTCTTCAGTCGAGTTGATGTAGAGAACATCTTCCTCATTCCCCCTGACTTCCACATGTGGTACATTAGCTTCAGGTTCCTCAGCAGTCAACATGTAAGAAGTGGATTCAGTCGGTTTCTCTTGATCGTCAATCTCAGCCATGAGAGCTTGCTCAGGCTGAGTGGACCAGTCGTAGGAACCATCGATTTGTTGAACCACTAAGACTTTGGAAGTAAAAGTACTTCCCGAGTCTTGTTTTGCAGTGCCAGTATCAACCTTCGGTCATTGACATTCCCTGGCAAAGTGTCCGTAACCTTGACAGTTATAACACTTAACCTTGGATTTGTCGAATCCAGGTCAGTTTCCAACAACTCTTCTACCAGTTCGATTCAGGAAATTCTTAACCCTCCTTGACACCATTGCAAGTTGCCACTGAAGGTCCATCTCCTCTAAGTCATCGGGATCTACTTGATCGTAGTCCTCATCAAATTGTGCAAGATCGTTAATATTCCCTTGAATGTAGTTTTCATAGGAAGCAACGAACGATGCCAGCACCGAGAGTTGCTGTTCAGCTGACTTCACACTCATCGGCATCTTATGATGCCCTTGAGTGGACTTATCAGAGGTAGTGTTCCTGCTTCGTTTTTCACCGCCATCCGAAGCTATGAAGCACAGATTCTCGGTCAACATTTCTCCGAGTTCATCAATTTCACTAGCAAACAATGCAGTGGTCGAATTGGATGAAGCATTAGTGATACTGGTCTTTCCACGATATAGACCAGGATTCTGTAGATGATCAGAATCTGTATCTCTCGTTTTTTTAGAGAAATCATAACCCCTTAGCTTGTCAATTGCCTACTCTAGGGTCATGGTGGCGTATCTCTCATCATTATCCTTAAGCATGATACCATACATTTCCCACTTACAAGGCAAACCCTCAATGAATTTGTCGGTTTTCTCCTTGTCATTGTAGAAAATTTCGTGGTCGTCAAGTTCACTCAATAAATGATAAAATCGGGTAGTGTAGGCTTCAAGGTCCTCTTCTCTAAAAGCTTTAAATACCATAAACTGCTTTTTCAGAAGATTACACTTGCCTGCCTTCACCGGAGGGCTTCCCTCACACCTTTTCTCTAGAGCATTCCAGAGCTCTTTAGCTGTGTGAAAGGACTTCAATTGGTAATTGATCTCCTTGGGAAGGCTCATTTTTATCGATGAATGTGCCTTATTATCAATAGTGAATTCTTTCTTTTGATTGTCATTCATTCTGTCGTAAGGCACAATCATAGTTGCATTCCCTACCTCAGATGTAGGTGCAACATATCCGTTCTTAATGCACAGCCAGATGGTGATGTCGTGGAATCTACAGTAACTTTCGAATCTGTCTTTCCACCCATAATAGTCCTCAAGTCTAAGTAGCTTCGGTGGAACATTAGATTTGCCAACCTCGTGTTCCATCTCGATCATTCGACTCAAATCAGACATTTTAAAGTCAAAAATCAAGTTATCTTGGGAATTCAGTAATCTCAACTCGCAACTAAACTCAATTCGCAGGTAAAGTCAGCTCGCAGAAGTCTCAGCTCGCAGAAATCTCAGTTCGCAAGTCAAACTTAGCTCGCAGAGAATCTCAGCTCGTAGAGAATCTCAGTTCGCAAGTCAATCTCAGCTCGCAGAAATCTCAGTTCGCAAGTCAATCTCAGCTCGCAGAGAATCTCAGTTCGCAAGTCAATCTCAACTCGCAGAGAATCTCAGTTCGCTGATAACAGTGTTGCCCTAATCTCAACTTGCAAAACGGCGCCTCGAAATCTGGGAACTGAAACTTTTTGGTATTTTTACGAATAAATCAGTAGATTTCGTTCGTAAAACAACCCCAAAGTTGTTATATAACCAAAAACCTTGTAACCACAACGTTTCTAAGCCCGAAAGCTCTAATACCAATTGTAAGGTCGATAGATCTTGGTTCGATAACGGATTATCTTTAAGGTATTGAGGTGCGGAATCCCTCAATACTTTAGGTTTAGGCTTATATAACTTTGCTATTAATTAACAAGCTTCGTTTTGATATTAACTAGGTTAAACACTCAAAACCGAGCCTATATAATAATAGCCTTTATATCTGCACGAAAAACGAGGAGAATAATTAAATATTTGTTATGTGTAATAATGGCACGGATATCCATAAATGAGCAGCAATAAAATATATATATCTGGTTCAACTCGCAGGCCATGGGCTTTGCGAGTTGACTCAACTCGCAGCCCATGGGCCTTGCGAGTTCAGATAGCTGCGAGCCCAGATCTCAGCTCGCAGGAGTAAGTCTTGCGAATCCAGATCAAGCTGCGAGGTGAGATCTCAACTCGCAGGTCAAACCTACGAGTTGACTTCTCATTTTGCACCTTTGACTTTAACTTGAATTCAATACTTGTCTAATAACATTTAACAAATAATAATAACAAGTTAATATCATATATTTACAAGTCTAAACCAATTATACAAATTTGACAATAAATACACTAGTCCTATTACAAGCTAGATCTGTTGTCACAATAACATGTCCCAACATTAATAATTACAATGATTAACAAAATGACTTCTAAACCTAACTATTACAAACTAGAAGCTGTTGTGACAAAACATGCAGCAACAATGATGATAATATTCAAAATCTCGAACCTGAAAGAGATAAAGATGAGGTTGTTATTCCAGATGAAGATATGGATGTTGATACAGCTGACGAAAGTCAAGATGAAGCAGATACTTATGTATTTATCAATATTCCTGATTCCCCTATTCATGAAGCACAAGCACCAAATAAGAGTGTTGATGACCAACTAGCACATACCACTAGTTTTTCACCACAACCAACTAATGATCAACCTTCTACTTCCACCGCTATTCCATCTTTAGATGACCATATTTCTAAGGTCATGGATGCTATAAGGCCCAGGCTTGATGTTGGGTTCAAATATATATCACAAACCATGGCTGAAGTTGACAACATGGTTACTTAGTATACCATAGCATTTAAGTAGTTTTTGGTGAAGTTTACCCAGATCATAAATGAAGATAAAGAAGCTCACATGAAGTATGCATATGCATTTGATGATTTAAAGAATGACTCTTTCTCTACTGATAACCAGAAGAAGTTATTGGCATTCTTGGGAAAGCTTTAAAAGGAATTGAATGAACTCAAGCAGAAGTCCAAGCAACTTGATCAAACCCTAATTGTTCATCAGGATCAAGAAGATTTGCTCCAATAATTGAAGGACTTGAAGAAGACAAATGTTGCACTTAATAAAGAAAATGAGTCTTTAAAAGTTCATTCTATCATTCCTGAAGAAAAGTCCAAATTGTTCTCTAAGCTTGCTACACTTCATAAAGCTCAACAAGATTCCATCAAAGCCTTTGATGAGTTTAGAACATCTTTGGATGTTCAAAATTTCAGTAGCTATTAAAATCAAGAAAAGCTATTAAAAGAGATTCTATCACATTATCATGTCCCCTTAGCAACTCAACTACCTGCTCCCACTACCTCTACTGCCCCTACTACTACCCCTATTGATGATGACAAAAAGGGGGAGAAGAATCAAGACAAGGGGGAGTTTAAGAAGAAGAAAAGTCAACTTCTAAAGGGGAGCATGAATATGCAAAGAGAGATCATGCAAAGAAGAAAGATGATGTTTCCGACGATGATGCTCAACCTGGTGGTAGAAGTTCCAGAAATCCTAGCAGATCTCAAACAATTAGGTCAAATATTGTAATACAAAGGGAAAGGTATGAATCTAAGAAGAGAAAGAGGGATAAATTCATTGAAAAGAAGCTTGAAGAATAAAAGAAGAGAATATATGAAATGAAAACTGAGAAGATCAAGCAAATGTCAGTTGGGGAAACTATAACTGTCAAAACTAGTTCATCCTCATCACCATCTGAGGGGGAGGAAGTTCAAGATCAATCAGTAGTGATTCCAACCAAGAGGAGAACAAGTAGAGTGAAATCAATTTCAAAGAGAGTTGTGAAGAAGAAGTCAAAGTTTGTAGTTGACTCCAGTGATGAAGAATATTTGATTGGTAGTTGTGGAACAAAAAGAAAGACTGTTAAAGATGATACTGAAGATGATGATGTTGAAGAAGAGAAGGAAATGGATAATGCACCTGAGCAAACTCCAGAAGACGAGTCAACTCAAGCAAGCACATCCATGAGTGCTGATCAACCTAGACCTTCAAATGTCCAGATCCCATCAACTCAGCAAACAGCAAAACAAGGATTGTAGGATCCTTATAAGAAGTCGGAAAAACAACCTGCTGTTGTTGATGAAGAACAAAAGAAAAAGAAATCCAAGTCAACAAGATTTGTTTACCTAGAAGGAATGCCAAATGAGGACACGACATTATTTAGAGAATCAATTCAAATGGGTATAACTATTGATGAACTTAAAGCCTCAAACTAGCTCAAGCTTGATGCATATTCTCTGTATGTTAGAGATAATGTGAGACTTGAAGATCAAGAAGACTCAACATCTGCGTGGAAGTTGAACATGACATTGGAAGAGTTCAGATCTATTACTAATACTGATCCAGTTGAGAAATCTAAAGAAGAAAAATTGAGGAGGAGGCTAGAAGTTTTCGATTTGAATCTATTGAAGCCTATGTGATTGAACTGAGTGCTGCAAAAGAAAGAGTAAGTATTATCAAGAAGAATGAAACTGTTGCAAAGAAGATTACAAAATCTATAAATGTGAAGGAATTGAAAGAGAACCCAACACACTAAATAGTTTCAAAGGTGTTACCAGAAGAGGAATCACAAGCAAAATATTTTGAACATGTAAAGCTATGTGCTAAGGCAAAGGTAGATGATGAGAAGAAAGTTGAGCAATCTAATGCTCAGGAATCCCAACCAAGATCATCAAATATCGTGGATAACTTCTATTTACCTAGGGAGCTTAAAAGATATAAGGATTTTGCAAAGAGAAGGAGACATCCAACTTAAATTTTCAAGGTGATGAGAAGCAATGATGAGGCAGTCAACATCACCAGGTCAGATGGTACTGTTGAGAATGTTAGGTTATTGAACCTATACAATTTTGGATTCTCATAATGGTTGGAGATTCAGAGGTATTATCAACACAAAGCAGGAACTACCAGGGATGTTGTAATGAATAGACTGCGGGAAATATTTAACAAAGCATCAAGGCTTGAAGGTACTCTAAAGAGAAATGTATTCAAGGTACCTCCCAAACCCAAGTAGAAGAAGATTGGTCAACCCAAGGTAGTTAGAGGCACTCAAGTTCAACCCACTCATTTGGTCTTGCTAGCCGGCTAGGAAAAAAGCTCGACATTCATTAAGTGTTGCGCATGTCCACAACCAGCTCTGGTGCAAATGATAGGTTTCCTCCAATAACCTATACCATTTATGGTGATTCTGAACCACCTTATGGTGTAAATGGTTATCATGGTTTGGCCATTGACTATCCAGTTCATGGCATTTTCTAATAAGATGGTGATACATTAAGGTTTCACAGAACCTCAGAACTGGGTATGGGAACCATACCACATCTGGTTAATCTTAGAGCAATGGCACTACTGGAAACAAGTACATGAATGTATTATGTTCAAATTGTTGCTGAGATTAGGACAAGCGGCTTGGATCCTGATAGTCTAAGCATGATGAAACTAATGAAGGAGGAGGAAGAATGAAGACAATGTGTTTGTCATGTCTCTGTGATTGTAATGCACTCTATGTAATTCTATCATTATGTACTCAGCTTTATAATTTCATATTTTTCAAAGTTATATGATTATATGAGCTGATCTTCAAAATGAAATATCTAAGTCTGTGATATATATTACACTGAAAAGATCCCAGAAAAATATACAAAGCACATGTATTTATTTAGTTTTTACTTGAAAAATTGAAAATTATAAGTCTTTTGTATATTAGCAAGTGTTGAAGTTTTGTTATCATCAAATAGGGGGAGATTATTGAGGCATGATCCTTTTATATTGATTTTATGATGACAATAACTTGTTTATAACACTAAAGTTGTATTTTACTCAGTCAACAGTGAGATCCTATCAGTTAGTGTAAATTTGTCTAAAGTATGTCTAAGTTCACCCAACACACAAAAGTATTTATGTACAACTAACACAGAGGAAAAGATCTTTACACAACAATCACAATTCATTCTTTATGGAACATGCCCATGCTGATCATGCTCTAATGTATTCAATCAAGTCATGATAGAGTTCTATATGAAGATTGAATACCCGACATTGAAGATGAAGTATACATTCAACCAGCACAGAGAATGAATGTCATCACACTTGTTACAGATTCAAGTTGATATGCAGTGTACATTCTGACAACATGTGCAGACAGCTAAGTTTGTAGTGTTAAACAAGTCAGAACACACAATGAGCATGTTCAGATTACTCCATAGAAGATGAAGACATTTGGGCTATTCTGATTGGTTGAAGAGGTTGCAAGGCAATGTATGCTCAACTATAAATAATGAGCTCTTCTATAGAGTTAAGTGTGTGAATCCATAGTGAATTAGATAGCATAACATTAGTATATTATACATCTATTTGTAACCAACTTTAAGTTTCTTTTTAGCTGATAAGTAGTGTCAATCTGTGTTGGTCCCGGTTTGTCAAATATAAGTTTTAACTACTAACAACAAATGTATATAGATAACAAATTCAAGTTTAAAGTTTTCTTTTATTGATTTGAATCAATTGAATACTTTACAAAGTTTACTTGCGGAAATAGACAAGACAGACAAGTCTAAGTAAACTAACTTGTGACAAATTTGGCCTCAACGTATCACCAACTTGTAACACCCCATTCAAAACATGATTTAATTACTATGGTTTTTCCAAATATTTGTATGATTTAAGCCATATTTACAAAAGATAATTTCACACAAAACACTTGTCTCCCGAGTACAAAATACATCGTTTGGGTGTTACATAATTCATATCAATTCACCATAGTAAACGAGGTCAACTAGCATACAAAGTCTTCTCAATCATGCAAAGGATCATCTTCCCAGTCACTCCTTCTAAACTCTTGATCCGGACCCTGGAATACATGGCATTAAACAAAAAAACGTAAGATGAAAACGTCTCGTGAGTTACATGGGTTTTTAGACCCAAAAGTTCCAGATTTTATTATTAAAACGTGTCACAATCATAGTTCATATAAATGCAATACAAATGCAAGGCATGATAACATTTCCATTTCTAAGTATGTCGGACCATTCCGACTCATTAACCGTCAATTCCATACCATAAGTGGTTATGTACCACAACCGAGCTGCTTACGGCCGCTACTCGTCATTATCATAGCTGTTTACGGCCGCCACTCGTCATTTTCCATCCCATCCGGTATGGAAGCTTGGCCACTACTTCGCGACAGGATGGTACCAATCCCAGTAGTGCCTTGGTTCCAATGGAGGAACCTTATTTGGTCTAGACCCTTATGCAACCCAAAATCATATATGCATGAACCTTACTTTCTCATCAATTTATCATGGTGTCATGAGATGAATATGAAGTTAACATAATCTTTACACAATTAGGTTAGCAATCAATATACCTCATCATCAACTTACTACTTGGATTGAGCTAACATGTTCATGAAAACATTTACACATAAGAATTATATAAATACTTCTAATTCAGCAAAGAATTAGACAAAACATAAGGTTTTCATATAAGCCATGTACCCATAATTGTAAAATTCCTCATATACTCACCTCGATATTTCGGTTAGATAGCTTCACCTTTGCTCACTAGCCCTCTTAGTCTCCAAATCTGTCCAACAACACAGTTTTAATGTCTAAACGTTAATTCTAATCCTCTTTAGGCTCATACCTTGAAACATGAGTTTCTAAATTGACTCTTAGACTCGTGTGGGTCTTAATGACCCAATCATACTCTAAACAAGCCACAATTAAGGTCTATGGTAATTATTTTACTCACTTTCACATGCGCAGATTTTTAGCCAACATTCCCCTACACTTTGGTTGTATAAGCTAAATGTCATCATCAACATTCAAGGGCTATGAAATATCAACAATTATCACTAGTCATCAACATATACAATCTCAATTCACTCACATAACCCTAATTAAGCTAAATTTCATCATCAACATTCAAGGGCTATGAAATATCAACAATTATCACTAGTTATCAACATATACAATCTCAATTCACTCACATAATCCTAATTAAGCTAAATTTCATCATCAACATTAAAGGGCTATGAAATATCAACAATTATCACTAGTTATCAACATATACAATCTCAATTCACTCACATAACATTAATCTCCAAACATCCAAGCCTTTAGGTGAAATTAGGGCTTAAGGGAGGGTGTTCAAAACCCAGAAAATTAGTTGCAAGAAGAAGGGTTTCAAGTTGTTACCTTTGATTCACAATTTGGATGGTGAAAATGTTTCAATCCTTCTTGATTCTTGCTTGCAATTGCTCACACACTCTTAGTTCTCCTATAGTCTCACACACACACACACTTGCTGAGTTTTTTTTGTTCAATTGAGGTGGAAATGTAGATGGTCCCCTTTTAAATTCGTGGTCAACAAAAGTCAACGAAAGTCAAACTGGTCAACTGTTTTATTGCCTACCAAAACAGATGAAAAAAATGACTAAAACAAGGTGTTATAGTCTCTAAACTGACCTTTCAGACTTTAAGTACCAAAACAGCTGAAATATGACTAAGACGAGGTGTTATAGTCTCTAAAATGACTTTTCAGACTTTAAAACTACCCAAAATTGTTGATAATGCAGCTCACTTTAAACCGATGTAACTTTCTCATACCACATCCGTTTTCGATGAATCTTATATGCTTGTAAACCTTGGACCATGGACTACAACTTTCATGTTTTACGTTTGGTCTGAATCTCAACGGGCCATGAATTATAGGGTTGCAAACAGAGGGGTTTGGACATAATTTAATTTGGGTCAATATTTTGACAGCACTCAAAATGGGTCTGTAGTCAACTTTAGACCACCATAACTTACTCATACGACATCCATTTTAGGCGAATCTTATATCCATAGAAAGCTTGAAACATAAACTACAACCCTCGTGTTCAACATTTGATTCAAATCCCTACAGATTTTGAGTTATGAAGTTGCAAACATAGAGGACTGAACACAATTTTTTATATTTTACAAGTACACTAATTATCCAATTACATAATTAAACACTTATTCAATACAAGAACCTTAACAACTATTTTAACCGAAAATTAGGATGTTACATGTACAATAAGTGATCGTACATATCTTTGAGAAGATATGCACGCTTTATAGTGTACTGCAAAAGTTGACCATCTAAGTGCAATTTCGAGTCGGTGAGTAATAGTTTCAACTTATGTTACATTATATTATTCTCACAGTAAGTGCTACGACAACTTTTAATTTGTATTAAATTAATCTAAGCTTTGACTAAATTATTCCGTATTCAATACTTGGTGTAATTTGTGATTAATAAATTCACCATTCAAGTTAATGTGTCTTGTACTTTTTGGTTACCAACTTTCATACTTGCAATTAATACTCTGTTAAATCTTATTAAAGTTTAAAATACACAATCAAATATTAAGTTGTATTCACCCCCTCTACAATTCAAGCTATACATTATAACTCCGTATCACTTAGTTCATAAGTGATAATTGTGACTACTATGAACATATAACTCTTGTGCGGCAAAAAAATAATAATTTTAAGGTTTACATTTTTTACCCATAACTTCTCCACATTTACAATGTTCAATCCTTTAAAATATTCTTTGTGCATCTAACCTTATATAAAGTTTGTTACATATAATATTTTTTTTCTTTTACTTTATGTTTTATGTAATTCTATTAAGATATGTTTTTTAGATATCGCCTTTTGTAGATAATATGCGAACCTAGACCAAAGCAAGCACCGATAGATATAAAGGTGGCCAGTGCGTGAGCCATTTGGGGATTTTGTTAGAACACAAAATTATCAAAAATAAAGACGAAGACATAATTTTTTTTTAATTTTAACGAACAATATAACAAAAAGGAAATTTAACAGAAACAAACATAGTAATCAAAATATTCTAATGGAGGTAAGCAAAAAAATGTTTACTCATAACAATGGTAAGAAGTTCAAGTTATTGATAAAATAGTAATATAATTATGAAAAGATATCTTCACACATACTCAAACATCGTTATTTCAATTTTATTTTATATTTTATTGCTAATATGGAACTTTCAATCCGTTTTTTTGATCTACTAAATTTCAATTCATTTTATAAGCAAAATAATGTTCGGTTAAACTTTAGCTTGGTTAAAGCTTCACAAACAGTCAATCCTCATCTTCATCAGCAATTTGACGTTATCTATTTTCTGCACTTAATTGGAAATTATAATTTCCATAGATGTTGACCATCACTACTATCATCGAAGTTATTGTAAATGACATGTAACCATTCAATGAACACTCGAGAACCCATTATCAAATTCTTGTGTGTGTTGCAAATCAATGGAGGTGTTGTTGCTTAAGGTTGGTAAGGGTGTGCAACAATTATCTTTGCTTTGGATATGTAATAGACTTCCTAACAGTGATTATAAGTGGGCAGCATGGATCTTCAATCCAAGAAGCATGTTTAACGGTTGACTGGGGTGGCAACTTTAAGTTATTTGGTGTTAGTCTTGTTTTTTATGTTCGTAAGATTATAATCCATTTTTTTGGATGCTTTGGTGTTGATCTCTTTCTAAGAGTTCTTGTAGGATCCCAGAGGGGCTGACCTTACACACTGAATCAATATTACACAATCTAAAGAGCGGAATTCAATAGATTATGCTTGAACGATTAATAAACAAAATGTAAAACAAAACACAAGAATTGCTTTAACACATAAATGAGTTGCTATTACTTGATCACGAAAATCACAGAGGCTACAGAGATTAACTGATGTCAAAAGCCGAAAATAGCAAAAAACCTGCTTGACAAATGAAACCCTAAACAAATTTATATAATTATCTATTTTAGGCAACTAGGCGATATTGACAATATCGCTTATGCGATATTGGCAATATCGCTTGAGCGATATTGGCAATATCGCTTGAGCGATATTGACAATATCGCATGAACAGTAGTTGATCTAAATAATTACAACTCGAAACTTAGACCAAGTGACAGACACACTAAATGCACCAACAAACTCCCCCGTGTCTTCAGCTTGGTCTTCAAAAGGTTTCAGTCTTCAAACCCATCCAGCGGGAAATTTTCCACCTGCGTGGATTCCATGGGTGACGCAGATATCGACAATTCTTTGGAATTGTTGAGCAAGCTTTTCATTCGTCGGATTACCTCTGTAATACCTTATCTTATTGTCGAACAGCTTCCTCATATCCTCCTTTGATAGATTTATCAAGCTCATAGGATCAAAAACTCTAAACTGCGTCTTTTTCAACCCATAGAGAGAAGCCTTCTCAGGTTCAACACTTTCTGGCACAAATACCAGTACAGCTTCTCCAGTCTGGCTGTCAAATTCCCAATAGTGAAATCTTCTTAGAAAATTTAGGGGAATTGATTCCAGAACGATCCTCTTTACACAATCAGCTTTAGGATAGCGCATTCTGATTAAAGGCTGATTTGTAGCAGGATCTAGCCGGTTCTTGTAATAGATTCGTTTACCCAACGTCGGCTTTATAAAACTGTATCTCTTAGTACGGATTTCTCTTTGAATTGTACTCTGGATGAAGTCTGCACGAGTATTTCTGTCTGGATTTATCAGCTGTAACTGAGCAATCCTATTTAATTCTCCTTTAGGCAGGGAGCTCAGTTTCTTGAATGAGAACTTGAAATACTGAACGCCATCGGTTCTCTTGATTGCGAACCTCGAGTCCAGAACCTTCCAGCTCTTGATTAATCCTTTATATCTTCCCCTAATCTTATAAGACTTGCACGTGACAGGTGCAATCTTTTCTTTTCCTTGTGGCCACCAGGAAGCCAGACGAGCCGATCTTTCTTCAGCGGTTTCAGGAACCTTTGGAGATTCAGGCATTTCAACCTGAGGTTCCGTCCAGTCATCAGTTGATTCATCATCTTCTTCTTCGGATGAATCAGACTCAACAATGGGAGCACCATAATAAAATTCATCTTCATCGAAAGCTTCATCTTCAGTCTCACAATCTGAATCTGCTTCTGGTGTATCCTCCCTTTCAAACTCAGATCTGTTGACCATTCGTGCAAGATAAGTCAAATCTGCATCCGAATAGTCAACAGCCAGTGGTCTTGGTTGTCCAGCTATTTCCTCAAACGAGAAATAATCTAAACGTGGTGCCGTTTCATTACCTGATTCAACATTTACATTTTCTGTTTCAGGGGGAGTTACATTTGGTCTTTCCCTATCACCTATCTCCCCCGAAACGACCACTTGTGACTCCAAAAGAACAACCCTAGACCTAAGCTCTGCATTTTCTTTTTCAACAGCTTCAACTCTTGTAGCTTGAACTTGGATGACGGCAGCTTGAGCATCCAGGGTATGTTGCATGGTATCCAGCCTTTGTATCAGTTCTTGGATAACCAAGGGGAGTGGTTGAACCGGAATGTCCACCCGCGATGCATCCTGTGGCCTGGAGGATGTAGCAACTTCCCGTGCAATCCTCGACTTCTTGGGAGGAGGAGGCACATATTCTGTTTCAGCATCAGTCCTCACTCTTTTGTCTTTAAGAGGAATATACTGCCTTCCTTCAGCAATGCGTCTCTGAATCCTCAAATATCGTTGAGGGTTGATCCGCCTCAGATGTTCAACTTCGTGAGGAGGCGGAACCAAACCCTCAGAGTCACTCTCGGTTATGCCACCGGGAGGACCAGAAGACGTAGAGTCAGACGACCCTTCAGATGTGTCCCCGTGGACATGTAATCGATGTAAGTCACCTTGTGACGTGACACTTACATAAACACCCTGAAGAGGGTCTTCTGTAGCTTGTACAGGGACGTCTGCAAGATTTTCATCAGAGAATTCAGGTTGACGAACCACCGGATCTAAGTATCCATCGTTGGCCGGTGGTTGATAGTTCGGGTCAAGAATATGACCGAACAAAGGCGTATCAGGGGGAATTGGAACCCCCTTTCCATTAGAGCTCATGACCCCAAATATCCGATTGGACATCGGAGTCTGCCTGTATATGCGGGTGGCATCAGTCGCCAATCCCGGAAGCTCATGGTTGATGATCAGTTGTAAAAATCGGGGATACATATACCATCTGTTATCCCCTAGTTTAGCATTATCAACCATAGACCTGAAGATATAGCCCGAATAATTATATGGTTTGTTGTAGATTAGGGCGAGCATTGCAGAGACCGTGCGAAAGCTAGCACCATCGTACCCAGCTTTGCGATTGGAGAGGCACAAGATAAAAATGTGCATAAGCCACCTCCAGACACGCGTCAGATTTCCCTTGCGATACTGATCCGAATGTGGACCAGCATATCCCATACGATCCATTGCACCCACAATAAATTCGTGCGAGAACTGGATCAACATATCGGGATGATCCTCAAACTGAAGAACATCACGAATCAACTGTTCTGAAATAATGATTTGACGTCCGTGGACCGTCGAAATCAGTCTTGTATAGTCCAAATCACTGTTCACAGCAGCATTCCGCCAAAATTGACCGATATGGTCTCTGTATATGGTCGTGGAAGCCGAAATAGCCGTAAATATACGTGACCTTCGTAGAAATGCGATCATAGGCCGAAAAGGCTCAGCAGAGTCTTTGGATCCGTCTAGAAAAGCAGTAATATTGTGACGAACGTCACACTTGAGATCAAACTGCGCGAAATCTTCCATGTCTGCAAAACAAGTCAATAAAAAACTCAAAAGCAGTGAGTAATCGGATCGAGAACAGGCCACAAATTCAATTAGATCTGAAAACTGGACCAGTTCAGCAAAAGTTTGGGCCAGGCCCAATAAGCCCTTTCTGATTTAGGCGATATTGACACTGATATCGCATAAATTGATTTATGCGATATTGAATGCAATATCGCTTAAATCAGACAAAATTGACAAAGTCTGATTGAAATCGGCGATATTGGAAATTAATCCACAAGGAGCGATATTGCACTATATCGCGTATCAATTTCAGCGATATCACAATATCGCTGAACAATATCGCTAAAATTAGAAAAATTGGCATGATATCGCTAAAATTTAACAGTTTGGAAATTAATCCAATTTAAGCGATATTGGGGCCAATATCGCTAAAATCAAAACCCTAATTTTGGCGATATTGCAATATCGCCCCACAATATCGCTGTGACATCAGCGAAGGGCAAAAAACAAAATTTCCACACAAAACGAACGATCTAAACCAGATAAAACATGCTAACAGTATCTATGATAAATAGGGAATATGTTATAACAGTTTTTACATCATTTTGCAACAGATACTTAAAAAATACGAATCCCACAGTACCGCATACACATTGAACATAAACTGGTATAAAAACGAAAATAAAATATAATGGGAGCATACCAGATGATGTAATAATCACAGACGAACACAGAAAAGCGGTTTGATTTGGATTTGGAGTGAAACCGAAAGAGAAATCGATGAAATTCACAATATCGCTAAAATCGCTCTCAATATCGCACACAATATCGCTCGTATGATTTTGAAAACGTATCGAATAGTGTGACAGATATTTGTTTATATAAAATTAGAATTTCAGCGATATTGCAATATCGCTAGGCAATATCGCTAGGCAATATTGCTAGACAAAATCGCTGAAATAAATATCTGAATCAGCGATATTACAATATCGCTAAAATGCATCAATATCGCTAGAAATCAGCAATATCGCTAAAATTAAAACAATATCGCTAAAAGCAGAACATAAACAGTAATCTGTGACAAAAAAAAAAAAAAAAAAAAAAAAAAAAAAAAATGAAATAAAAGAAGATAAAATTAAAAATAAAATAAACTTTAAAATTTAAATATAACATACACAGCATACTGTTCAATTTTTCTTTCCCTTTTTTTTTTTTTTTTTTTTTTTTAATAATAAACAAGACGAGATAAAATTATGTCGTAGTAGGGATCATATTAGAAAGACAGATTCGCAAGACAACTTTAAATGTTAATTTGATTATCGGTATAGAGGTCCAAATTTAAATTTATCACATATAGTTAACTAGCCAAAGAGACAAGCAGGAACAGGACGATTATCGGTATTGTTAATCCACTTAAACATGTAACATACTCAAACTTCAAACTTAACAGTTATTATTAGAGTGAAGAAATCGCCGTGAAGCTCACATAGATATACCCTTAGTATCCAGTCATGCTCAAAACTTCGATTGATTAGAGAAAGCATTTGAAGTCAACATTTTTAAGAATCAAGCCAGCGGTGACAGGTCTGTACTTACGTACAACAAAGCGACATACACTTGATTCAGGTGCTTGCAAAACCAAACTTGGTCAAACCATTTGGCGACCGTGTAAGCAATCTTTGATTTTATAAGATTTGAAAGTACTTTTGACTTAAGTTTGCAGTGTTTTTGAAAGTATACTGACTGAGACCAGGTCTGTACAAACGTACAACAAAGGAAACAGACAGCATAATCCCCCAAATGTTGTCATATACAAACTCAAGTTAATAGAAGCATGGCAAGCTGACACATAAGAATTAAGACGCATTGTCATACATCATATGATGATCATCACGAAAGATCATTCACTGATTAAGAGATTTCTTAGATGATGAAGAATGAGTATTATAATGCCTACCAATACATCGTGCAAGTAGTTTGATGTCTAGAAGGACAAGTAAACAGATATGTGAGAAACCTAATGATACATCAAGGATAACACATAATATTGTCAATTGAAGAGTGTCTCCTAATGGACTATCATTTCCCTAGTTGTTTACAGACACAACTAAACGTCTTTTATAAATGTTGCAATAATGCTTTTCTTTAATGTTAAGAAACATAAAGAGTGGTTATTGCTAGATGAACAGCTGTATGCAGAATTAAAGAAATAAGCAACAGAAAAGTTTTGTCACAGTTTACAGTTTGTCCTGAAAGAAGCGCAACCCAATCATGTCAATCAGTTGGTCAAATCTAGTTCTAGAGAAGGCCTTGGTAAACAGATCAGCATTTTGTTTCTCAGTTTCAATTTGAACAAGGTCTATCAAATGCTTTTCAAAGCAATCCCGTATAAAATGAAACCTAATCTCTATGTGTTTGGTTTTAGAGTGTTGTACGGGATTTTTAGTGATACAGATAGCAGCAGTATTATCAATAAATAAAGGAGTCATGGTTAAGAGTAAACCGTAGTCACGAAGTTGGTGTTGTATCCACAGAATTTGTGAGCAACAACTAGCAGCTGCTACATATTCAGCTTCCGCTGTGGAAGTTGAGACTGTAGTCTGCTTCTTGCATTGCCAAGAAACAAGACGTGAGCCTAGAAACTGGCATCCTCCGGACGTAGACTTCTTGTCTAAACTGCAGCCACCATAATCACTGTCTGAGAAAGCTGTGAGAGAAAATGTCTTCTCTGTTGGATACCATAGACCTAGAGTAGGTCTATTCTTGAGATATCCGAAAATCCGTCTGACCGCCTTCAGATGTGAAAGCATGGGTTTGGACTGATATCTTGAACATAAGGAGACAGCAAAAACTATATCAGGTCGGGATGCAGTAAGATACATTAAAGATCCAATCATCGACCGATATAACTTTGCATCACAAAGTTCCTCATCTTCATCTGGTCCAAGATTGTGGTTTATAGGAATAGGAGTCCCATATTCTCTACAATCATGCAAATCATATCGTGTTAACATATCGTTAACATACTTAGATTGATGAATGTAGGTTCCCTTTGAGGATTGATCAACCTGAACCCCAAGAAAGAACTTCAACTCCCCCATCGCACTCATTTCGAATTCCGATTTCATAATCGCTTCAAAGTGACGACATAAGGATTCATCAGTTGAACCAAAGATTATGTCATCCACATAAACTTGAACTAGCAATTGACTTTTGCCAGTTCTCTTGATGAATAAAGTGCTGTCGATGGTACCACGCTCAAATCCATTCTTAATAAGGTGCGTTGCCAACCTTTCATACCATGCACGCGGAGCTTGATGAAGACCATAAAGAGCCTTATCAAGCTTGCACACAAAGTCTGGATGGTTAGAATCTTCAAAACCGGGAGGCTGTCGAACATATATTTCTTCAGCCACCTTTCCATATAGGAACGCACTCTTTACGTCTAACTGATAGACGCGAAACCCCTTAAAAGTGGCGTAGGCTAGGAATATACGAATAGATTCCATCCTGGCAACAGGTGCAAAGACTTCATCATAATCCAAACCTTCTTGTTGTGTATACCCTTGCACAACAAGCCTAGCCTTATTGCGAATGACCACTCCCCTATCATCACGCTTAACACGAAACACCCAACGAGTTCCAATTGGGTGTACACCTTTGGGAAGTTGCACTAAATCCCAAACCTTTAGCTTCACGAATTGTTGCAACTCCTCTTGCATAGCAGCAACCCAATGTGAATCTTTTAGAGCCTGATCGATCTTTGATGGCTCCATTTGGGATAAGAAGCATTCTTCAATATCAGCTTTTAAACACTCAAGATCATCAGAATTTGATGGATCTTCAGAGGAGACATCTGCATCCAGATCTCCAATCACTGCTGATGAACTTCTTGTCTTAATACCTGAATCCAGATCTCCAATAATATTCTCAATAGGATGATTCTTGTGAATCCGAGAGATGGGTATTGGATCAGGTGTGAGGTTTGTTTCCAAATTGTTTAGCTCAACCTCTTGAGCGAAAGGATCTTCTTCAAAATTAGGAAGAGAGGCGTTCATATCATCAACACCAGCAGGAGAAGCTTCAGGCGGTTGATTATCAGAAGAACTCTCAGGAACAGCCGAAGGAGAAGATTGGTGAGGTTGAAAAGTATCCGGAGTCACACTGGAAGAAGGTGTATATGAAGAGTTATCAGGACTAAGATGTAACCCATGAAGAAGAGTTACAACTTGGTCCACTTCAACTAATTTAGGAAGGTTGAATGAGTTGAACAAATGATCATACTCAAACAACCAATCCGGACCTTTTCCTTTAGGAGACTCCGTATACTTTAAGCATTTTACCTCAAAATGTTCTTCAATCTTCCCAGTATCCTTGTTGAAGACCCTCTTGTTAGGAGAGTTAACCGAGAAACCTAGAAACAAGCCATCAAACGCTTTTTCACTGAATTTTGAAACCTTATCCTTTGTTATCATAATGGAGCAAGGACATCCAAAAGGTTCCAAAAATTTAAGGTTTGGTTTCCGGTTATTAAACAACTCATAACAAGTTTTGTTTCTTTTCTTGTTCATCAGTACACGGTTGAGAACATAACATGCCGTGTTTACTGCCTCTGCCCAGAAGGTGATTGGCAGATGAGAATCCGACAGCATAGTGCGAGCAGTTTCAATTATTGTTCTATTCTTTCTCTCAGCAACTCCATTTTGCTGTGGAGTTCTTGCTGCACTAAACTGATGAACAATCCCTTTACGTAGACAGTATAGTTCAAGACATTTATTCTTGAATTCCGTTCCATTGTCACTACGTATCCTTTTAATTTTCAAACTGCACAGGTTCTCAAGACGATCGAAAAAGTAAGTCAGAAGATCTGATGTCTCATCCTTTGTACACAAAAAGAAAACCCATGAGAAGCGAGAGTAATCATCTGTTATGACCAGACAATACGACTTACCCCCAATACTCTTCGTGCTAACGGGTCCAAACAAATCCATATGAAGTAATTCCAAAGGTGCTTTAATGGAATTAACTTGTTTGGATTTGTGAAGCTTTTTGTGCTGTTTACCCTTTAAACAGGACACACAATCATCCTCCAAAGCAAAGGTTTGCTTAGGAATACCCTCAACAAGATTGTGTTTCACCAGATAATTCATTTTCCTAAAATGAATATGACCCATCCTCCTGTGCCACAACAATGAATCCTTCGAAGAGGCCTTGGTTAGAAGACAGGTGTGTTCCTCAGCTTCCACTGTCCTCATGTCCAAAATGTAAGAGTTCTTCACTCTCGGTGCTCTAATCAAGATCCATTCCTCGGGAATCACAAATCCCGGCTTCAAAATTAAACATTCCAAATCTGTAAACGCAGCAGTGAACTTCTTGTCGCAAACTTGAGAGACGCTTATCAAATTGTGATTCAGCTCCTCGACAAAATTTACATCCTCAAAGCTCACTAGTCCATTTGTAAGAGTTCCAACTCCTGTAATGGTACCTCCAGAATCACCAGCAAAGGCAACATGTCCCCCATTGAAAGGTTTAACATCAGAAAGAAGGGAGATATTGCCTGTCATGTGTCGCGAACAGCCACTATCAACGTACCACTTGCTATTTTGACCTGTTGACTGTCACAACACAAATAAAAGGAATGTTAGTTTGAAATGGAGACCCAAGCCTTGATAGACTTGGGTACTCCTGAGGCTTCATCAACTATTATCACATCAGTTAACACTTTATTTTTTAGTAAATCATTATCATTTACTGATGTGATAAGTTTAGATGACTCAATATTCCCTATACTTTTCTTTGTCCAAACCCTTTTTGATAACGCTGGTTGCTTGTTAATAACTTCAACCTTTCGAATTACCTTTTGAGTAGGTATAACGTTATTAACTTTTAAAATTGGAACATCACGAAATAATCCATTTTGCTTTCTATTTTTTGTATGATGTAGATTTTTTCGTGATGCCCATTTTTTAGCAAGCATTGGACATTGATTTATGAGATGACCTTGCTTCTTACAGTAGAAGCATGATCGTTTTTCTTGAAAAGTACGATCCGAGACAGATAGTGGTTTTGGTGAAAACGAAACCGCACGAGGTTTACTCTCAGATACTTTTACTACACATGAGCACTTATGTGAACATGTTGGAGTAAAAGCTTTTACTTTTGAAATAATCTTTGGAGAAGGATTTTTGATTATAGCTTTATCATTATGAGAGTTCTCCTGGATTACTGGTTTCCTTTTAGAGCTTATTTCATCTTTATCTTCATTAGTAAAGAAGAAAGTTTCAGGTCTGAAATTATTCTTTTTAACTTTCTGAGTAACCTCATGAGTTACATCTTCCACCTCAACCACTTCTTCAACGTTTGTTGAAGACACAAACTTGACAGTCTCAAGTTTAGGCTTAATACTCTCAGTTTTTTTTGAAATCACTCCTTTAAGTGATTTAGTCTGCTTGTGATCAACAGCCTTAAGAGTTTTGGGTTGATCATTACTGTTAACACTAACTGGATTAACAACAGAATCAGTTTCCTTTTTAAAAACAGAAGGAACATAGTCTTTGATTTCATCCTGACAGAGAATAGGCTGATTCAAATTTGAAGGAGGAGGTTGATTGTGATAACCAATTCCTGTCTTGCTCTTTGTATCAGTTCGCTGATTTTGCAGGATATCAGCAAAGACCATACTAGAAGTTGATATATTAGCAAGCTTACGTTTTAAATCAACATTGTCAGCCTGAGTTTCAGCAAGTTCCTTTTTAAGATGAGCAATCAGTTTAAGATAACTATCAATTTCATCTTGTTTATTATAAATCATAGCTTTTAACTCTTTCTTTTCTTCAATCATAGTTGTTTGATTTACTCCAAAGACTTTTTCATTTTGTTTCAAAACGTTGTTTGCTTCAATGAGTTTAGTTAAATCTGTATTTAACCTATCATTTTCTACAATGAGCCTGTTGTTTTTGCCAGTTAACTTTAGACAGTTTTCACAGAAGAAGGAATCACATTCTACCTCATTTTGAATACCCGCCATAAGAGCTAGGTTTTCTTGATCATCCATGGCAGAAAAATCATAAGCAGCTTCCTCTTCTAACAAAATAGCAGCCTTAGCTACTTCGGTGTCCTTCTTATATGGAGAAGGCTTAGTAAAACCCGAAGGTGGTTGTCTAGCCTTCTCACATTCTCTAGCAAAGTGCCCAAGATTTTGGCACCTATAACATCTGATCTTGGATTTGTCAAAACCCATGCTGGTTTTGTCAGACACATCTTCAAGAGATCTCTTACCCGTTCGTCTTAGATAAGTCTTAGTCCTTCGTGTCAGCATGGCCATGTTCCAACGCAGATCCACTCTTTCTAATTCATCGGGATCCACTTGAGCAAAATCCTCATCGGTAAGATCCACCGAGCTAATTCTCTTAGAGAGAAAATCATCATAGGATGAGAGAAAAGCATTAAATATTACTGCATGCTCATTCTGAGAAGCAGTTGCTGAAGACGACGACTGAGTTGGAAACGACGAAAATGTTCCAGTTGACTGATTTCCGGAAGTATAAGTCATTTTCGTTCCAGAAGTAGATGGCCCCGATAGAAGTGCGGTACTTCCATAGCCAAAGTTGCTATTGTCAGATACCAGAGTGCCTGACCGTGTGCTTTTCTTCTGAATGTCTAAAGCACAGGTTTCCAATTTTCCAATAAGCTGATCCAGAGACATAGCAAGAACATCTGGATCATTCTCCATCATCAAAACTCTTGTTTCCCAATGAGGAGGTAGAGCATTTAGCAACTTCTTGTTGACCTCTATAGTACTGAACTTATAACCACCTTCAGTTAATTCATTGACAAGACGTGAGTATCTACAGAAAAGATCCTTCACAGTCTCGTTCTTCATAATATCAAACAGATCATACTGTTTCTTCACGAGCTCTAGTTTACTCTGTTTGTACTCAGTGGTACCTCCACATCGTTCAGCTATCCCGTTCCATAGATCATAAGCTATGTCATGTTGTTTAAACATCTTCATAGCATCAGCAGGTAAGGCCATGGTGATAGCCGAGTGAGCCTTTCGTTCACATTCCCATGCCTTACGTTCCTCTACAGACATAGAACGAATAGGCTTTGGTGGAGGAATACCAACATGCTCTCCACTTGCAACTGGTCTCACATATCTCTCTAGTAATGATATTTCCATTTCCGGATCAGTAAACGCAACAAACGACAAAAAACGACCTCTCCATTCAGAGTACTCAGTGATACCAATTGTAGGATCCCAGAGGGGCTGACCTTACACACTGCATTGTGTTTTAACATTGCATTGACTGCTTGCAAAGTAGACATCTTAGAAAGTATTAAATTTGATTAACTTTTGAAAAATAATGAGAAATTAATTTAAGACTCTAAAGCAATATTGACAATATCGCTTAAATCAATTAGATAAATGAGCGATATTGTTGATATCGCTAATAATATCGCTAATTAAAGCAAAAGTCAAAATCAAACAAGAACAGGCGATATCACAGGCGATATCACAGGCGATATCACAGGCGATATTGCAGTAATGTCGCACAAATCAACCAGGCGATATTGGGTTAATATCGCTAAAATCAATTAGGCGATATTGAACTAATATCGCTTAATGATATCGCTCAAATTAATGAGTAATGTCGCTTTCAATGTCGCAGAAACCCTAATGGCGATATTGAGTTCCAATATCGCTAAAACGGCTGTAAACCCTAAAAACACAAGTTTCGAAGATCAAAACAAGTTTTAGGATTGAAACCAACGAACAAAGATCCAGAAACTTAAACACAAGCACTAAATGATTAGTTTAACACTTAAAGACACTCAAAAGGACAGAAATTTTTTTTTTTTTTTTAAATTAAACGTAAACGAATATTGATTCAAACCAAATAATCCAATGATTAAATGGCTCTGATACCAATTGTAGGATCCCAGAGGGGCTGACCTTACACACTGAATCAATATTACACAATCTAAAGAGCGGAATTCAATAGATTATGCTTGAACGATTAATAAACAAATGTAAAACAAAACACAAGAATTGCTTTAACACATAAATGAGTTGCTATTACTTGATCACGAAAATCACAGAGGCTACAGAGATTATCTGATGTCAAAAGCCGAAAATAGCAAAAAACCTGCTTGACAAATGAAACCCTAAACAAATTTATATAATTATCTATTTTAGGCAACTAGGCGATATTGACAATATCGCTTATGCGATATTGGCAATATCGCTTGAGCGATATTGGCAATATCGCTTGAGCGATATTGACAATATCGCATGAACAGTAGTTGATCTAAATAATTACAACTCGAAACTTAGACCAAGTGACAGACACACTAAATGCACCAACAGTTCTTTGTTCTAATCTCTTTGCGTTCTAACAAATTTCGTTTTGCTTTAAAAGTAACAGTGTCTAAAATATCTTTATCTGAATTTTCAAATATTTGAAATGGGTATCCGAACGTTCCGGTATTGGATTGTGATTTTTAAAATCTCGGGTAATTCGAATATCTAAAAAATATTATTTTAATGTGCGAATTTTAGCTTTTGTAATACTTATTTTCTAAATTTCAATAATGTATTATTCATCTTCTAATTAGTTGGTTTATTATGTGGATGAATTGTTAATTGAGATCTTTTAATTTGTTATATGTATAATAACAGCAACAAATTAAATCAATGAACTGCCAATGAAGTGTTAGATTCTAAAAATAGACCTAGGGTTATAGGGTGTTATTCGATTAAATTATTCGGGTTTCATGTTATTCTAGTTCTTAAGTTTATTATTTACTCCGTAAATCAAACCGAATAAGATTCAAGTTATTCTGGTCGGTTTCCGGTAATGTGATTTAACTCTAATAAGACGATATCTTAAATTTTTGCATCTTAAACAAAACTTAAATTCTACAAAATAATATTAAAAGCTCATATTAATCATGATATGTAATATATGTGTATATTATATATAAATACATTCATATAAATCACAAATAACTTATATATATATAGTTATATTTGTATATTAAATAAACTTTACAGGTTATTCGGGTTACCTGAATTCTAGATTATTTGACCCGTAACACAGTTCGAATTAGTTATTTGGATTATCTGAATTCAAGTTATTCGCGTTCTGTTGGTGCATATTGTGTGACAACAGCTTCTAGTTTGTAATAGTTAGGTTTATAAGTCATTTTGTTAATCATTGTAATTATTAACTTAAGTTTTGTATGTGTATTTTGTAGGTTCGTACGAACTTAGAAGGTGCCTAAGTTCGTACGAACTTAGGTGCCTATATATACACAAGTCCGAAAGTTTTATTAAAGAAGTTTTTTTTCGGAGTTGTAAGTTCGAACTCAGTTTTAGAAGCTTAGTACAAGTTTGTATAAAGCTAAAAGAGAGAGTTTAAGTGTTTGTTCGAATGTAATACTTGTTTACATTCAATAAAAGTGATATTTACATATTTGTTATTACTCGGTTTTTATCGTTTAGTATAATCGAGGATTCCGCACTCAAGGGTGGGACTATTTGCACGGATCCAAGGATCCGTTAGTCACAATCACATCCAAGATCCATCTATTTAACATATAATAATAATTTTATTTAATTTACGTATTATTTCATTTTTCTTAAATAACTTTTTATATATAATACTTTAAATAATTATGAATATATATTTATGATCAGTTTATTTTTATCTACATTTCGATATAAAAAAAAGTTGATTATGAAATTAAAAAATATATTTGTTAAATAAATATCATATAACAATAAAAGTTATGTCAAAATGTAGATAAAATTACACTGATCATAAACTATATTTACTTTTTATTTACAACTAATGATCTAATCAATAACATTTTTTAGCTAATATTTATCATTTTTAGTATTGGACATACTACACTCAAGTAAATGATAAATAATTTTTATTCAACGAAAGTAAATTATTGATATTACATACATTTTAGTATTCGACATTTCATAAAAATAATGATAAAGACCTTTTATTCAATAATAATAATTATGAAAAACTATTCGTACAATTACTTTAATAATTATAAAGTTTGCCTAATTGTTACGATTAAACATATCACGCATACATTGGTCATAAGTATTTATTCGATCACTATACGGAGTAGCCCATGCAGCTGCACAATCATACTTGAAATGAATCCACTGTGTGCTAATAGTTGGCATGGGGTATCCTCCTCTCAACGTGACTTTTATGTAATGGTTATTATTAACATACCCGATTGCAATAGTTTCATGTTGATACCACGCAGGCGGAGTAGAGCGAAGCGGTAAGTATGTTGTACTACCTGACATGTCTATTACATGTAATATCACATTGTATTTAGAAGCAATGAGAATTCCAATTTCAGGCATAGTCATCCAATGTCTAAATGGTGCATCTTCATGAAGGTGAAAGAAATTCAAGGTTTTGTAAATATGATTATAATGTTCACGGGTACACATATAAACATATTCAGTCTCGTACATGCTTAACTCTTCCATTAAACTTCTTCGAACCATAGGCCAATCATTTTCATGAAGGCCGCGACACAGAGCTATCGATCAAAATCCACAATTTCCATCCGCGATGACATCTTGTATCTGGGTAATATAGGGATGAAAAAAATTTGGAATTTGATAAATGTATTGATGTGAATAATGATTTTTGTAACCGAAAGCATTTTGGTCAAAAAATGTTGGTGCACTCGAACAACTATTTCTACGGGGTTGTTGAGTTTGTGTAGGTGGATCAACATGAGGTTTTCTAAACGAGGGACGATCACACATATTTTTCTTAGTTAAAGGTTCACGAACAGAAGTTGACCATGGCGTGAAGATATCCTTTAACTTTTTTAGAACACTACGCTTACCGACATTCGATTGTTTTTGGTAATGTGATTTAAACATATCGACCTCTGCTTCACAACCAAAATCTTCATCTTTTAAAGATTTGCACCGTGATAAATCAAGCGTCCTCCAAAATTTATCAATCGACTCAAGTGGTATTGGTTCACCTGCATTAATATAAATTGCTTGTGCATGTGCACATGGTAAACCATGACTTGTAATCAGTTGACATCCACAGTTCTCAGGATATAAACCAACAAATTTAGACCGCTTAAATTCTTTTAACATTATTTCAAGTGCATGATGCGAAACACGCCCAAGTAAAAGTTGGAAATGTGGTATTTTGCATGTATGCAAAATGACAATTTTGCTCTTTTCAACATTTGCTTTAATTAATGTATATTGTGACTCAATCACTTGATGAATATATGTCACCGCAGTCCACAAATCTGCTTGTGATGACTCCAAATATTTTTTTAACTTGGCATGCTGACTCTCCACTCTGTTGGTAGTGGTATTACCAAAGTTAAGAAATGTATCAATCCAGACAGATACAAACATTTCCTTATATGGTGTCAACCACACTTGATTTAAATAATTCATAACACCTGAAATATAATTAAATTTGCTTTAGTCCCATAAAAAATGATTAGTACATATAATTATTTTGAAATATATGTTAAATTAATACCTGGATATTGGAGTAAAAAGGTGTTTAATTGGTTCAAGTTGTTCGTGTAGGCTTCCATTGTTGTAGATCTAACTAGAGCACGCCATATTTTATTGAAAGAAGACCAATCTTGTTGCGGACGTATTTTTCTCCTGCACTTTCTATTAATTGCTCTATTGATGTGCCATCTACAAAGTAATCTATTTGCATCTGGAAATTCATTGTTGCACGCGTTCATTGCTGCTAACTCTCGATCTGTAACTATAACACGTGGATACATGCATCCATCCATTGTTGATTTCAAACAATTTAATGCCCACGTGTAGTTACATTCCTTTTCCTTATGTAAAAACACGAATGCTACGCAAAATGTATTGTTAGTAGAAGTTACACCAACAATCTCGAGTAATGGCAATGCATACCTGTTGGTTTTATATGTAGCGTCCATCAACAACACATGTGGAAATGCATGCCATATCTCAAGTGATATTGGATGAGCAAAAAAAATATTTTGAAGCTCATTCGTTGAGCTATCAGCAAGAATATGATATACATAGCCGTTTTCTTCTAAAAAGGACAACACAACCTGTATTTGAGTTTTTCCATCTTTTTCCTCCATCCGAAATTGTTGTCTTTTATTGTATATAGTTTTCAAAGTAGACATATTTTCTGGATTTTGCTTCTTTATTGTAGTTAAAATATGTCGTGGTTTTACACCATTTTCAGACAAATCTTTCACTAGTTGAACTTCTTTTTCAGATAATCGAGAAGCATATGGATGAGCTTCTAGAAATAATGCAGGTGGGTGAGTATGTCTTTCACATATCACCCTTAACGTCCAACAATCATCTCCCGGAAAATATTTTCCTTCTAATTCAAATGGACAATTAATTTTTTTGCTCCCTGTATTTCTTGTGCTGGGTTTTTTACGTACGTAAATACCACCACCGATCACACTGGAAGTTGATAGCTGAATTATTTTTTGATCTTTTAATTACAATTACATTACCGATTGAACGCCCTTTTGCTTGCACCCAATTTACTAGTTGTTCACGAGAACTAAACACCTACAAGATTTAAATTTATAAGCATCTTTTAAAACCTATTAGAACATTACCCTTGACGTAACTACATATTTAATAAACTTAAATATCATACCGTGTCAGTTTCAAATTGCGAAGAGCCGTGAACATTATGGTAAGCTTCATTCTCGTTTTCACTTTCATCCCATTCACTTGTTTCGTCGATATCAATATTGTAGTCCTAAATAAAACACATAAAAAATATAAGATGAAATAAATATTAAATATCGTTAAAAATACTAACTAATAGTACCTCTTCAGTTGAATCATCATTTAAGTGAATATATTCTCCCCAATTCATTTTGAATTGTTTACGTTTTGTTGATGGTGAAATATAAGAACTGTTATGAGATTGTTTTCTGAAATGAATATTGGTTGGCCTATGTATATTGTGACTTTGTGACTGTGAATTTGTGACTTTGTGAATGAAATGAAACGTGTTTGCACTGTATGAAATGAAATGAACTGAATGAAATGAACACCCTTAACGTGTTTGAACCGAATGAAATGAAATGAAATATAAGATCTGTTTGCACTTTGTGACTTTGTAAATTTGCACGGAGTATATAAAGTGTTTGTGTATGATGAGGTATGGCTTTTCATAATTAGAAAGTATGGTTATTTCATATTTTCAAGACAACCTCAACCTTAAATTATATTATATTCAAATAATTATAATTTTGAATAAATTCAATTTCGATCGCTTGTCTCCAGATTGATATATTTCATTTCTATTTAATATATAATAATAGTTTTATTTAATTTACATATTATTTTGTTTTTCTTTGATAACTTTTTATATATAATGCTTTAAATAATTATGAATATATATTTATGTTCAGTTTATTTTTATCTACATTTCGATATAAAAAAAAGTTGATTCCGAGACTAAAAAATATATTTGTTAAATAATTATTATATGGCAATAAAAGTTATGTCGAAATGTAGATAAAATTACACTGATCATAAATATATATTCAAAATTATTTAAAGCATTAAATATGAAAAGTTATCATAGAAAAACGAAATAATACGTAAATTAATTAAACTATTATTATATATTAAATAGAAATGGAAATCAATTTGACGTTTGACAGGCCGTTTTATCCGTGTAAATAAAGCTTTATGGAGTGTAAAAAGAATACCCCATACCATATTACCTCGTAGATCCGAACCTACGGGATCCTAAAGGTTCTGTTGGCCAAACAAATTTTGAATTCAGATTATTCGGATTCGAGTTAGTTATCTGGTTACGTGTATATATCACACCCTAAGTTATAGGACATACTTAACCTACCTAAAAAAATATATAGATATAAATATAAAATATAAAAAGATAAAATAAAAAAATAGAGGTATAAGTGATATAAATATAAAATTTTGCTTGCCCTATTTTGACCCCCCTAAAGCTTGAATAGATGCGCCTCTCTTCCTCCTTCTTTTGTGTGTTCGGCTTCTCAACCCCCTTCCCATTAACTACCCTCACCCCTTTACCTTTTCCTTACCTGCAATCTTCAAGGGCAGATCACAAACATATATTTCTTTCTAAAGTTTCGATTTTTAACCCTAATCTTTATCAGGTATTTCCTTTTACTTCCCCCCACCCCATCCTCACTTAATTTCTCAAATTCCATCTTTCTTTCTCGTTATACATACAAAAAAAACAAAATCTCAGTCAAACAAATTGGGTTCTTTTCCCTGAATCCCTGAATCCCTTCACTCTTTGCACTCAATTTTAGCTATATTCGTTTGATTTTGAATAATTGTGATGTTAATTAGTGGACAGATTTGTAGGGTTTGACTTTTTGTTTTGGGGTTATTATGTGCATACTAACTATTTGATGATATGCTTGTATGAGAACTTGATGCTAAAAGGATTTGATCCCTTTTTAACTTTAGGGTTTTGTTTGTGCTTCTGTTGGTTCAATTTGTAATTGCTGATTTGAATTATGATTCTTTTATTACGTTAACTGCTATTTTCTTTTAGTAAATGGTATTCAAATTTAATTACTTTGTACAATTTATAGGTAGTTTGTTTGTTTAGTTTATTATAAATTATGAAATTGCGATCTTTTGCTTCATTATAATGAGTAGCATACAGTAAATTTTAGCTCGATGCCTTCTAGATTGTTAATTTAGGCCATCTTCAACATGAGCTTTGTTTTTGATGTATTCGTTTTGATTTAGTTTGCCTTAGCATCATTGTGTGATTCTGAATTTTGTGTTATTGTGGTTGATATCATGAGTATTTGTCTGTTACATCTTTGCAAATTTGTAAATGCCAACTGAAGATTTTCGCTTTAAATCTCAATAAAGCTTGTCAATTTGGTTTGTTAATGGAGATTAATTGTGTATTGCGCTTGCAGTAACGAATATCCAGGTTTGTTTTATTTGAAGTTACAGAGATGGCAATAGTTCCATCAAAGAAGATGATAGCGATTTGCCAATTTGGAGGTGATTTTGAAACCCATGATGATGGTTCCATGAATTATATTGGCGGGGAGGCATATGCTGTTGATCTTGATGAGAATATGCAGTTGACCGGCTTCAAGCAAGAGATAGCTGAAACTATCGATTCGACTGTAGATGGGATGATCATTAAATACTTCTTACCTGGGAACAAGAAGAATCTCATCACTGTATCTAAAGATAAGGACTTTCAACGAATGGTGAATTACTACAAAGAAGCTGATCAGCTTGAGGTTTTTATAATGAAAGAAGCACCGCCTGGTAAAAACGCGAAGAAAAAGCAGCCTGCTCGTAGGTAAATCATTATACTAAGATTCATTTGATTAAGATTCACATGATTACTCGCATTCTGGGTGTGTTAAATGCCAGCATTTTGGATTTGATTATAGTATAATGTTTAATAAAAATAAATTGTTTGTCAAATATCCAAGGCTTAAACAAAATTACTTATGTACCCCTACAGGAAAGCTGATTATCCAAGGATTAAATAAAATTTCTAACTTACCTCCTATAACTTAATTTGAGAGACTTCATATCTATTTTACAAACCATTTGTACCTTTTTCATAAAATGTTCATTTAGGTCACGATAACCATATGTACCTTTTTAATAAAATGTTCGTATAGGTCATGATATCAATTAATATCTGAAATAAAAGTGATTTGCAAAACACTCTATTATCCTTAATATTTAAACCTCAAACAACATAAACACATTCATACACTATTTTCTATTGTCATTTTATTGCAGTTTATGTGTGAAATGGGCTGGGTTCGTTGGGTTAACCTGAAAATATAGTTTGACTCATTTCATATTTACTGTATAAAAAGTTAATATATTAATTGTGATGGCAAAAATCATACTATCACAGTTCTTTCAAATGGAAAATACACCCACACACCACAACCTATATTACACACCTTTTGTTCCGAGTGGGACTTGAACGCACAACCTCTTGGTTGTTGGGTCACATATACATCACAAGTCCAAAGGCCCTTTGGTAACCATGTTAAATCTTAAATCTATTTCTGTGAATAAAATCAATCATTTTATTACACTTTAGGAGGATGTATGCCTTAAAAGGTATGCTTTGGGCTACTCTAACCTGTTTAACATGTTTCTTCTTAAGCTACATGATGTTGATTTAATTCATTTAAACCGTTTGAGATCAAACACAAACCCAATTAACCCATTTTTTAGTAAATGTGTCAAAAGTGTCTCCTTGTAATTACTGCTAATTATCTTATTCTGCTTATTGTCTAGCTCAGTCTCACTTCAGAACACACATTTAAACACCCCCAGTCAGATAATCACTCTTTCCGCATAAAAGATAGCTTCTATAGATGTTATCATTTATGGTTTGTTATTGTGTAATGTTTGTGTAGGCCACAGAAGACACCCCCAAAGCTGGATTCAGCTGCAACTGTCCAAACCACCCCTGCTTCTGCTGTGACCCCTGCCCCGAATAATGCAGTCGCTCTTAATGATACTGTTGACATTGAAACAAACAATGAGATCACTCCAGCTGCTGTTCCAATTTCCTCCAATCCATTCCCAATGGTCACTATTGATAATGATCAACGCATAGCTGCAAAACAATGGGAAAATCTTATAACTGGTGTTGGCCAAAGATTCCATTCGCTAGCTGAGTTCCGGGAAGCCCTTAGGAAATTCTCAATTGCACATGCCTTCAACTTTGTGTACAAAAAGAACGAGAATCAACGAGTAACTGTGAAATGTAAATCCGAAGGTTGTCCATGGCGTATTCATGCATCAAAACTTTCCACCACACAGTTAGTCTGTATTAAGACAATGAGGCCCGTTCATAATTGCCAAGGAGTTACCTCAAAGGCTCCTTTTCGGGCTAAAAGAAGCTGGGTAGGAAACCTCATCAAAGAGAAAGTTAAAGAATCTCCTAAAATTAAGCCTAAAGATATTGCTACCGAGCTTAAACGGGATTACGGGATCGATTTAAATTATTCACAAGCAAGACGTGCCAAAGAATATGCACGGGAACAACTTCTGGGATCATATAAAGACGCATATAGTGAGTTACCCTTCTTTTGTGAGAAAATAATGGAAACAAATGAAGGAAGTCTTGCTACTTACAGTACAAAAGAGGATTCTAGCTTTCACCGTCTCTTTGTTTGTTTTCATGCATCGATATCGGGTTTTTTACAAGGTTGCCGACCCCTTCTTTTTCTTGATAGCACGCCATTAAATTCTCGATACCAAGGAATGTTATTGACTGCAACTGCAGCTGATGGTGATGACGGGGCGTTCCCGGTGGCATTTGCGGTTGTTGATGAAGAAAATGCCGATAATTGGCATTGGTTTTTAAGTCAACTCAAGATAGTCATCCCGACAACTGGTCAAATCACATTTGTTGCTGATTTTCAAAAGGGTATAAGAGAGTCTCTACGAGAAATATTTGGCGGGGAGTGTTATCATGCTTATTGTCTTGGGTATTTAGCAGAAAAACTCAATAAAGACTTAAAGGGACATTTCTCACATGATGCTAGACGGTTAATGGTTGAAGATTTGTATTCAGCTGCACATGCTGCTAAACTTGAAGCCTTTGAAAAGTGTACTGAAGACATTAAAGCCATCTCTCCTGAAGCTTATAATTGGGTTATAAGAAGCGAGCCTGAGCACTGGGCCAACACGTTTTTTGGTGGGTTGAGATATAACCATATGACATCTAATTTTGGGCATCTTTTTTACTCCTGGGTGTCTGAAGCAAACGAGTTGCCAATAACCCAGATGATTGATGAATTGAGGGGTAAGATGATGCAGTTGATTTACACACGAAGAGTTGAATCAAGTCAGTGGATGACTCGGTTAACACCTTCCATGGAAGAAAAGCTAAAGAATGAGATCATAAAGGCACGATCGGTTCAAGTTTTAAGGTCACATGGAAGCAAATTTGAGGTTAGATACGGTGAAACGGTTGATGTGGTTGATATTGAGAATTGGGATTGTAGTTGTAAAGGGTGGTTGCTTAGTGGGTTACCTTGTTGCCATGCTATTGCTGTTTTGGAATCGTATGGGAGGAATCCGTATGACCACTGCTCTAGATATTTTCATGTTGAGACTTATCAGTTGACTTATGCCGATTCAATTCACCCCATACCGAATGTTGAACGCCTAGTGGACAGTGAAACTGAAGATGGTTCAGTTCTTGTCACCCCTCCACCTACTATGAGGACACCGGGTAGGACCAAGATAAGGAAGGTTGCCCCAGGTCGGATCGGACCCTCTGACTTCCTTAAACGCCAACTCCAATGTGGCAAATGTAAAGGGCTCGGTCACAATAAGAGATCATGCAAGTAGGTGTTTTTATATTTATTTTTTCTCTTTTCATACTAGTATTATTTATTTATTATTTATAAAGGTGGAAAATGGGTGGGTAATGGAAAATTAGGGGTTGACCTAAAGCATTCTTTTTTTTTTGTATAAGTTTAGCTAAATATAACTTCATGTGTTAAAATATAATGATAAAAATGATCTACTTCAAATTTTCATTAATTCTTTTTAAAAAAATGACTTAGGAGGTTTAATGCAATAAAAATACACTTTGGCTGACTTTTAGGGTTGTGCAACCCAGTTTGACCTATTTTACTGTATGCTATTTTCTATATTTTACTTGTAAGCCACCCCTAAAAATAGAACATCACTAGAATTGGCATAATCTGTAAGTAAATAGACTGAAACGCCACCTCTAATAATATCATTCTTTATAATCACTTTGATGTAACTATTTATTTCCCAGGGAGATTGATGAGTAGTATGCTGCTAACAGTCGCAAGATAATAAAGCGGCAAGGAGTTGAAGAAACTGTTTGATTTGGAATTCTTGATTGCAATTTCTTTTTACCGTAGGCTTGTTTTCTGTTTAATGTAAATGCTGATGGTAATTTCATTAGAAAGCTTTGCTTTTGATTAAGTTTTATAAGTAGAGATTAGTTAGGATATGGATGGTTGGTGCTTAAATGATTATGAACTGATATCTTTGTAGGGAGGTTTTTAACTTGTCTTTCTTTGTGATGTATTTACTTTAATACATAGCTAGCTCTTGATATCTTTGTTGTTGTGATACAAAACCTTTTTCAAATATGTCATGTAAGTTTTCATAGCCCTTTGAGTTGTAGGTTGCTTTACAACTCAAATGTGCAAATGTAAAATATTTAGCTAGAAGGGTAAGTCGTCAAATGAGCGTTCAGAAGCCTATTTTGATTGTACAAAACTTCTAAAATGATTTGTATTCAAAGTTATTGTTAAAAAGTCTTTTTAATCATATTTAGTGTGTTCGTAGAAACAAATTGAAAATTTGTACGATAAGTGTTTAGGGTGGACGCGCCTTGTTTCATTCTGTGCCAAAAATGTCTTGTTTCCCTTTGAAGTGTGAACTTTTTGGACAGTTTATACATCTATTGTCTATAGAAACAAATTGAACATTTGGACAGAAGTGTTTTGAGTAATGTGACCATAACTGATTTGTTTCACTCTCAACTGTTTTGACAGATTATTCAATCGACGTGGTGTGTTTATCTTGCCATCTGTAACTTATATCTTTATTTTTACCGAATTTGTCGTAGATGAACTTGAAAACATAGTTTGATAGTTCCCTTTGATATTTTTCATACCACATATATAATGTAATTCAATCACATATAAACCCAAACTATAACTCAACATTTAAATAGAGATTTCCATTTTGCAGCCACACTAAACATCGCTATTCCTCTGAAGCTTCTTATAAACAAAACCTTTAGCCAAAACTACATACAAAACCAAACTCAACCCACTCAAACACGCCAAAAGCCAGTAAAAATAATCAAGATGTGCCCTGTTTAAATTATCCCCTTTAAACCATTCATCACCATGGTGTGCACTAACCGCTTGCACTAAAGATATCAATGCAGTACTCATAAAACTCCCAACTCCCACAACACTCAAGTAAGCTGCAGCCCCCCTACTCCTCATCTCATCCGGCACTTGATCATAAAACGACTCCTGCAATCCAACAATCGTAAACACATCTGACATCCCCATCAGAACATACTGTGGCACCAGCCACCATATGCTCATTGGAAGAATCGTTTCCGGGTTATCAATTAGTCCATAGTGTGTTGCAAGTCTGAACCTTTTGGATTCAACTAGTGCTGATACGATCATGGTCAATATCGATAAGAAAATCCCAAACCCAATTCTTTGGAGCATTGTGATTCCGGAAGGGTGGCCTGTGAGTCGTCTGGCTGTGGGGATGAGGAGGCGTTCGTAGAGTGGGACCGTGATTAGGATGGTTAGGCCCGAGAGGACTTGAAGTGACGCCGGTGGGAGTTGGAAGTTGGTTGAGCCGAAGTGCCGGTTTAAGGTGCTGGCTTGTTTGGTGTAGAAGGTGCCGAGTTGGGCTATGACAATGGCGAATGTCAAACATGATAACCATATCGGGATCAGCCAAATGAGGAGCTTCACCTGTTCGACTTGGTTCACGGTGCACAATCTCCAATTGTCATTTTCCTCGGATAATCTGTCAATTTCGTCTATTATCGCTGCCTTGTCCAAAAACCTGTCATAGTTGGCGATGAGTGTTAGTGACCAATAATCACGTATAATTCTCGTATATATTACATTTGTACCAATTTATGCAGAAATAACTGATATGCCTAAAACTCAACCTAGGACAGTGGAAGTTTAGACATGCATAAATAAATTGTACTTCAACTAATATTCAAGAGGGTCAAACCCATATTCAAGGGCTAAACTAATATTAAGGGGACATCGACTTATTTTGGTATGTGTACTATGCATGTATGAGCCATTACAAAAGTGAACTAGTTTTATTCTAGGCCTATTACAATTTGTAGACTTAATAAATGAAACACTTGTAAAATTCAATCAGAAAACACACGTTGCGCATATATTGATTTGATATATTTGTTAAAGTACGTTGCTATTACATACCTGAATTGGTTAGTGGGAGCTAACATAGTGGGACCACTTTCTCCTGCCTCAACACGCATGCCAAAACCATCATTTTCAAGCGACAACCTACGCTTCTTAACCGCAGCCACTATCACCTGAGCAACTTTTGTAAACGGACTCACCACTGGAATCTCCCTAAGATACGTATTTGTCCCAGCTAAAAACACTCCGAGTGCCACTGCAACCACGAGTGTGGGTATCGCAAACCCCCAACCCCATCCAAGATTATCTTGAACATAAATCACAATTAGAATAGCACTAGTAGCACCCAACACAATGCCTAAATAGTTGAAAAATGAACTCTTGGCAGCTTGATCCACCTCATCAAACTGGTCAGCTGCGAATGTCTGGATACACGGACGGTGACCACCTTCTCCTACGTTGATTACATAAAGTGCCACAAAAAATGGTACTAGACGATGCTTCAATGGTATTGCTTCTACTGATGTCACTAATAATACTAGTCCCTGTCACATATTAATCATCAAATAAAGTAAGTATTCGTCAAATATGTTGTTTTTGATGTACATAAATTAATACAGTAAAGTTTGGGGCATCTAGTCCTAGAAATAAAGGAAATGTAGTAAACATAACTAAATTACATGAATTTTCTTAACCACTTTATTTATTTTGAATGCATCATGAGGTGTCAAGTAACACTTATTTTCTTTAAGGTCAACCAAAGATAATAACTGTTTTACAGAACATCAAATTTGTATTAAAAATTTGGTCAAAACCTTGGTGGCGTCTTGGTTGTAAGAAGATAAAAATATCAATTTGTAAGGAAATAACTATTGGTGGTGTTTTGGTTATAAGAAGATACAAGTATCAATTTGTAAGGAAATAACTATTAGTTAATAGAAATAAATATGTCAATACTCTTCTTTATTTAGATAATAATACGAAATGTTAACTTAATTTGACAAAATGTATGTACCAAATCAGCTAAATCAAATAACCGGCTAACCTTAATTTGTTTAAGAAAGGGGTATTCATGTATTTAATATGTTTTCAGGTTAAAGTTTCGTTTGATTTGAAATAAAAGAAATGTTCAATGGATTATTAAGGTAACCTAAGACATCCGGTATTAAGAGGTTCTAATATTCTTACATCATATTCAAACTTTAAAGCGATGAATTTTATAAAAACACGGATGCAGATTTGTATGAAATATAAAGATGAACCTTTCCCTATAAAACTATGGGATAATGATTGATACCATATTACATCACCTATTTTAAGTAAGTTAAGCATTTGATATTGTTGAGAAAAATAATGATCAAATTTAAGTTATAAATCTGAAGAATTAAAATCTTGAATCTGCATATTTTACTAAGTGTTATTTCTTAATCTGTAATATCTTAGTCTGTGTGATGAACATACTAACATGATCACAGACTCAACTCTACGGAGTGAAAATAACATACTAAGAGCTTGACAGACTGAATGATATATAGACGGAGGTTAGACAGACTAAAGACATACATAATGATAGATGTTTGAGTAAGTCAAGACCGTTGCAGATTCAGAAATACGCGGCTAAATTAGAAAGATTCGAATTTAATTCAAATCAATTAGAATCATTTGAATTAGAGAATTAATTTAGTCTTCCTTAAATTAAGTCGTCGCATTAACTAACAATCAATACCTATCTTGTATAAATAGGTGATTGATTGTTTATTGAAATAGTTAGTGATTCAAAAAGCTAGAGAACTCTTTGTGATTTTCTCATTAATATTTTTGTGGTTGATTAATTCATATTAACTAAGTACGATTGAATATACACACTTGTAATTGTTTTAGATTATTGAATAAGCGATATTCATTGTATTCATTAATTGTTGTTACAAGTTTTCTTGATTCCGCCAAAAACAATACCTGTTTGATTATTGATTGAGTTGATATTATAATTAATCTATTAATTTAATCTGTTAATCACGTTTTGGGATCTATACGACCAAACATATATTTTAAATGAGGGATTATAGTATATATCCTTTACCCTAAAACTATTTATACTAATTAGAGCATTAGTAATAGGGTGAGCGTTTGGACCAATTGGATCGGACCGGACCAAGACTGGCACCGATTATATTGAATTAGGTCCAGTTCTCGGTTTTTAAATTAGCATAAAATCGGGTCCGATTCCAAGACCGGTTCAGTCCCCCGGTTCCCAGTTTTGGACCGAGTTTTGTAAGTCCGTATGTATAGGATCGATAACGAGGTTATCTAAGGTATTAAGGTGCGGAATCACTCAATACTAGTTATAGGATCTATAACGATTTGTTTCGCAAATATAGCGAGTCGTATTACTAATATGCTTTGTATTGAATATAATGGATTAAACGATCAATACCTAGCCTTTAGTATGTTTAGAATGTCACTGGAAAACTCAGAAATTTCATATTCCTTTATGGAAAAAGTTAATTAGGTTTAAAACCTAATTTTCATATATAACCGTCTCGGTTCGCGGGTTTTGGGCTCTGCGAACTGACTCAGTTCGCAGCCCATCTTGGCCCAGCGAACTGACTCGGTTCGCAGCTCATCTTGGCCCAGCGAACTGACTCGGTTCGCAGTCAAACATGGTCAACATTTTTCAGCATTTTAATATTTTACTCTAAAATGTTTACCAACCAATATTTTTCATTACAATTCAAAACCAATGTACAAACTTGATTACAATTGTCAGAAGTCCTATTACAAGCTAGATCTGTTGTCACAAAACATGTCCCAACAGACTCCCCCTTGATAATAGCTCTAGTGTCTTTGTCTTCAAGTTGTCTTTGGTAATCACTTATAAATTTTGCTACCCGCAGATATCTTCAGCTTTATGCATGTCTTTACCATAGACTGATAATCTTGAGCAACATCTTCTGATCCTTCAATTGCAGTGATCATATTCTTGTGTAACATCAATAGGTCAGCCTTTGATAAGTTCATTAGATGTCGATGATCATAAATCTTTAAGATTTCTTTCTCTTCATCATCGTGTTCAAACATAAGAGCTTCACCAGTCACAAAATCCACAGACCATCTCTTCAACTTACCTAAGATATCTTGAGGCATAGTCTTTAACGGAATCTGTTGTATGCATTTCACAGCTGGATATATTTTCCTTCTTCGACGCCTTCCTGTTCTTTTGCTTCTTTCGTCAAGTTTGATAGCCTTTCCAACTATTGGCTTAATTCTTTCAAATTTCATGGACCAACCCTCAGTCTTGATAATCTTTTCTACATATCTACCAAAAGGATCATTACTGGGGTTATTCAATTCTAATCTAGCCAAGTCTCGAATTTCAAACCTAGGCAAAGAACTGAAGACTGCAAGCTTCTTCTCAAAGTATTGAACTCCGTCAAATCTCTTTATAGCGAAAAGCTTCAAATCAGCGGCGTAGTACCATCCAATAATACCTCTTCTCGGTATACGCTTTCCTGTGATGTCAACTTCACTAATCCTAGTCTTTTCCTTTTTCTTTTTCTTAAAAGGCCTAAAAATCGAATTGTCTTTAAGTTTATCAGGAAGATCATCTTCAAAATCAGAATCAGTTGACTCATCTAGATTTTCATCTAAATCGATAACTCTTTGTCCATCTTCATCCTGAATAATAACTTTCGTTTTTGATGGGCTTACGATGTGTTCATCAATATTAGCATCGAGATCTACACCCTCGTCTAACCCAACTTCAAGAACAAAAGTCCAGTCATCAGGTGGTAAAAGTTCTCCTTCTTCTAAGTCAAAATCGATCTCTTCATCTATCTCATCAAGCATATCGCTTTCAGAATCAGATAGATCGAGTATTACCAACCCTATAAAAGTACACACACAAAGAGAATATTAATAACATAAGTCCTTTTATTGATTTTCCTGAATCAATCTAAGAATTTCCTTATTAATCCCTTGGTGTATCTACTGCTCATTATATAAACTTATAAATCTTTCTTTGATTATAAATAGAATTATAATAAATCTAAGATTACAAAAGTCTTATAATATCGGATCATTAATTAAACTTAAACATTAATGTATTGTGAACGATAATGATCACCAAACACTCAAATTTATAATTAATTAATATTATAATTTCCATTGCACAATTAACTTGTCAATCTTAACATTCTCAAGTCTAAAATGCAAAGATTGTAATAATTGTTTGACTGCCGATATTAAATCGGGACACGCCACACGACTGTCTATAAGTCGGAAGACTTTCGATCAACACTCTACATAACCTTTACTAATTGTATATAACTTAAAACTTATTTAAAACATATTTAACTTGTAATTATAAATCTCAAGTCGAATATTTAACAAAATAATTCTAAGTTACAAACTTTTAAATAATTACAATCAATCTTATTTCAAACTAGCTTCACCTTCATCAACACCAATAGACTTAGTTCCACCACCAGCACCAACATCAGACTTCGTACCACCACCAGCACCAGCACTAGACTCCCCCTGAACAACAGCCTGCTGACCAGTCGTTGAAGGACCAGCCAGCTCACTATCTTTCGGAGCGGTGGGATCATCGTCTGTATCATCTCATCACTTCTTCTCCAGTTCATCCTCTCTTCAGGATTCCGTATATATGAACATCTCCCCCTGAGATGGCTTGTCCTTGTGAAGGCTGGTAACTGGACGATCAAGTCTGTCGAGCTGCCGTTGCTTATCAGCGACATCATCTACCAACGTGGTATTTGTGTTGAGCAGCAGTGAGTAAGCTTTAGTCTGTTCTTTGGGACAGAGACAGAACTTGAGACGATAAGGAGGTGGTGATGGCCTCCAAATCCCGAACTCTAGCCTCCAAACTGATAATACGTGCAGAATCAGTGTGACAACCGTCAAAAATCTCAGGTCAACACCGAAATTAAAACCCTAGTACTTTTAATTACGTTTACAGCACCTTAAGATCCTAGTGAAAAAGTCTAGGTTCGACTCCGTAAGTACCAAGTCCGTAAGTTACCGAAACCGCATAACGTCTTAGAAGATTGCTTAGCTAACTTTAAGACTTTGAGTAACATTAAATTAGGTTACAAAGTGCCAAAGAAAACAAATGAAATTAAATTTCATAAGTCATCACAAAATAATTATCATATCGCAAAAATCGGAATTTAACCTGAAATTCCGTAACTCGGTAAACACAACCAGAAATCGGTTAATTAACTCGCGAATGTCAATTGTAAGCGAATCTAATGTATTTTGATGAGAATTATAAACTTAGAAAATAAAATTTTATAACTCCAATTTCAACCATTAAAACATCACAATTAAACATTTCAATATGTACAAACTTATACCAAAACAATATGTAACATTTAAACCTTTAATTACTTAACATTAAAAAAAAAAAAATAAAAAAAAATCTTTTTACTCCCTCCCCCCCTAAAAACGGCCAGCCCCTTTCCCCCCCTTTTTCTTGACTACCCCACTCCCCAAAACCCCAATTGATTACATGCACACTCCACCACTTCCCCACACTTCAATCATTCATTTTTTTCTCTCAACTTCTCTCTACTTTCTCTCAAGAACATCACCATTTCCAGCCCTCTTTCAATCAAAAATCGCCATCTTCAAGTGTTCTTACATCTAAATACAACATCAAAGGTAAAAACCCATCACCTCTAACCTTGTTTTTCTTCATTTCCTCACTTTAAATCTTGTAAATGCAAGGGTTTTATGCCTTTTCATGGCTAAAATCCCTAATAAAAGGTTTGAAGGTTTGTAGATTCCCTTACACTTGTTTAAGTGTTAAAACAAAGGGCAATCCATGATCAAACCGAAATCAAACCGAAAAATCATCTTTTTAGTGTTAAAATCCATACTTGTGTGTTCTTGATTTGCTTAAGGCATTTTTATTATTAAAAATCATTACTAACACATCTTGGATGTATTTTAACACCAAGAATGTGTTAGATCAAAGATTTAAAGGTATATATAAGATCTAGAACTTGGTAGCAAGTGGTGTTCTTGAAAAAGAACCCAAAAACCCGATTTTTGGGCTTGCATGCACCATTTTCGTATCTAGATCTTATTTTATGTTAAAGTATATTTTATTTCTGTAAAAGTACTTATTCATGCATATGAGACAAAGCCTCAATCATTGGATGAGGTCTAAAAATAATGGGTTGTGGAAACACACCAAAAAGATTTCTATTGTCTCATATGAATCTGTCCAGATTTTTGACCTCACTTGAAACGACCATAACTCAGTGAATAATGGTCCAAAAATCTTGATTTTTCTTCTGGAATTTATTTCAATGTCTTACCTTTAAAAGCCCACTGGTCTCATTCAAATCCATTGAGTTTAAGACCCCCAAATTTACCAAACAAAACTGGTGCGCAAACAGTAATTTTCTGTTAACATCATGTAATGATATTTGTTTAAGGGTATTAAACTATTCAAAAGCATTTGAGAAAATTATTTTATATTCCTAACATATATATCTCAGTAATATAAAAAGATAGGAATTTATTTTGTTGATTAAGTATTTTTAGAAAATGCATGACTTATATGTATAATCTTGGCCTTGTAAATGTATGAATGATGGTGTTGTGATGAATGTAAAATACAAAAATAATAGGTAAAACGTGTTTAAAATTTGGAGGTGATTTTTCTCAGTATCTATGTCTTGAAAACAACCTTGAAAATAAAAATGAGAATTTTTGGGAAAACTAAAGCATTTTTCTTGGTTTAATGCAAATAAAGTCTCTAAAAGGAGAAAATATTCATGAAAAATACTTTTTGACATCAGAAAAATATGGGAAAATTACTGTGTCATTTCCCACATAAAGTGACACGATCCTCAAAATTTAACACCCATTTGAATTGTTTTGATATGTTTTACGATGTACGATTTGTTAAAACATATACGATTGGGAACCAATGTTCCAGTGCCCTAAATGGTATGAAAATTTTACACAAACTTAGAAATGAGTTAAAACCGATCTAGTAAAAATTTCGGAATTTTTCAAGAATAATTACTATTTTTCTCATATTTACCCCACTCTTTTGGTCAAGAAATGATTAAAAATAATCTGTAAATCTAAAAATTCCCAAATTTTCACAGAAAATTTGTGAATCATTTTCCATGTTGTATACCAAGTTTGGTAATTTTTGGAATCTGTTTTCAAGTGATTACATTATTTTAATCACAACCCGAGTGATTACCGACAACGATAAATCAAACTTTAACGGCACTTTGTAACACAAACGACTAACTAAGCAATCTTAACAAGCCATCTTAGCCAAGAATCTAATTAGGAACCTTGTATTCGTAGGTCTTGGATAGGAGTCACTCTTGGTCAAAACGCGCCTTACATCCATTTCCGTACGCATACTAACAATTGTGAGTACTCAGCCCCTATTTTAACGCTTTATCTAAATGTTTTGGGGTGAAAAGCATGCATGAATGATTTGAATGATTTATATACTTGAAAATGATATGTTTTATAATGCACTTAAATTACAAATGCCATGATATGATTATTATGTTGTGCTATGCTATGCTAAATTTCAAAACAATGTCGTGAATGCTTATCGATGTTACATGATTATATGCTTGATTTCTATCGTATCTAAAGCCCCCGGTATCTCTACACGACCATTAACTCTATATGAGCCAAATGATGCATATGAATAGTACTATTTGGGAGCGAGACCACCTCCCCACTCACGCGGCCACGTGAGTGCATTCCATCATCCTAAATGCCAACGATAGGGCATCACTGTTTGGGGCAAGGGTTTATCGGTTGTAGGTTTGGTTGTGGACTCAAGCATAATTTAAGCATCAATTTCATAAACAAAATGTAATGGCATAGTGATTTCGAGAACATCTATTAACGCAAGGCGCTTTGACACGTAAACGACGTTGCTATAAAACGATAAACTCGTGACTCAAATTTTATAACATAGTCATTCGAGATGAGGTTTGTTTATGAATTATCAACTTAGGGCCGAGCTCTACAATGACATTGCTCTTTGAAGTAAACTTCCTTTAAAATCTTAAATATCACAACTTGGACGTTTATCTTGTTATGTAATTCGAAACGCTACTTCATTAACCATACATATATAACCGGAGTTATTAAATCATAAATCATTGTGATTTTGACAATTAAAGATGTAGTTTCTCATGACATCACGTTTTCTTATGAAACTAGATATAATAATTCGTCTAAATGACGAATGGTTTGTTTGAAAGAGGGCAAGCCATTAACTTTATAAAACATAACTTGAATGTATAGAATAAGATTTACATACTTAATCAAACACACCATATCGGGATATTTATAAACTTCGAATATTCCTTTTAAAATATGAGTATGGTGTTATAAATGAACTATGACTTTTAATTGAGTTTCTAAAGTATCGCTTTTAAATGAGTCCCATATTTAAATAAATTTCATTTACAGTCAAGATATCTATTCACAAAGGAATTTAACATTCAAATAAATATCACTCTTAAAAGAGCTTTAAGTAAATGAATTCCTTGTATAACTACTGAGAAATAACATTTGACTATTATTCAATGTTCATTTTAACTGGGGATCGGTTGATTACCTTAGTCGTTTGAGCTCGGCACTAAACAGATTATCCTTGTAAACTAATCACACATAACGTGTAACGTTTGAACCAAACTTCATAAACTTTTAAAGGAAGTCTATCATTTTACCAAACCTGAGTACTCACCAACTATGTTTCATAGTTGACCTGTATTTTTACATGCTTTTCAGGAATTAGTCTCAACTTGTCTATTGAAGCTAAACCCGCTAGATGACTTATGCTGTTGTTGTGTTACGGAATTTGTATCTTTTGGATGTAATAGTGTGTTTAGATTATCCACTTCGTGCTGTAAACGCTTGTAAGACATAATGTTATGTATTATTGTAGACCGTTGAACGGTGACGTTTTGTAATTTTCGATTATGAAATCATTGTACTGTTACATCTCGTGTTTCCGCTTTAGCGGGGTGTGACAATCAGTCATAGGCGGGGATGATGGTGCATCAGTTGTGGTCTGTGGAGGCGTGGTAGAAGGCGGAGACATTTTCTTAGCTATCTCTGTAGCTACTCCCTTTAATAACCTAGCCGCAGCCCGGCTTGCTTTTGTCGTCGGATGAGACTCCGGACGAACCATAGCCACAACCAACTCCTCCTCAGAAAGTACTAATATCGGTTTAGTCACAGCATGTGAAACCACCTCGACCCGCGGTCTATCTTCAGCAACTGAACAGGGACTCGGACCAGAGGTAAGCGGGGAAGTAGTCGACCTAGCACGCTTACTACGTCGATTCACAAGCGGCTCATCGTCTTCCTCAACTTCTTCGTCAAGTATATTGAAGTCAAGATCCTGATCAGCAGGTTTGCGTTTGGGTTTCAAAGCTGGATCCATAATCAACTTGGAACCTTGTCGAATCATTCCAGCAGGAATACCCGACACAGAACCAGATGGACGATTCATATCATCCTCAGAATCTGAATAAGACGCAATGACACCTTCAGGGTCAGATGGATAGGAACCACCAGATGTCCCAGTAACTGGTAGCTTGCCCTTAGCACGCGTATCCTCAGGTCTTACGACCTCTGGACTGATAAAATCAGGAGCCTGAAAGTTATCCATCTCATTTAAGAGTGGATCAGTGGCATCATCATTCTGTACTAGAACGTCATGCAAAACTTGAGTAGCAATGTCAGGGTGAGCATCCTGATGTAACACAACGTCAATAAGCTCTTGCGGCCCAGGATGTTGAGCCACAACTACTAGCTGAGGTTGAACTTGAGGGTGAGCTCCAACATCCAACCAACCGTTATTTGGTGGAGCAACATAGATGTCATCAAGAAGATGACCGAACAGATCACATGCTTCCGGCTTGACCTGATCTGGACGGCGAGATGAATGAAGAAAACATGCATTGTATCCTCGAAGGCCAATCTGATCAACATGCAAATCTGAATGTTCGGCAGGCCAGGAATGCGGTGAAGAATGAGAAGCATGCAAAAACGTGGATATAGCATAAACTTGGATCTAACTGCACCAGTGATCTGACCAATGAACGAGCTGAATATATATGAAGAGAAGCTGTATGGTTTGTTATAAACCAGGGACAGTAATCTAGAGAAAAGCTTAGGGCTCAGCTCGTCATAACCACCCTTCTTGTTACCGAAGATGGTAACAATAATATGAAACAAGAATCTCCATTAGCCCAGAACAAACGCCTTGACAAACTGACGACCTCTCTTGGGTCTAGAGTAACCCATTCGACCTAGTGCACCCTCAATGAAATCCGAGGAGTACACAGAAGGACCAGCTTCCTGCTCGACTGTACCCAGGTGCAAAATCTGTCTTAGATCATCAGCAGAGAAGACAACGGGGTGTTGGTTAATATGAGTACGAATAACGGGAGGCTTTGCAGCAGAATCATAGTCAATGTTAGTCCAAAACTGCTCCAGTAAAGCTCGAGACAATAGTAGAGACTTCGTAATGGCATATCGAATCCTCGAACGTGCCAAATATGTCAGGATCTCAGTAAAGCGCTCAGCACCACGCTCAGTAACATCCAAATTCACCAAAATATTGTGACTAGGAGTGAAAGAGTGACCAGCCATATCTGTAATCATAAGAATTACACAAAGGGTAATTAGCTCAATAAAAGGTAAACTTATCGAACATTAGTTAATTTTAAACTTTTATGTATTTTGAACAAAAATGATCACCAAACATCCAAGTTTACTATTAAATAATAACTTAATTTACTGAACTTAATTGAACGATTAAGTATATGCGACTTAATTTTCAATTATATTCTCTAAATTATATAAGTTCGTAAGTCATAGGAGATAATCTGAAAAATCATACCGCCGATAGAAATCGGAACACGCCGCACGACTACATATGAGTCGGAAGTCTTTCCTATATGAAGAAACAGAATTCATATATCATATTTTATACGTATTTAACTTATAAACTTAAGTTCTTAAGTCGAAACGTAAATCTAATAATTAACAAGTGCCAATTTGTAATTTATTTGTAAACATAAAGTACTCAAATCGAAAACAAGTCTAACAATAAACAGCTGTTTCAGTTCGCTTCGCAAAGTCAACTAAAATCAAGGGTTTCAGTTCGCTTCGCAAAGTCAACTAAAGTCAAGAGGTTAGGTTCGCTTCTCAGGGTCAATGTGAGTCAAAGGCTCACTTCGCAATTACGGGCGGTGAACTGAGATTGGATCTCAGTTCACAGGAGCAGCTGGAACAAACAAAAATTGCGAAAGCGATGATCGAACCCGTGTAGTTGCAATTAACTGATAAAAAAACATTCAAGATAGCCCAATCAAGATCTTCTAAGAGTTTTATGCTTTATCTTCACTAATTATTAAAAAATCCGTGAAAAAACGAAACCAAAACATTCGTTACATAAATCAAGCAATAAAACACAAATTAGACGGTGTAATCGAGTGAAACTTACTTCAAATGATGCGTAATCGAAAGATGTAAATGATCTACTGAGTGAAAAACCGATCTTTGGCTTAAAAATCGAAAAATAAAGATTGAAAGTGTGCGGTTCGGTTCGGTTCGTAGAAGTCGGCTCGCAGAGGTTTCTGGAAAGTGAGAGATTGACTTGTTGACCTAACCTTTTATATTTCTCTATTAGGTCTAAGAACTCCATAGACATTCTCTATTAGGTCTAAGAACTCCATAAGAATACCAGGAGTTTCATCCTTAGATCCCAAAAAGAATACCCATGAGAATCTAGAGTAATCATCTGTGACAACCAAACAATACCATTCGCTACCTATGTTTCTCTTGCTTATGGGGCCGAAGAGATCCATATGTAGCAACTCAAAAGGCGAGGAGATAGAATTTACAGTTTTAAATTTGTGTGGTTTTTTGTGCTGCTTTCCTTTCATGCAAGGTACACATTTGTCTTCAAATGCAAAACTCTTTTGTGGTACACCCATAACCAACCCATTTTTGGTTATATAATTCATCTTTCTAAAATTCAGGTGTGCCATTTTCCTATGCCATAAAAGTGAGTCTGCTTCAGAAGCCTTGTATATAAGACATGTTGACTCCATTGAAGTAATAGGAACACCCATGTTGATGGCATAAATGTCATTCTTCCTTGGAGCCCTCATCAATATCCATTTTTCGAGAATAAGGAAACCCGACTTCAGGACTAAGGCCTCTGTCTCATTGAAATGTACAGGGTGACCTTTATCACAGACTTGGGAAACACTCACTAGGTTGTGTGTTAGTTCTTCAACATAATTCACATCCTTTAGAGTCAAAGTGCCATTTGAAACTTTTCCTTTCCCAATTATTAATCCTCCTTTCTCTCCAACGAAATTTACTCGCTGCTTCAATCCTCCTTTGAAGTCCATCAGTAGACTTCTCTCTCCTGTCATGTGTCTTGAGCAACCGCTGTCTACGTACCACCAGTTGTCTTCGTTCACAGTATGCTCCTGCACATGACATTTGTACACAATTAATTATCAAGAGGGACCCAAGCCATAACAGACTTGGATCGTCCCTCATCATCAACAAATTTAACTTCTTTAAAGTAACCCTCTTTCCCATCAGGAGCCTTGATTACTTTCGAAGGAGTTTGAGTTTGTTGATGAACAGTGGTCTTGGGTCTATGAGGTGAATGAGATGCAAACCTCCCTGACACATAACCTTGGGATTTTGACCTTGGTTACGATTATAGGTATACCCGTAGTTAATCTCATGTGTACGTGAAGTAGAACCATTCTCATAATGACTATGGTTTCTACTTGGGGTCCTATATCTTGACGGTATGTGATCTCTAGAATGATTGAAAGTATTATCATTTTGAATTTTAAACCGTTTAGGTATAGGTGGAGAAACACTGTGTGTTTCTTTCCTTTTCAAAATGTTTACAAGTTTAGTTATGGTATTACTACCCATCTCAGATTTAGGACTCGTGTAAGATCCCTGATCTTGATCTAAGAGGTTATTACGTTTATTAAGTGCGGAATCCTTAAAAAAATGTCACACTAATCAACCAAACAATATGAATATGATTAAGATCACTTTTATTGAACGTAAAGAAAAATTACATTCAACGTTAGCTTACACAATCACAAGTATACGAACTTGTCTTTGCTAAGCCCTGGAAATACACAAAACAACTGATTACATTCGAACTAACATGTAATCTATATATAAGACTCAAGTTCGTATGTTCTGGACCCTACAAACTTGTCTGGTCACAGGCCCATACGAACTTAGCCTAAGTTCATATGACTCCTAAGTTAGTACCTACCTAAGTTCGTACGAACTTACATTACAACACAAAACAAGTAAACCAATTACAAAAGACTTATTAAACTAACTATTACAAACTAGAAAGCTGTTATCACTAATATGTACCAACAGAATCCCCCTCGACAATAGCTCTAGTTTCTTGAGTCTTAATCTTGATTCTTCATTCAGCTCACTTGACTTCTTGCCCATAATCCTCTTTCTACACAAACTCTGACCACTTTCAGATATCTTCTGCCCTCATGTCTCCAACTATCTCTATAGAGAATCTTGTTTACATGCAGCTTATCAGATCATCTTTTGATAAGTTTACCAGATGTAAACTATCATAAACTCGCAGCAGCTCATTCCCATAAACATCTTCCATTGCAGCTTCTGCTATCTTGTTGTCTACATACTACCATTTTAGCTTAGTCAAGATATTCTACGACATCTTCTTCAAAGGAACTTTCTTCAAACACTTAACCGGTTTGTAAATCATTTTCATCCACGGTTTGTTTGAAATCGAATCTATCTTCGTCATATCTGGAACTCTCTTTCCGGTCTTCGGCTTCAACTCAACAAAGTTGTTTGACCTTCCTTCATGCTTAACAATGCGTTCCATCGTTCTAGCATAAGGATCCTCTCCCGGATTTATCAATTCTAGCCAAGACAGTTCTTTGAGCTCAATCTTCGACAAGGAACTGAAAATCTTCAATCTATTCTCCATGTATTGAATTCCATCATATCTCTTAAGTATGAACAGCTTCAGCTCGCTGTCATAAAACCAGCTTATGATGCCTCTTTTCAGCTCTCCCAAACCTTTGACTTTGATAGTCTCTTTAAACTTCAATTCAGGTTCCTTTTCGATCTTTTTAAACCACAAATTTCTTAACTCTACTCTAGATGGTTCTTTATCAGCTTCAGAATCATCATCAAGAATACTATCATCTTCTGATTCTAATTTTTGACAATCTATCACACTTTCACTAGCTGACCCATCTCTAATTACTTCAGTTACTGGTTGCTTTGTCACAACGTGTTCATCTATATCAACGTCAGCATCTGGCATAATGTCATCGTCGGACTTCCAATCAGCAACTTCCTTTGTCAAAAATTCTCCTTCCTCCAACTCAGACTCACTACTATCATACACATCTAGATTAAGAAGTGCTTCGATAGTGTCTGTCTCTGTCAGATTTACTGGAGTTTCTTCAGTACCAGTTACTCCCTTTTGTTGACTAGACTCCCCCTGGCCTTGTGCTTCTAGTGCTTTAGTCGAAGAGCTAGGCAGCTCACCTTCCTTTGGCGCAGTGGGATCATCGTCTCTGTCTTCATCCCTTTTCTTTCTAAGTTCATCTCCCCTATAGCTAGGTTCCTCCCCCTGAGTTGTCTTGCACTTCAGACGGTAGAGAAGAATTTCATTGTCACGCACTATCTCTTCCAACTTCTCATTGCGCTCAATGAGCTTTTCATTCATAGCAGCAGTCACATTGTTTACCCTGATCTCTTGACTCGTAATAACTGCCGTCAAGTTAGCAACCATATCAGATAAGCTTGAGATCTAGCCTTGAAGATAGATAAATCTTTCAATCTCAGATAGATTTGCAGCTGGATGAGTTGCAGGTAGTGTGGTGGAAGCAGAAGGAGTAGCAGTGACGGGAGGGGTAGTGGTAGCAGCAGCCTCGATAACTGAGGGTTGTGGTGTTGGTGTAGGTGTTGGTGTTGATGTCGGAATAGTTGTTGATGCAGGTGTGGTAGTGGTAGTGAGGACGGGTGGTGTAGAACGAACAGAAGTAGGAGGTGAAGTGTCACCAACTTCACGAATGACCACCCCAGTCGGATGCCTTCTTTTGGATGCCCGAACCAATAGGGTGTCAGACTCATCATCAGCTTCATCTTCAAGGATATAATCATCATCCTCAATCATCTTGCATTTACCCTTTTGTTGTGCAATAATATGTGGAGCCATAACCGCACGTGATCCATGAAAAACTAAAGCTGAAGGCTCATCACTATCAGGATCACTCTCAGTAGCCTCTGAGTCACGTTCCACATTCCTCGACAAATTAACCGCCGATGTCATTGCCTTATCAGCCCAGCAGTATAAGTCTCGATGTGTTCAATATCGGTCTCGATATCATTGTGTGGACCAATAACAAACGCATCCACATCATCTAACACATCAGACCGGGGCTCCCCCTGAAGAACATCTCGTACAACAGCTTCAGTAGTAGCACGATCAATTTGCTGACCCTCTTGGGGTTGCTCTAGCTGAGTTAGAATGTCATCAACCATTTGATGCTCTATGGGAGCAGCATCTTGAGGTGGTGTAGGAATACGAGCTTCTTCCTTGGCCTGGGGCGCATCCAACCATCCATCATTGAGTGGTGGAGCATAATCAGCATCTAAAACAGCCCCGAAAAGTGGAGTAGCCTGAGGTCGCTCAGTAGCGGGACGACGACTACTGTGGCTAAGACAATGAACAAAGATCTTCTTGTCCACCGTTGACAGATATACCACATGATTGATCTCGGGCATATTCGGTGCTAACCCATTGATGATCATCATAACGAATTGAGGGTAGAGAAGAAACCGATCTTTTAACAGCCCCTCGGATCTGCTGAACCAGTTCGTCATAGAAGTACTGGGAAAAGCAGTATGGTTTGTTGTAAACAAGTGAAACCATTCTCGACTGCATCTTATGATTCATTGTGTCGAATCCCGCCTTCTTCGGACCAAAAGAAACCAACAGTATATGCATAAGATACCGCCACTGTCTGAATAGATAACTCTTTGTGTACTGGTTGGGGGTGACATCCCTAGCATATCCCATTCTCTGGAAAGCTCCAGCCTTGAGATCTAACAAGTATGAAATAGGACCGTCTTCTTGGGCTTCAGTACCCAACTGGAGGATGTGTCGAAGATATAAAAATGAGAACTCGATAGTACGGTCTTCCACCCTAGTACGAATGACTAGTGGATTCGGCTCGCAATCAAACTCCGCATTCGCCTAGAATTGACAGAGATAAGATATCCTCAACGTCGGCGAATGGGAAAGAGCATAATGAACTCTTGAGCGCATCAGAAATGTAAGGATGCCTCTATAATGCTCGGTAGCCGGATCCTTAAGATCGAAAGAGATAGCCAAGTTATGCTTGCTAAAGAACTGTCGATCAGCCATACTTGCAAAAGAGACAAGCAAACATTCCAAACTTAGACAATAATAACGTTAAATAATCAGGTTAATCATTCTAAGAATCACTTATATGAATCAAACCATAAGAAACATGATATACTTAAGTTTATTGAAAGATAATCACTGAGCAAACTTCATAGCTTTGTACGAAGTTGACAAAGTCAAGCTAGGTTCGTACGAACTTGTAACAGTTACTTAGGTTCGTACGAACTTGGAAGTTCGCAGGATGATCCTGATTTCCAGAATTCAAAATTTTGTTTGAACTAAAACGCAATCAGGATGTTTGAAAAGATGCGCAATGATGCAGTTGACACAAGTGATTAAGGAATTTCATTTTTAATTCATAACCACAATTTATATTTGGATTTCTTTTTAGTTTTCTTAAAAACCTAAATAAAAGCCGATTCTCTGTTTATCAATGGATTAAAATGCGAATGAGATACTCACTTAAATGCGTAGTAACGATGTGATAATGGATTACGGATTCAAAACTCGAAAACAAATCTAAACCGAAGGATTTAGTGTGTTTGGATGACATAGTGACGTAGGTTCGTAGGTTCGCAGGGGTTGTAAGTTCGTAAGCTGTTTGAAAAAGTGTAAGGGTTTTGACTTGGTCAATCCCTATTTATACTCAGCTTGACCAAGTTCGTACGAACTTGGGTCTACGAACTTGAGTTCCAGGGTCGTACGAACTTGAAAACTTAAACCCTTTTGAAACTTAAATAAACCTTTTTGAACTTATAATAAACTAGCACGACACAAATATGATACTCGAGGCTTATGATTTATCTGTTGTTAGTAATTAAATATTATTTTATCTCCATGCATAGACTAAGGTAAAAAGAAAAATAAAGAAAAAATAACATAGGATATAAAATTAAAATAATTAACAGTAAAATACGAAATTATTCGTATTGGGAATGCACATTCTTTTTGGTGAAGTCACTGATGCAAATATCGTATTAGCCATAACGCGTACACAACACAGTAAGGAATGATTTATTCCTTGGTTATTATTTGTGTGTCATAATACTTCAAGATGATTATCAATATTGTGATCCACTTAAACATTTGAACACTCAGAGTTACTCAAGTACAATTTTGAGTTATTATTTATGATTATCTATGTGTTCCTCACGAATGACATACTCTTAGGATCAGGATATGTCCATAATTCCAAGTATTAAATTACATCAATGATTTTTCATCTTTAAAGCCAATTCCTTAATAATTTTAAGTACAAACTTAACATGTAAGTGAACTAGATTTGACTAAGGTTAGAAACAAGCAAATCTAAAACCAAACCAACGGTGATAGGTCAGTACTTACGCACAACCAAGCGACGTAGTTTGATTAGAGACCTTGAAAACGGTATTCTTGTTTCGCGGTCGAGCTTGTTACAGTCGTAAGATCTACTGACTGAGACTAGGTTAACATATGTCTGGATGTAGCAGAAGAATCAGTCAGGAAATCTCCCAGATGAAATGCTTAACTTAATGCAATACTATGTATTATGGTACTATCTATCACTTAAGAATTAAGACTTATGTCATATATCAGCCGAGAGGTAAACATAGACTAATCTCATTATTCTTTGTGTTTTATGTACTTGAGAACCGTCATGCTTTATGCCTACTGATACATCATATAATGAATATATTAGAGACGTTATATTTTATGGTACTTTTAAATTGTGAATGTACTTCATCTGAAAGCCACACATATTATAATGTTCTAGGCATGGGTAATGTTTTCATCATTTCTTTGCAATAGCTCAGTGACTGACATGCTTTTTGAGAATTTTCTGACGTACTAGAATTAGAAACTTACTAAAAGTAGAAAGTTACTAAAAATAGCAGGTTACTAAATAAAGAAATAACAAACAGCGAGGCACAAGGTCATGCAGGAGACGTATTTATTCAGGATTTATCATCCCATTTAGTTGTACTAACAATTCAAAGCGAGATCGATCAAAAGCCTTAGTATATAGGTCGGCTAGATTATCATCTGTGGGAACTTTAACTAATTTAATTATCTGTTTCTCAGCACAGTCTCGAATAAAATGATGTCGAATATCTATAGGTTTCCTTTTACTGTGTTTAACAGGATTATTAGTTATAGAGATTGTGGTTTCGTTGTCTATCATCATAGGAGTGTTAGAAATATTAAGGCCATAATCACGTAATTGTTGTTTTATCCACAAGATTTGTGAGCAACAACTACCGGCTGCTACATACTCAACCTCACATGTTGAGATAGCAACCGAGGTCTGTTTCTTTCATTGCCAAGAGACCATGCGACCTCCTAACAATTGACAACCTCCAGAGGTAGATTTCATGTTTTGATTACAGCCTCCATAATCGGAATCTGTATATGCTAAGAGATTAAAGTCACCTCCGGAGGGATACCAAAGACCTAACTTCGGTTTTCCCTTCAAATAGCGCAATATCCTCTTAACCGCTTTCATATGAGACTCCTTTGAATTTTCCTGAAACCTAGCACATAAACATACCGCAAACATCGTCGGTACTCTCTAAGTCCGGTCCGAGATTATGATTATGAGGAACGGGTGTGCTGAATGGTGAGCTGTCTGCCATGTTAAATCGTGCAAGCATTTCATGCACATACTTAGTTTGATGAATGAAAAATCCATCCTTCTTTTGATCCACTTGCAATCCTAAGAAGAAAATCTCTGCACATGCTTTCGTCAGATGACCTAAATATAATGTCATCCACATAGATCTGAACTAGAAGAAAATCCTTCCTCTGCTACTTAACAAACAGGGTGTTGTCTATCTGGCCTCTCTTGAACCTATTGTCCAAGAGATAGGTAGACAAAGTCTCATACCAAGCCCTGGGTGCTTGATGCAAACCATACAGTGCCTTGTCCAATTTGTAGACATGGTCTGGATAGTCTGGATCAGTAAACCCAGGTGGTTGTTCGACATACACCATTTCTTGAACCTTCCCATACAGAAACGCACTCTTGACATCCAGTTGATAGACCTTAAACTTTTTGAATGCCGCAAAAGCTAAAAATAACCGGATGGCCTCTAGCCTTGCAACCGGTGCAAAAACTTTTGTGTAATCGATCCCTTCCTGCTGATTGAATCCTTTCACAACAAGTCTGGCTTTGTTCCTGGTGACAATATGTGACAACCGTCAAAAATCTCAGGTCATTAACGCACTTAAATTCCTAGTCTATCTAATTTCGTTTACAGCACTCTTAAATCCTAGTGAAAAGTCTAGGTTACGACTCCTTAAGTACCGAAACCGTAAGTTACCGAAATCGCGTAACGTTTTAGGAGATTGCTTAGCGGACTTTAAGACCGTAAACCACATTAAATTAGGTTACAAAGTGCCAAAGAAAACAAATGAAACTTAATTTCATTCATCAACACAAAATATTTATCGTATCGCAAAAACCAGAATTTAATCTGAAGTTCCATAACTCGGTTAACGCAACCGGAAACCGCACAATTAACCCACGAATACCAACCGTAAACAAATCAAATATATCATGATGAATATTAAAAACTTATGAAATAAAATTTTACAACTCAAACTTTAACTCTCACAACATCACAATTAAAGCTCACAATGTACACAAACTTGTACTTAATTATATAACTTTTAGGCTTTTATTTCTTTAATATTTAACAAAAATAAAACTTAAATTAAGCCAACCCCCACCAAAAATCTGCAGCCCCACTCTCTTGACCACCTTTTAATCCACCACTTAGCTCATTTGATTCCATGCAAAGACTTCTACACTTACACACACTTTCCTTCCATCATTTCCTCTCTTTTCTCTCAAGAAAAACACACACTAAACTCCAGAAAATCTCAGCCCACTTTCATCTCTAAATCACCATTTCAAAAGTGTTCTTGCACTAATACAAGATCTTTAAGGTATAACCACTCATCCTAGCTTCCATTTCCTCCTTTTATTATTTACATTTCATGGATTTCATGCCTTTTTCATGGCTTAAATCCTCATACAAGGTTTGACGTTTTTTAGGTTACACCTTATACATATACATGTGTAAAATAAGGGTAACCTATGATCAAACCAAAAATCAAACCGAAAAAGTCGACTTTTTGATGTTATTGTATCTATTTACATGTTCTTGCTAGAATAAATGATTTAAAATGTTAAAATATGTTTATTTTTATGTAAAACACATGTTCATGCATAAAAGATAAGGCTTCAATCATTGGATGAGGTCTAAAAATCGTTAGTAGTGAAAAACACACCAAAATGATCACCATTGTCTTATATGTAATCTGTCCAGATTTTGACCTCACTTGAAACGACCATAGCTCAGTGAATAATGGTCCAAAAATATTGATTTTTCTTCTAGAATTTAGCTTAATGTCTTACCTTTAAAACCCCACTGGTCTCACTGAAATCCATTGAGTATTCGACCTCCAAATGTATCACACAAAACTAATGCGCAAACAGTAACTTTTCTGTGAGCACCTTGTTATGATACTTGTTCATGGGTCTTAAGGTATTCTATAAATCTAAGAAAAAATTATTTTAGACTCCTAACATGTATATCTCAGTATAAAAGGATAGGAATTTATCTTGATGATTAAGTATCTTTAGAAAATGCATGACCATCATGCATTGTTGTAATCTTGTAAAATGTAAATACTTGGGTTGTGATGATTCAAAAATGCATAAGTGCTAGATAAAACGTGTTAAAATTTTGGGAATTATTTTTCTTAGTAATTAAATCATTAAAAGAGTCTTGAAAATAAAATTGGTAATTTTTGAAAAAACATAAGTATTTTTCCCAAATTAATGCAAATAAAGCCTATAAAAGGTGAAATAATCATGAAAAATACTTTTGGACACCAAATAATTATGGGAAAATTGCAGTGTCATTTTCCTCATAAAATAACACTATCCTAAAAATTTCAAACTCTTTGGAAGTGTTTTGATATGTTTTTCGATTTACGTCTTGTTAAAACGCATAATGTTAGGAACCAAAGTTTCAGTGCTCAAAACGACTTGAAAATTTTACACAAAGCTAAAAATGGGTAGAAACTGATCTGGTAAAAATTCCAGAATATTTCTTGAATAATTACTATTTTTCCCATATTTATCCCACTTTTTAGACATAAAATGATTGTAAATAATCCATAAGTCTAAAAATCTCCAAATTTTCACAGAAAAGTTGTGAACTATATTTCATGTTTCATACTAAGTTTGGTAATTTTTAGATATTGTATACATATATTTCCATTATTTTGTTCACACCTCGAACAATTATCGACAACGTAAATTAAATGGAAATTCGAACTTTAGCGGCACTTTGTAATTTAATTAGATAGCTAAGCAATCCTAACAAACCATATTAGTCGAGAAACTAATTAGAAACCTTGTGTTCTTAGAACTTGGATAGGAGTCAAACCCAATCGGCACGCGCATTACATCCATCCGTACGCTCACGTTCAATAGTGAGTTTACACAGCCCCTCTTTTTAACGCTTTACTTAAATGTTTTGGGGTGAAAAACATGCTATATGGTTTAATTACTATCTTTGGATTACAAATACGATTCTTATGCTATACTTGATTTACGAATGCTATGCTCGTTTTACAAATGCTATGCTATGCTATCTACTATGCTTACTTTCGAATACTCGACATGGTTAAAATGTCGTATTGATTACGAATAACTTCTGGAATATTTGAAGTTTATACGAACATGATTATATGCTTGTTTTCTATCGTATCTAAAGTCCCCGGTATATCTACACGACCATTAACTCTATATGAGCCAAATGATGCATATGAATAGTACTATTTGGGAGCGAGACCACCTTCCCACTCACGCGGCCACGTGAGTGCATCCCATCATCCAAAATGCCAACGATAGGGCATCTCTCTTTGGGTCAAAGGTTTATCGGTTGTAGGTTTGGTTATGGACTCAAGCATTATAACTCATTGTGACTATAGACATTATAACGTGATAGCATAGAAATTTCATAAACGACTATAAACGTATGACGTTTTGACATTTGAAATGACATTTCTTTGAAACTATAAACTTACGACCCGAGCTTTACAATGACTTTGTCATTTGAAACGATATTTCTTTGAAACTATAAACTTACGACCCGAGGTTTACAATGACTTTGTCATTTGAAACGATATTTCTTTGAAACTATGAGCTTACGACCCGAGCTTTACAAGGACTTTGTCATTAGAAACCATATTTCTTTAAAACCATAAATTTTATAACCTGAGTTTTATACTATAAATCATTGTGGTTTTGGACAATGATAAACGTGGTTTCATAATAACGCCGCGCATTCTGATGAACTTCGACATAATAATCTGTTGAGACTATAAACATTTTGATATTGATTTAATGATCCATTGGCTTTATAAACGTAACATGAACTTATTAAATACTACAATATGAGTTTTATAAACATAACTTGAACTTATTAAACACTATATCTTGAGTTTTATAAACGTGAATTAAATATTCCTTTGAAAATATGAGTGGGGTGTTATAAATGAATCACGACTTTTAATTGAGTACAAAAAGGGAATTGCTCATAAATGAGCGTCGTTCTTAAATAAACCTCTTTTGCAAACAAAACATCGATTCACAAATGAATCTAGCTATCAAATGAATATCGCTTTTAAATGAGCCTTGTTTTAATGAATTACTTTTATAATTATCCGCGCAATAGCGTTTGACTATCCTAAAAATTGATTTCAAGAACTTATCGGATGATTATCGTCTTTGTATGAGCCTCAGCACTAAGCAGACTACTTTTGGGAACTAATCACGTAGTAACGTGGAACTTTCAAACTAGACTTTGTAAACACTTGAAAATGGTCTTTCATTACACAAAACCTGTGTACTCACCAACTATGTTTCATAGTTGACCTGTTTACTTTTACATGCTTTTCAGGAATTAGTCACAACTTGTCTATTGAAGCTAAACCCATTATATGATCTATGCTGCTGTAGCGTTACTGGATTTTCTCTTTTAGATGTAATCGCAGGTTTAGATTATTTACTTTTGTGTGCTGTAAACGCTTGTAAGACTTTATGTAATGTATTAATTGTAGACCGTTGAACGGTGATCTTTTGTAATTTTCGATTATGAAATCATTGTACTGTTACATCTCGTGTTTCCGCTTTAGCGGGGTGTGACACAATCCCTTTATCATCGCGTTTACACTTAAACACCCATTTGGTGCCGATAGCAAACTCTCCCTTAGGTAGGTCAACTAGCTTCCACACTTGAAGCTTCTCGAACTGTGTGAGCTCTTCTTGCATCGCCTCAACCCATGAATTGTCTTTTAGAGCCATTTGTACATTCTTTGGCTCAACTTGTGAAATAAAGCAACTATATAAGTAGTTACGTATAATCCCAGTGTTTTGGATAGATACATAAAGACTATTGCTTTCCGTGATTCCTCTACGAGTCTTTACACTGGAACTAGGATCACCAATGATGTTGTCAATTGGATGATCTTTATTAATCCATGTCGAGACTGTAGTATCAACAGGTAAATCAGACCCAAGATTCGAACCAATCTCCCCCTCAGTTGCTAAAACTTCATCAACAGGTTCTTGTCCTGAACTAGTAGCCTCTGATGAGAGAGTGGGTTCAGTTGAACTCGTATCAACGTCTTCTGTCGGATTGAAAACAATTTCCTTTCTCGTACCCGCTGAAGTCTCAGAACTTGGAATACTAGATCTTGGAGCAAAGTTACTGTCGTCACCATCATCCAGTATTGCATATTCTAATCATTATGGTTCCTCTGAAGTACTAGTATTACTCAGGAGAGGAACGTTAAAATCCTTGAAGACAGCATCGTAGTTAAATAACCACTCAGGACCAGTTTGGACCACATGAGTGTAAGAGGTAATTTGTATATTAAATACAATCTCCACTTGACCAGAAGTCTTATTAAAGACTCGTTTGTTTGGAGAACCAGCATTGTAACCCAGGAAAAATCCTTCGTCAACTCTTTCCCCAAACTTTGGTTGATTCCCTGTTTTAAGTAGTGTACAAGGAACTCCAAATGGTTCAAACCCAATCAAATTTGGCTTCCTTCCATATAAAAGCTCATAACAAGTTTTGTTAAGCTTCTTAATAGTTAGAACCCTATTCAGTACGTGACAAGCTGTGTTCACGGCTTCACCCTAGAAGATAACGGGAAGCATTGAATCAGCTAACATGGTCCTTGCTGCTTCAATCAATGTCCTGTTCTTCCGTTCTGCGACTCCATTATGTTGTGGCTCATATGGTGCACTAAACTGATGCTGGATCTCTTTACTTAAGCAATAGGCATTCAGCACTACATTCTTGAATTCTGAACCATTGTCGCTACGGATCTTTTTGACTCCTCGACCAAATTGATGTTGAACTTCAGTAAAGAATGACATCAGCATTTGAGCTGTCTCATCCTTGGAAATTAAGAAGAACACCCAAGTGAATCTTGAGTAGTCATGAGTAACTACTAGGCAGTAGTGTTTTCCTCCGATACTTCTTGCATTCACAGGACCAAATAGGTCTAGGTGAAGGAGCTCAAAGGTTGTAGCAATGGAGTTTTGAGTCTTTGACCAATGAGGTTCCTGGTGCTGTTTCCCCTTTTGACACGGCACACGCTTATCCTCCAGCCAGAAACTCTGTACTGGGACACCCTACACTAACTCATGTCGGACAATGTAATTCATTTCCGAAAATGTAGATATGTCATAACTGCGAGTCAGTCTCTGAAGCCTTGGATAATAAACATGTTGACTCCGAGGAGGATTCAGTTACACTCATGTCCATGACATACGTATCATTCCTTCTTGGAGCCCTCATCAATATCCATTCTTCTGGGATGACAAACCCCGGTTTCAGAATAAGCGCTTCTCTATCTGTGAAATGAATAGGATGTCCCTTGTCACAAATCTGAGAAACACTCATGAGATTATGCTTCAGCTCCTCAACAAAGTTGACTTGCTCTAGCGTGATTTTCCCATTAGTAACATTTCCTGATCCCGTGATTTGTCCTCCCGTTTCACCAGCAAAGTTTACGTGTCCCCCTTTCTTTTCAACGAAATCTACCATAATCTGCCTCTCCCCTGTCATGTGCCTGGAGCATCTACTATCTACGTACCACCAATTAATGGCACGTCGGGTTAACTCCTGCACTCAAAGATTGTAAACATTAGTTATTGAGGGGGAACCAAGCCACGACGGTCTTGGGTCGGCCATTCTCCATAAATGTGAATTCTTTCAAGTATCCATCTCTTTTATCTATAGACTTGGATACTGAAGTAATCACATTTAATGGTGATTGGTTGGTCTTTCCCCTAGATCTTCTCTCAGGAGACTTGTAAGATAGTCTCTGAATGACGGATCTTGGGTTAGATTTCGATCTAACCTCAGTTGGATAGGTGTAATGAGAATTTTGATAATTCCTATTAGTGTTATCCGAATTAGAATTAGTTCGTTTGGGGGTCTGAAATCGTTGTGGAGTCTTCGACCTGATAGATTTTCCATTAGAACTACCTGGAATAGTGGTAGTGCTTCTTGAACTATCATCTATCGATGACTTCACTGGTTGGAAATGAGGCTGAGATCTTTGAAATCTAGGCAATTGTTTAGTATCTATCTCATTTCTAACCACGGTTTCAGAACTTTGCTTGATTTCCTTTTGAAAAATAGTTGCCAGTTTTTTATTCACACTAGTTGTTTCAGGCGTAGTGATTACTTTCGCCTGAGAAGTAATAGTTTCATCAGGTGATTGGTCTTTCTTCACCTGAGTTATTTTAACTCCACTAGCTTTGTTAGGACAAACACTTGCCACGTGTCCCCGTTGGCGACATACGAAGCACGAAAGTTTTACCATCGCTTTGTTAGAAGCCTTGGTATCTTTTTGGTTTACCAGTTTACTAAAAGTCAGAGAAGAGACTTGTGCTATTTGTTTACCTTCGTCATTTTTAGCTTTTTCTATCTTAGGTTCAACAAACTCAATTTTAACTTTAGATTCCTTATTTTATGAGTTTACTTCTAAGACGCCCTTACTTTCAAAAGATACTTTCTTTTTCAGAATTAGTTTAGGTGTTATAAAAGTCTCAGCTAACATTGAATCATTTTCAATTTTAGCAGTCTCATTTTTCTCCGACTTAGTTGATTCAGTATTACTCACCACGTCAGGGTCTACTGTAGAAATGGTAGAATCAATACTGTTTGCCAGCTCAGGTTCAGTTGTTAAAAATGTGTAATTATGGTTATATGGTGGTGGGATTTTAGAGTATCCCATGCCACGGTGATCACCTGGCTGTTTTCCAATTGTCAGTAGTGTGTCTAAGGTTTCACTAGAAAATCTTCTAAGTTCAATTTTCCTATAAAGATCTGCTATTTTAACCTTAGCATCAGCTAACTCCTTTTCCTTTTTAGAAGTATTCCTGGTTAAGTCCGATACATGTTCACGAGCTAAATCAATTATTTGACTATGCTCATTAACTGTATCTTTCAATTTTTTAATATCATTAACATCAGCTTTAGACTTAACGATTAATTCAGAATTTCTCTGTTTTAATGCAACATTTTCTTCTTTTAGGTTTCTAAGCTGAGCTGTCATCAAGTTGGATGACTCTATCAGTTTCTCAGCTTCCCCTGCAAGATTAGTACACATTAAACATGCGTTTACTACAGAGTCTAAATTCAATAATACCTTATGCTTCTCAGCATCCAAATTTGCCATATACGCTATGAATTCTTTTGTACTCATCGCATCAGTAGTTTCCAGCCTCACGATTCTAGTCTCTGAAGCAGGTACTACAATCTCAACCTTTTGATCATCCTCAACTTCTGTATCAGTGACTTCAAGACCATCCCCCTGATCACCATCTATCGAGGCCGTGAAGGCCTGAGATTCATCAACATAGCTATTCTAGTCATATGAACCATCTTGAGATTGAAACAACCAAAGCTCTGGAATTAGAAGTGTTTCCAGAATTTGAATCTCGGCGAGTGGTTCCTTGAGAGGAATAACTAGGTCTCCCCTAGTTAGTTGTTTGCTCTCTCTTTGGTCTTTGACATTCTCTTGCAAAGTGTCCAAAACCATCACAATTATAACACTTTACTTTCATTTTATCAAGACTAACCTGATCGAAATCTAAGTCAAACTTCTGTACTCTCCTAATCATCATTGCCATTTGCCATTGTAAATCCATCTCTTCTAAGTCATCGGGATCTATTTGATCGAAATCTTCAATAATCATAGCAGGATATGCAATCCTGCCCTTGACGAAGTTCTCTTGTGTGGCAATAAATGATACCAGAAGTGACACCTGATCCTCAGCTGATTTGGTACTCATTGGCATAGACTTCAACCCATTAGAACTACCTGATGATGAGTTTCTGTCCTTGCCCAAATCACCTGAAGAGGCTACGTAACAGACCTTGCTTCCACTTTGTCTTAAAGCATTGTATGTATCAGCTTCACCTGTGAAGAATGTTGTGACCCTATTACCTGTAGATGAAGATGCAGCAGAATCAGATTTCTTCCCGTGATATATACTTGGATCGTGAACCTGATCAGATCCAGTCTCTTTCTTTTGCATATTCAGATCATAGACTCTCAGCTTCCCAACTACTTCATCAAGCGTTAAAGTTTTATACTATCTACTTTCTTTAATCATTAGAGTATAAATGTCCCATTTAGGTGGTAATGCCTCCAGCAGTTTATTATTCTTCACAGTATCAGAATAAGTAAGCCCAATGTTATCCATCTCTGTCATTAAATGATAATATCTAGTGATAATATCTTCTTATGACTCAGATTTCAAATGCTTAAAAACAAAAGATTATTTGGTAAGCAAATCATAACGACTTTCCTTAATCTGTTCATTTCCTTCAAATCTCTTCTCCAAAGCTATCCAAAGCTCTTTAGAAGAGTTATATTTTTTGAAGGTGTGCTTTATCTCTTGCGGTAAGCACATAGTAAGAGCAGATAACACTTTGTTTTCCGCCTCATACATTTTTCGGTCTTCTTCCTTCATAGTCGAATACAAATAGACTTTTAATTTTCCTTCGAATTCGTATGTCGGAGGATCATACCCTTCACTGATACATATCCACATCTTGACATCATTGTATCTAGCAAAAGACTCAAATCGATCTTTCCACCAAAAATAATCTTCAGATTTAAGTAGCTTTGGTGGTGAAGCAGATTTCCCCACTTCATGATCCATCTCAATCATTTTGCTCAAACTTGACATCGTAAATAACAGTGTACAAACTTGACAAATAAGTTCGTAGAAAACAGTATCAATCTAACTTCGTACGAACTTAGCAGTTAGGTTCGTATAAAAGTCAAATTTGGTCAATACGAACTTGAGGTAAGTTCGTAGGATACTGAATAAGTTTGTACGATACTAAATAGGTTCATACGAATCGATCTGATTAACTCTGATTTGAAAAAAAAACAAATCTGAGTTCTTCAAAAATCGACAACAAGTGATCTTCAACACCATGAACGTAAAAAGTAATGATTTAAACGTCCAAGTCTTCCAAATTATCTAGTTCTTTAGTGTTTTAAAACCCCTAACCTTCAACAATTTAATGTTTAATAGCTCTGATACCACCTGTAAGATCCCTGATCTAGATCTAAGAGGTTATTACGTTTATTAAGTGCGGAATCCTTAAACAAACGTCACACTAATCAACCAAACAATATGAATATGATTAAGATCACTTTTATTGAACGTAAAGAACAATTACATTCAACGTTAGCTTACACAATCACAAGTATACGAACTTGTCTTTGCTAAGCCCTGGAAATACACAAAACAACTTATTACATTCGAACTAACATGTAATCTATATATAAGACTCAAGTTCGTATGTTCTGGACCCTACGAACTTGTCTGGTCACAGGCCCATACGAACTTAGCCTAAGTTCGTATGACTCCTAAGTTCGTACCTACCTAAGTTCGTACGAACTTACATTACAACACAAAACAAGTAAACCAATAACAAAAGACTTATTAAACTAACTATTACAAACTAGAAAGCTGTTGGCACTAATATGTACCAACAACTCGACCTGTCTACATTCATCTTAGAAGTACCCGGTGACATTTCTCTGTTTACCGATCTATGCGTTGCTTCTGACTTCTTATTAGGACAACAAGAAACCACGTGCCCTTTTTGGTGGCATTTGAAGCACGACATTAGCTTCCTAGATTTAACTTCTTTTTCTTTTCTAAGTCAGTATGTTGCTGAGTCACTGAAGTTTTAAATTTCTGTTCCTTAATATCCCTAACATCTAATTCAGTTTTACACTTGTTAGATGTTGGATCTTTAATAACAGGTTTCTCTGCCTCAGATACCTCTGACTTATTAGTTGGATTATTCTTAGCGTTAACAGGTGCATAAGTCATTTCTAAGTCTACATAAGTATTAGTGTAATTAGAATTAAATGGAGGAGGTACATCATGAAAACCCAAACCACTCATATCCTTTACACGACGTTGAGTACTAATTATATGATCTAAAGTTAAGGAAGATGTCCTACTACTTTCAAACTTACGATTTAACTCAACCAACTTCATCTTAGACTCAGACAACTCTTGATCTTTACTAGCAATATCTTTGTTTAAGTCTTTTAAGTTTAGATATAGACCCTCTATTCAAATAGATTGTTCATTAATAGTATCTCTAAGTACGGTCTTATCTGCCATATATGACTTAATCTTTTCTTTAAGAGCTAATTTATCCTCACTTAGCCTACGTACATCACTTTTCATTAGTTCTAAGTCAGATGAAATAGTCCTATATGATTCTGCATATATGTTGAGACATGTTTTGTGACAATAGATCTAGCTTGCTCTTTAGCTTGTAATAGGTCTAGTATTAATAGTAATCGAGTTTGTACATTGGTTTTGAATTATAAATGAAAAACTTTGGTTGGAAAACATTTTAGAGTGAAAAATCAAAAAGCTGAAAAAATGTTGACCAAGTTTGACCGCGAACCGAGTCAGTTCGCAGGACAATTATGGACTGCGAACCGAGTCAGTTCGCTGGGCCACAATGGGCTGCGAACTGAGTCAGTTCGCAGAAGCCTATAAGTCGCGAACTGAGACGGTTTTATATACAAATTAGGTTGTAAACCTAATTAAGTTTTGCCATTAACCTAATACGAATTACCTGAGTTTTCCAGAGTGTTTAGACATTCTAAAGGCTAGGTGTTGATCGTTTAACATTCGTTAATAGTCAATACAAAGCAATTAGATACCCGATTCACTATAATTGTGAAACAAATCGTTATAGATCCTATAACTAAGTATTGAGGGATTCCGCACCTTAATACATTTAGATAACATCGTTATCGATCCGAATACGTACGGACTTACAATTGGTATCAGAGCCTATGGCTAGATACGCGTAGGTTCGAGGTTATTTGGGGTATTAACGATTGTTTAGGGTGAATAACGATTGATTTAGGGTTGTTTGTACGTACAATTAGTGCGTATTTTTGACCAAAATCAGTCTCTGAAAGTTTTTGGGTTTGTTTACGTTCGAAATCTTAGGGTTTAGACGTTCAAGAACCTAAAATTTTCGTTTTTGGGGGTTACAGCCGTTTCTGCGAACTGAGATCTTGTTCTGCGAATCGAGGTTGCGAACTAAACTGGGTTTCTGTTTTGCGAACTGAATTCTTGACCTGCGATCTGAGTTGACTGCGAAATGAAGTTATGTTCTGCGAACCGAGTTACTTGCGATCTGAGTTCTTCTCTGCGAACTGAGATTAGCTGTGAACTGAGTTCTCACCCTGCGAACTGAATTTCTGTTTTTGTGAATTCTTGAAAGTTTAGTGATTTGCAAAGATGTCAGACCTAAGTAGAATGATTGAGATGGATCATGAGATCGGAAAATCGAATGTTCCACCTAAGTTGCTCAGACTGGAAAATTACTATGGATGGAAAGATAGGTTTGAATCCTATTGTCGATTCCATGATTTGGTAATTTGGGAATGCATCAAGAATGGATACACTGCTCCTACCCAAGTCGTTGAGAATGTGACTGTGGCTATTCCTTATAACTGAATGAACGATGAGCAAAAGAAGGAATATGAATTTGAGAACAAAGCTCATTCGTCGATCAAGATGAGTCTTCCGAGGGAGATTAATCATCAACTCAAATCTTTTCACACTGCTAGAGAGCTCTAGGTAGCTTTTGAGAAGAGATGCGAGGGTAGTCCACAGGTGAAAGAGGGTAAAAGGAGTCTGTTGAAGAAACAATTTACCGTCTTTAAGACCTTGAAAGGAGAAGACTTAGATGCTTACGTCACTAGGTATTACCATCTCCTTAGCGAATTGGATGACCATGAGATACTCTGTACTGATAGGGAGAAAACCGACAAGTTCCTTGAGGGTTTGCCTCCTAAATGGGAGATGTATGGAGTGATGATTAAGGATAATGAAGAGAGATACTCTAAGATGACCCTAGAGCAGGCTATCGACAAGCTCCGAGGGTATGATTTTACCAAGAAGACGAGGGACACAGATTCTGATCAGGTACAGGATCTTGGGCTATACCATGGAAAATCAAGTCTCTCAAATTCTTCGTCTGCATCAACTTCTTTGTTACTGGTTGGTGGAATTGATGACAAAGGTGAAATTCTAACTGAGGATCTGTGCTTCATTGCTTCTGATGGAAGTGAAAAACGAAGTAAGACTACTTCTGAGAAGTCACCTCAAGGGCAACATAAAATGCCGATGAGTGTAAAATCTGCAGAACAACAACTGTCTGTACTTGCTTCGTTCGTTGCTTCTTACGAAAACTACATCTAAGGGAAGATCAACGATCCCGCTCAATTTGATGAAGACTATGATCAAATTGATCCAGAGGACTTAGAGGAAATGGATCTCCAGTGGCAACTAGCCATGGTGTCAAGGAGAGTCAAAAATTTCCTAAAGAAAACTGGAAGGAGAGTGGTGGGTAATAGACCGGGCTTTGATAAGTCCAAAGTGAAGTGTTATAATTGCCAAAATTTTTGACACTTCTCTAGGGAATGCCAAAGACCCAAGAATGAGCAGACTGCAAATCCTGTAAGACAAGGCACCTCTCTAGCATCAAAAGCCTTGGTGGTTCAACAGCTTGATGGTTCATTTGACTGGAGTGCTTTATCTGAAGAAGCACTCATGGCTGATATTGAAGATCAAGACAAAATGGTTGAATCCACGTCTTACATGCCAACTGCTGAAGAGTATCAGGTGGAAACACAAGATACCAAGATGTCAACAGTTCATGATGATGTGCTGGACTTGGGATCTACTGAAGATCTATGTCCTGAAGATTTTGTGGCGCATATGGATGATCTCCAAACCGATAAAAAAACGGGTATGTCTTGATATTCTCACTCTTACTGATGTATGTCAACTTGTTGCTAGTTTACAGTCCCAAGTAAATGTTTATGTTGAATCACATAGGACTGTTACATCTGAATTAGAACAAGTAAAAAGTGATGTACGTAGGCTAAGTGAGGATAAATTAGCTCTAAAGGAAAAGATTAAGTCTAATATGGCAGATAAGACCGCTCTTAGAGATACTATTAATGAACAAGCTATTAAAATAGACGGTCTGTATCTAAACTTAAGAGACTTGAACAAAGATATTGCTAATCGAGATCTAGAGCTATCTGAGTCTAAAATGAAGCTAGTGGAGTTGAATCGTAAGTTTGAAGGTTATAGGACATCTTCCTTAACCTTAGACCAGATAATTAGTTCTCAACGTAGTGTGAAAGATAAATCTGGATTAGGTTGTCATGATGTGCCTCCTCCATTCAATTCTAATTACACTAATGCTCATAAAGACTTAGAAATGACTGATATGCCTGTTAATTCTGAGAAAAATCCAACTATTAAGTCAGAGGTATCTGAGTCAGAGAAGCTTGTTATTAAAGATCCAACGTCTAACGAGTGCAAAACTAAATTAGACGTTGATATTAAAGAACAGAAAAGTAAAACTTCAGTGACTCAGGAACATACTGACTTAGAAAAGACAAAAGAAGTTAAGTCTAAGAAGATAATGTCATGCTTCAAATGCCATGAACGAGGGCACGTGGCTTCTTGTTGTCCCAATAAGAAGTCAGAAGCAAAACATAGACCAGTTGATAGAGACATGTCACTGGGAACTTCGAAGATGGATGTAGACAGGTCGAGTTCTAAACCTGGGTTGGGAAGTCAACCCATATCTAAACCTGTGAACATTTTGAAAAGGTTAGGAACACACAGTGTTTCTCCACCTAAACCTAAACAGTTTTCTAATGATAATACTTTCAATCATTCACGAGACCAAACACCGTCAAGGTTTAGGACACCTCATCGCAACCATATTCATTTTGAGATTGGTTCCACTTCTCGGAACCATAGTCATTATGAGAGTGGTTCTACCTCACGTACACATGGGATTAACTATAATTATAACTATAATCGTAATCAAGGACAACAATCCCAAGGTAATGTGTCAGAGAGGCCTGTTTCTCATTCACCTCATAGACCCAAGACCACCGTTCCTCAAAAAACTCGAACTCCTTCGAAAGTGATTCAGGCCCCAGATGGGAAAAAGGGTTACTTTAAAGAAGTTAAGTTTGTTGATGATGAGGGACGATCCAAGTCTGTTATGGTTTGGGTCCCTCTTGACGACTAATTGTGTACAACTGTCATGTGCAGGAACAAACTGTGAACGGAGATAGCTGGTGGTACGTAGACAGTGGGTGTTTAAGACATATGACAGGAGATAGAAGTCTACTGATGGACTTCAAAGGGGGACTGAAGCAGCGAGTTAATTTCGCTGGGGAGAAAGGTGGAATCATCACTGGGAAAGGAAAAGTTTCTAATGGAACTTTGATTCTTGAGAATGTGAACTATGTTGAACAACTGATTCACAATCTAATGAGTGTTTCCCAAATCTGTGATAAATGTCATCCGATATTATTTAATGATACAGAGGCCTTAGTGCTGAAGCCGGGTCTGGTTATTCCAGAAAAATGGATTCTAATGAGGGCTCCAAGGAAGAGGGATATATATGCTATTAACATGGGTATTCCTGCATCTTCAATGGAGTCGACATGCTTATTATCCAAGGCTTCAGAAGCAGATTCTATACTTTGGTATCGGAAAATGGCACACCTGAATTTTCGAAAAATGAATTATATAACCAAGAATGGGTTAGTTCTGGGTGTACCATCTACGCGTTTCGAGTTTGAAGACAAGTGTGTTTCTTGCTTAAAAGGAAAGCAACATAAGAAACCACATAGGTCTAAAACTAAAAACTCCATTTCCATGCCATTTGAATTGCTACATATGGATCTCTTCGGCCCAATAAGCAAAATAAGCATAGGTGGCAAGTGGTACTGCTTAGTTGTCACAGATGACTACTCTCGATTCTCGTGGGTATTCTTTTTGGGGTCTAAGGATGAAACTCCAGGAATTCTTATGGAGTTCTTAGACTTAAAGAGAATGTCTACAACACGAGAGTGAAGAGTATTCGTAGTGACAATGGGACTGAGTTCAAAAATTCTACGTTGAATGTATATTGCTCAAGCAAAGGCATACAACATCAATTCAGTGCACCATATGAACCTCAACAAAATGGTGTTGCTGAAAGGAAGAATAGAACTCTCATTGAAGCAGCAAGAACAATGCTTGCAGATTCAAGGCTTCCGGTCATTTTTTGGGCAGAAGCGGTGAATACTGCATGTCATGTTCTAAACCGGGTTCTTAAGGTTAAAAAGCAGAACAAGACTTGTTATGAGCTTTTGAACAATAAGAAACCGAACTTGAAAGGGTTTGAACCCTTGGTGTCTCATGTACTTTATTGAAAACTAGTTCTCAACCAAAATTTGGTGAGAAGGCTGACGAAGGATATTTCCTAGGTTATGTGCCTAACTCACCAAATAAACGAGTTTTTAATAAAGCTACGGGACGTGTGGAAATAGTTTATAACGTTGAAGTTACGAGCTACACACATGACTCACATAAGGGATTAGATTGGCAATTTGACTATTCTGATCTCTTTAAGTCATTTAAAGTCCCATTGTGTGATTACGCGGTTGATCCTGTACAACTGAACAGTTATTGTCTGGTGATGGAGATATTGGCTCCATTCCAACATCAACTGCCTCTGTGGATCATAATCATGCATCAACAAGTGCCACAGAACAACCTCCGGTGAATTACACTCAAGAGACTGACACGTCACCAGCAGTTACCGATAGGATAACTTCTGATGAGATGTATAGTACTGATAAGGATATGCCACCATTGGAAGAAATTGGCACCAATCTTTATGATAATATGGTGATTGAGCCGATTATAACCACAAGAATTCACAAAGATCACCCAACTGAGAATATCATTGGTGATCCAAATGCATCGGTTCAAACCAGGGCTAGTACTTCTGAGTATTCGAGCCTATATGTTGCAATTATGGAGACTGGGATTATCAATCAATGTTCCTACTCGTTCTTTATCTTACAAATTGAGCCTAAGAATGTTCAAATGGCATTAAAGGACAATTCGTGGGTCGAGGCAATGCAGGAAGAGTTGTCTCAGTTCTCAAAACTGCAAGTTTGGGAGTTGGTTGACCTTCCCGTTGGAGAATATCCAATTGGAACTAGATGGGTCTTTAAGTGCAAGAAAGACGATCGAGGAATCGTAACTCGCAATAAAGCTCGCCTAGTTGTTCAAGGGTTCAATCAACAAGAAGGGATTGACTACAATAAGGTGTTTGCACCAGTGGCTAGGCTAGAAGCAATAAGGTTATTCTTAGCATTTGCAGCTTCCAAGAAAATGAAAGTTTTCCAGCTGGACGTTAAGAGTGCCTTTTTGTATGGCAAAGTCAAGGAAACGGTGTATGTTTCTCAACCACCGGGATTTACTGATCCAAAGTATCCAGATAGAGTATATCGTCTTGATAAGGCTCTATATGGATTACATCAAGCTCCGAGAGCGTGGTATGAAACACTGTCTACTTATCTTCTTGAGAATGGTTTTACAAGAGGAAGAATAGACAATACACTCTTTGTCAAATGGAAAATAAAAGACTTTCTACTTGTTCAAATTTATGTTGACGACATCATCTTTGGGTCATCTGACGAAAAGATGTGTAATGAATTTGAACAAGTCATGAAGCACAAGTTTGAGATGTCTGCTATGGGAGAACTGACGTTTTTCTTAGGATTGCAAGTCGATCAAAAGAAAGATGAGTATTTCATTCATCAAAATAAATATACCAATGAGCTGTTAGAAAGATTCAAGATGGATGAAGCACGAACTTATCACACTCCTATACCAAAAGCTCACGGACTTGGTCCTGATACATCGAGTGATAGAGACGTGGACCCTACTCTTTATAGGGCCATGATTGGATCACTAATGTATCTTACTGCATCGAGGCATGATATAATGTTTGCAGTATGTGTCTGCGCACGATATCAAGCCAATCCTAAGGAGTCTCATATGCAAGCCGTTAAGTGAATTCTTCGTTACCTCAAAGGGAAGACGAAGCTGGGACTTTGGTATCCAACTGATGGAGACTTAGACTTTGTGGCTTACATTGATTCTGATTATGGAGGATGCAATCAGAACAGAAAGTCTACAACTGGTGGATGTCAATTCCTAGGAGGTAGACTAGTCTCTTGGCTGTGCAAGAAGCAAACCTCAGTCGCCGTTTCTACATGTGAAGCTGAGTATGTTGCTGCTGGCAGCTGTTGTTCCCAAGTTCTGTGGATACAACAGCAACTGCGGGACTATGGGTTAAATTTAACCAATACTCCAATGATGATTGACAACGAATCCACAATGTCAATTACCAACAATCCTGTAAAGCACAGCAAGACGAAACACATTGACATACGTCATCATTTTATCATAGAATGTGCAGAGAAAAAGCTTATACAGTTAGTCAAAGTTCCCTCAACTAATAACTTGGCAGACTTGTATACTAAAGCTTTTGACAAGGCGCGTTTTGAGACATTGATTCAACTAAACGGAATGAGGAATCCTGAATAACTTGTCTTCCAAAGAAGTATGTCATACTTAGTAGTTTCTTTTATTTTTCTGCATTACTTTCTTTTAGAAAACGTTATGGTTTTATCTGTTGGGAAATGATAGTTCATTTGAGGAATATGCTTAATAACAATAAGTATAAGTCTTAGGATAGATGTGTTAGTAGATTCTAGGTAGTTACATTAAATTTACATCTTTACAACCAGGCATTTACTTATGTTTATTTTAGTATACACCTATCTCCACATGTTATCATTTGCTTAGAAAAATTGAATCTAGACAGCTTCATTATATGATGTACTGATAGGCAAATTCTGTTATGATTTTTGAGCATATAATGAGTAATAATTCTTCTGTGTATTATTTAGTGTGATCTGCTATATGATGTGACATAAGTCTTAATTGTTGAATGATAGTCTAACCATACACTGTTATCAAAGATCTATGAATATATGTCAAGACAAATAGTAAGAATTATGGCTATTAGCGAAACTACTGGTGACTTTGTTGTACTAAGTACATAACTGACTCCTTTAGCTTTGCCAATGGTTTCAAACTTGTTCTGTTTATACTAAGGGATCTTCTGTTGTACTACGTACAGAACTAGAACCACTAGTATCTTCAAAACAGTTTTGATGTTTGTCAATTTTTAAAATAACTCAAGGGTATGTTATATGCTTCGAACAGAACATCATTTAGTAACCTCTACCTTGAATCTGAACAATACAGTGTTATGTGTTTTACTTGAGTTCTCAGTATATCATATTTTGGATCACACTCGGTAATATACATACCAACAATAAAGGCTTGCTATGAAATCATTGTAGACTTTGTTTATGTGGATCATAATATCGGTAATCGTCTTGAACTGTCTATGATATTTGAACAGTTCATGATTGATGAATCATTTGTTCTCAATTCCTGTAAATGTATGATTAATGAACGTGATATATGTTGTGGAAATAGGTAACCAAGTTATACTTTCATAAATATAAGTTGATAAATGGTTAAGTTGTACTTATGTGTAACTTCTTGTGAATTTCATGTGGTATGTATACTAACAATCTTCTAAGACTTATTAAATCTTAAAGTACTGCGTATTCTCTCTAATATGATCCCTGAGCAGATTCAACTATTAATGTCAAGCATATGTATTAGTCTATTTTCGTTATTTCATTAATAAAATGGTACTTGATACCTATGTTTCTGTTTGATTCTTTCTTTGTCGTGTTACTTTATTGTTTTAATAATTATAATCCTTTGGAATTCAATTCATTTATACTTTAGTATTTCGTGTTGTTTCAGTGTGACAAAACTGTAATTGGTTTCGTTTACAGCTTAAGAACTGTTGATTACTACTTTAATAATCAGTTATAAGCTTACATGCTTAGACGTATTGACTTCACTGTGAACACGTAAAAGCATATGTAAAATATACGACTTATGACTTTTAGTAATAAGTTATATATACTTTAATTTGAGACTTTATGTAACAAGTTATAAAACACAGTTATAATTATTAAATGTCTCTATATATTTAGTGATTATAATTGATAATTAAGTTTTTACAAACTTAATAGTTCAATTACGATTTGTGGATTATATACAATAATTGTGACTTATTCACTGCAATTGAAAGTGTTGGTTTTTGACTTGTACAAAATAAATTCTTGTTATATTTAAAATTAAATTTGCATAGTTGACCAGTCAAAATTGCAAATTGAGTTTGAAATACAAAAGGGACAAGTCCATGGGTCATAATTGGGTTGTTGACCAGTCAAACTTGCGAACCCATAGCCTGCGAACCCAAAGTCTACGAACCCAAAGCCTGCGAACCTAAAACTTGCGAAGTGAGTTACTGTATAAAAGACCCAAGTCAACAAGTCCAAATCTCACTTTTCAAAACTAACCTGCGAACCCACTCCTTGCGATCCGAATTATCATGAAGCAAACCGAGGGTTTTTACTTCGATTTTCGATCTTTACAAACCAAGGATCGGTTTTTCAGTCCAAAGATTATATACATCTTCCAAATCCGCATCTTTTGAGGTAAGATTCACGTAATTTCATCCGCTAGTTTATGTTTAATCGCATGTTCTTGATTTTGACGATTTTCGTTTAGTTTTTCACGGATTATTTTATAATTAGTGGAAAAGAAAACATTAAACTTATCAATCTTGTTAAATCGGTACCTATTTCATGTGTTTGTACCCTTTAATTGCAAAAACATGGATTTAGTTTTTGTTTTCGAAATTGTTGGGCTCGCAAACGCTCCTGCGAACTGAGATCTAATCTCAGTTCGCCATTCCTGATTGCGAAGTGAATATTTCACTTCGTTGACCCCTGCGTTGCGAACTGACTTGCGAAGAGAGCTCAGGTTGGCTTCTGCGAAGCGAACCGAAATTTTTGACTTTGGTTGACTTCTGCAAAGCGAACCCAAGTCCTTGACTTTGTTTGACTTTTTGCGAAGCGAACTGAGTTTTGACATTTGCGAAGCGAACTGAGTTTTGACTTCTGCGAAGCGAACTGACTTTTGACTTCGTTGACCTGCGAAGCGAACCTAAATTCGTTGACTTAGTTGACCTGTGAAGCGAATTTATTTCGTTGACTTCGTTGACCTGCGAAGCGAACTGATTTAGTTGACTTTAGTTGGCCTGTGAAGCGAACTGATTTTGTTGACTTCGTTGACCTGCGAAGCGAACTGATTTAGTTGACTTTCGAAGCGAACTAAACTGTTGACTTTGCTTGACTGAATTATTTGATCAGTTTAGATTCTCACATGCTTAGACTTACTCTCGATTTGCGACATTTATGTTTACAAATAATTTATAAGTCTGGCATTGTTACTTATTCGTTATACGTTTAGACTTACGAGTTTTTGCTTATAAGTAAAATACGTGTTATTTATATCTTATATATTTTGTTCTCTCATATAGAAAGACTTCCGACTCCTATGTAGTCGTGAGGCGTGTTCCGAGAATCGATCGGCGGTATGACTTTTCAAAATATGCGTTATGACTTGCGAACTATATATATAATTTAGAGAATATAATTGAAAATTTAAGTCTTGTACACTTAATTGTTCAATTAAGTTCAGTAACTTAAGTTATTAATTAATAGTAAACATGGATGTTCGGTGATCATTTTTGTTCACAATACATAAATGTTTAGAATTAATTAATGTTCGCTAAGTTTTATTATTCATTGAGCTAATTACCATTTGTGTAACTCTTATGATTATAGATATGGCTGCTCGATCTTTTACTGCTGCTCATAATATCTTGGTGAACTTGGACGTCAATGAGCGCGGTGCTGAGCGCTTCACTGAGATCCTTACGTATCTGGCACGATCGAGGATTCGATATGCCGTTACGGAATCACCACCATTGTCCCGATCCATCCTGGATCAGTTTTGGGATAATATTGAGTATGATGCTGCTGCCAACCCTCCTGTCATTCGTACTAGGGTTGATCAACATCCAGTTGTCTTCTCTGCTAATGATCTGAGATAGATTTTACATATGGGTACAATTGAGCAGGAAGCTGGTCCGTCTGTGTACTCCTCGGACTTCATTGAGGGTGCACTTGGTCGTATGGGATATTCTGGACCTAAGCGTGGACTTCAATTTGTTAAGGCCTTCGTTCTTGGCCAATGGCGGTTCCTGTTCCATATTCTGGTTACTATTTTTGGGAACAAGAAGGGCGGGTATGACGAGTTGAGCCCTGAGCTGCTATCTGGGTTACTGTCCCTGGTTTCTAACAAACCATACAGTTTCTCTTCTTATATCTTTGGCTCATTTATTGGACAAGTGACGGGTGCAGTTAGATCTATCCCCGCTTCTGCATGCTTATCATTCGTCACCGCGTCCCTGGCTTACAGAATATTCAGCCAGACATGCATGTTGATCGGATCGGACTACGAGGATACAACGCTTGTTTTCTTCATTCCTCTCGCCGTCCAGATCAAGTCAAGCCGGAAGCTTGTGATCTTTTTGGGCATCTTCTTGATGAAAACTATGTTGCTCCACCAAATAATGGTTGGTTGGATGCTGATGCTCAACAACAAGCTCAACCACAACCTCCAGCACAAGTTCCAGCTCAGCCAGTAGTGGTTGCTCAACAACGTGGGCCGCACGAGCTTATTGAAGATGTGCTGAATCAGACATCTCTACCTGATATTGCTGCTCAGGTTTTACATGATGTCTTGGTACAAAATGACGAGGCCACTGATCCACTCTTAGCTGAGGTGGAAAATTTTCAGGCTACTGAAATCGTCGATCTCGAGGTCGTTCGACCTGAAGGTGAAAGAGATCAGGATGATCGAGATGCTGGGTCTTCTGGTGCTTTTAGCAAGGATGGTGCCACTGCATCTGATTTAGATGATGAGGAGACGGACGATGATGCTCCTCACCCTTATTCTTCGGGTATTCCGGCAGGAATGATTCGACAGGGTTCCAAGCTAATCATGGATCCTGCATTGAAAGGAAAGCGTAAAGCTGTTGATACTGATCTTGATTACTTGATTGATACGGATTTTGAGGATGAAGATGTTCAACCACTTCAAACTCAACGACGCAAGAGAATCCGTTCTTCTACTGCTCAACTGACTATTGGCAACTTGCCTAGTCCAGTTGTTCAAGCCTCACCTCCACCAAAGGCAAAGCCTACTCTGCAACCTTCACCTATTTCATAGCTTGCTGCTAATGTTCCCGTTACTCTTCCTACTACTAAAGCTCGTCGCATTGCAGCTCGCTTACTTTTGGCAGATGTAGCTGCTCAGATTGAACAACATACTCCTCGATCTGACCGTGCCCCTACTCCACCGCCTACTGTTCCTGTAAGAGCTTCTGAGAGGATTTCTAAACTGGAGCTTCGGGTTCAGACCTTAGAACATCAGAACCGTATTCTTGCTACACAGGTAGCCACTCACACGGCCGCCAACACTCATCTGTTGCGTTCTCACGCACTTCTGCTCAACGAGTCTTCTGATCAGCAACGTCAGATTGACCGGTTAGAACGCCTTGTTGCCAATATGTTGACGGGCCAGCCGTCTTAGGGGAAGATTTTGGCATATCATGTGACAACCCTCGAAAATCGGTACTTCCCGTACACTTTAATATCATGCATTCTTACGCTAATTCCCTATCTAATGAAATCAAACTTGATTTAACCAAGGTAAGCCTAGCACAAGCCCACATTTGCACATTTTGGTGCACACTACCATGATGCTTGATGCATCTCGTTATATGATTCATGAGAATTGCACAATATAAATCGGATAATTTCGATGAACGCGAACGTTGGTGACAAACATTTCCTAAATAACGAGAAACAAATTAATAATAGTTACTTACCTAGGCTATTATGATAAGCCTTATGGCATAACGTCTCAAGAGGATTTAAGATGAAACATATACGATGTAAATCAAACACAACGATGAAAGGTAATACGAGATTCACTAAATTAAACGCATTGATTTAGAACTTGCTAATCATGTTCCAACCTCCTTGCTTGCTTACTTACTTATTTGACATCTAAATACCATAAGCAACAAGACAACTAGCTCTAATTAAATCCAAGCAAGTTAGCACATAGCTCAAATTTAATCAAGCAACTAGGTAACTAGCTTAAATTAATTCCAAGCAAGCTAACACGTAGGTCAACTAATTCCATCGATTTCCTTCTCCTCCTCCTTGCCTACTTTGCTCCTTTAACCTCTTGCTTACTTGCTAGCTTATTTTCAAATGCCACAAGCAAGGTGGTAACTAGCTTAATCCTTGGAAATTAATTCAAGCAACTAAGCAAGCATGTCATTTAAACCCATGTGCAGATTTCTCCTCCTCTTATTTCACCTTTCTACTTACTTGCTTAATATTACATTTCACAAACAAGAAGACACTTAGCTCAAATCTTGAAATTAAATCAAGCTAACAAGCAAGCTTGTCAATAAAGTCAATGAGCAGAAATCTTCCTTGCCTTCTCTTTTCTCTTGTCTACGTATGATGCTTCTTAGCCTTTCCTTTCCTCCTCTCTAGCAACTTGCTTGATGGGACTAAGCACCTCCCATCAAGCCTAGTTGCCTTGCACCTAAGTAAAGAAAATAAAGGGAACGTACACTCCTCACTTCATTTCATCATTTCCATTTCAAAAATCTGCACACTTTACCCTCTCAATTTCCCTCTCTTTCACCACCTTCTTCATACCTCTTTGAAGATCAACCACCACCCCACCACCACAAACCACCATGGAACCACCATAAACCACCACAAACCACCACCTTTCTTCATCATTTCTCACCATCATTTAAGCCTTACATCAAACATCTAAAGGAAACTAGCACATTTAGGCATTTAAAAAGAGCTTTTGGGTTGAAGTTTCAAGTTCTTACTCTTCTCTTCTTTCCATTTCATCCTAACACCATTGTAAGGAAACTCCTCATTTTGATCTTGTCATTTCCTACATATTTAAGTGTATTGATGTTAGGTGTTCACTCTTATGTTTAAACCAACTAAATGTATGTTAAAACAATTAGAAATGTGCTTAAATTGATCAAGAACAAGATTTCAATAAGAAAAGTAACTAACATGTTTGATTTGTGATTGTTATGTATGAAGAGATGTTGTGGAATCTTGTTAAAAATGTTACATTTGGGATAGGGAACATATTACATATGGTTAAAATGCCAAAAAAATGGGTTTCAAAGGTTAAAAGTCGTGTTTGAAGTCATTTTTGTGAAAAACAGGGCCTGGCCGGATTTGGCCTTCACGCGGACGTGTGAACATTTTCACCCAGACGCGTGAAGCCAAATTTTGGCCTTACCCGGACGGGTGAATCTCCAGACCTGACTTTCTGTTCAAAGTTACACGGACGAACAATACCTAACCCGGACGCGTGAGCTTACCCGGACGGGTGAGCTTCACCCGGACGGGTAAGACCTATTTCTGATTTAAAAAAAAAAAAAATTTGAACTTATGTTCGAGTAATTTTAATCTAAGAAAACTTTCGTTTTACTCGCAACATTTTCGGAACAATTTTGGAGGGAAAATCAATAACGAAACCGATTTGAATTCCAGGAAACGAGTCTTACAAACCAAACTTAGTAAGAAAGTAGGAATACTTAACCCACAATTTGATCGACAAAAACAACGATGTTTTCAAGAAACATACATATATATATATACAAAACTATCACCAAGGGATCGTATGCTTTTCGAAAACGAAACACATTTCCCACATTACTGATTGAGTGAACAACTGGCATAGATATGCGGGTAGCTATCTACTTATATCAACCTAGGTGTGCGGGTAGCCACCTACTATTACAAATCTAGATATGCGATTAGCTATCTACTTACACAAACGACCTCATGCGTTTAGGGTGCTAGGAGGCTTTTTGGGCAAACACTCTTATTACTTGCTAGCATTCACATAAGCTCACCAAGTGAGTTCACAGCCCCTATTTTACTGCTTTTTACTGCTTTCTAAATTTGGGGTGAAAAACATATGTACTGTTTACATACAAACTGATTTCATGCGATGATTGAAAACCTGACAACGAATCCTTGCGCGAACCTACGTTAAACTAGTTGTAGTGCATAGAAGTCCTCATGACTACAAACTGTAACCATTAGCTAGATGACGTTAGCCACCGAATATGCGAATAGTACTATTGGGGTGACATCCCTCCCACTTTTGTTAGTCATGCTAACTGCCGACTGTATGTCGAGACGAGGAGCGTATATTCTATTGTCCCAGGCACAAACATTTAAAGTCGTGGTTTGGTTATAGGCCTAGGTGTCGTCACTTTAACTCGAGAGGTCTAGCTAACCTTCGGGGGATCACAGTCAGCTATTTATTGTTTTAAACTGTATATCATCGTACTATTTGCCATGGATGGCACAAACAACTTGTGACACGTTTACTAAACCTTTGGTTTGATTGACGATATCTTAAACCTGTGAATTTCACTCAACAATTTTGTTGATCCTTTTAACTATGTTTTTCAGGGAATTAGCAGCGATGTAAGATCATGCATGCATACTTTTGGGACCCATGCTCACCACGATGAATAGGATGCCATCCTTTTGATAAATATTGAAATTATGATTGGTGATTAAAATGTTAATCATATTGATTTGCTAAACATCTATTGTTTTGTAAGCACGATGAACATGTAACCGTGTTATTTAAACTATTTATGGCATTCTAAGTATATGTTTGCAATAATCATATGCTTATTGATCATTCTCGTCACGCCCCCGAGCTTCCGCACTTATTACTCGTTAAACGATTTTATCGGGGTGTGACATATCAATTGGCTCGCCAAGAAGATGAAGAGTTAAAGAAGAGGCGACATGAGCAATGCAAGGATGATGAGTTACTAAAGAAGAGGCATGATGATGCAGATAAAGATTCTGATGCACAGAAAGATAGAGAGCCGACTGGTCCATCAACGACTGGTGAGCTTCCTATAATTCAGGGGGAGTCTGCAGGTTGAAGTGGTGCTGGTACTAGCACGAAAGATGGAGCTGCTTATGAAGGTGAAGCAGTTATTCATTTAGATTAAATGTATTTGTTAAAATTTGTAACTTAATATTTATTTTGTATTCGACTTGAGATTTTAATTACAAGTTAAATATGTGTATTAGACTTGAGATTTTAATTACAAGTGAAATATGTTTATTTGACTTGAGATTTATAATAACAAGTTAAATATGTTAAATAAGTTACAATTATTAAAGATTGTGTGGAATTTTGATCGAAAGTCTTCCGACTAATATATAGTTGTGTGGCGTGTCCTGATTTAATATCAGCGGTTAAACTTCTATAACAATCTATGCATTATATAATTAATTAATTGTAAACTTGAATGTTTGGTGATCATTCTTAATCACAGTACATTAATGTTTAAGATTAGTTAATGTTTGCTAGTATGTCATAATCTTAGATCTCTTAGAATGATTCAGAGAAATCATTTAAAGATTTATAAAGATTATATATAATGAGCATTAGATACACAAAAGGATTAATAAGGAAATTCTTAGATTGATTCAGAGAAATCAATGAAAGAATTTATGTATTAATATTTTATTTGTGTGTGTGGTCTTTTAGGTCTGGAAATGCTCAACCTGTCTGATTCTGAAGGCGATATGCCAGATTAGTTAGATGAGGAAATTTGTAGATCCCACTAGTCAGATCTTTTAATCAAATCGTTAATAATCCAACGCGCGAAATTCGTAGGATCAAAGCAAACACAAATACAAAGCTAAAACAAATAAGAACAATCAAAGAACCACTTTATATTTGTATTACTCAATTCTCAGTCAAATACAGAAGCAAAAATCGCAGAGAATATTATTCTAAAAAGTCTCACCTAATTACAAAGTAATTAGACCTATTTATACTAATCTGGCCGACTTATGCGACATAAGGCTTATGTCGCAGAGATCACTATTGCGACATAATCCTTGTGTCGCAACTACAACTAATGCGACACAGGCCTTGTGTCGCATAACACAGAAAATGTAAATTCTAACTAAGTCAATTACATTTACTAACACATTACAGACTCGACCAACTGACAGACACACAAAGATGTATCAACAAACTCCCCAGTGTCTTCAACTTGGTCTTCAAAATCTTCATTTATACCCAGCCTGCTGGAAAAACACCGCCAGCGTGTATTCCATGTGTTACACAAACATTGACAATCCTCTGAAATTGAAATGCGATCTTCGTATTCACAACATTCCTTTTATTGAAATGAATCGGATTATCAAATAGTTTCCTCAAGTCTTTTGATGACATATTTATCAAGCTCATAGGATCAAACACTCTAAACTGAGCTTTCTTCAAACCATACAGCGAGTTCCTCTCTGGTTGCTCTGTATCAGGAACAAAAACCAAAACCGCTTCACCGGTGTGAGCATCAAGTTCCCAGTAATGAAATCTTCTCAAAAAATCAATGGGAACCATTTCCATAGGAATAATCTTCAAACAATCAGCCGGAGGATAACGCATTCTGCATATCAGCTGTTTGGTCACTGGGTCTATCCTTTTCTTATAGATATACCTAGTTCCCAAAGTAGGTTTGATGAAGTTATATTTCTTGGTACGTATCTCTCGCTGTAGAGTGGTTTGGATAAAATTTGCATGGTCATCTCTAGACGGATTAATCAAAGAGAGCTGAGCAAGACGATTAACTTCTCCTTTTGGCAGTGTGCTCAGCTTGGTGAATGATCTTTTGAAATACTGGACACCATCTAGTCTCTTGATCATGAATACACCATTGGATACCTTCCAACTCTTTATCAACCCCGTATATGCCCCACTAATCTTGTATGATTTACAAGTTACGGGTACCTGAATTCCAGTCTTACCATGAGGCCACCATTTAGTAATTCTCTCAGCTCTTGTTTCAATAGTTTCATTTTCTGGAGCCTGAGTCTCTGACGTTCCTTCAGCAGGTGCCTCAGATGCTTCTTCAGTTTCATCTTCAGAAGAGTCAGTTTCAATAGTAGGAGCATCGTCATATACCCATTTTCACTCAACCCTTCCTCTTCCACATCAACATCATCAGTTTCCTCAAAATTTTCATTTTCATCATCAGAATTGACTTCATTTATCATGCGTTGTATAAATGAGAGGTCTACACATGAGTAATCAACAGCCAATGGTCTCGGCTGACCTGGAGTGTGGTGCACAGGGAAGTACTCTAAAGTAGGCATTTCATTATTATGTTCAATAAGTACATCTTCGTTTATAGACTCGGACCCCGGTCCACTTGGTTCTATTGATGGACCAGAGGGAACAGACTCCCCCGGACCAAGTGACCGGGTCTTAAATTTCCTAAACTTAACCTCTAAATCAGAAATCCTGGAGGTTTGAGTCTCGATTAGTGCAGCTTGAGACTGAATTATAGAAGCTTGATCATTCACAGTCTTCTGCAGTGCATCGATCCGTTCCAAAAGTTGCTGGAGAACGTCCGGATGAGGTTGCACTGGAGTCCGTATCTCTGAAGGCCCTGCAGATGATGAAGTACGAGGACGACTGGTAGTAGGCAGGTCCTCAGAAACAAAATAAGTCATATACTCACGTGGGCGTTTGCCCTGCGACCTGGTGGAGAGGGGCATAACTCATCAATATCCCTAAAAATATCATCAAATTGAGGATCGGGATTGATAGCCTGTTGTTGTTGTTGAGGAGGTGGTGGTTGCTGGAGAGGTGCTTGTTGTTGAACAGGTGCCTGAGGAGGTGGTGAAAGCGGCCTTTGAACAGGAGCCGAATTGTCAAAGTTATCATCCTCTGGAGGCACATAGGCCTCATTTATCATCCTCCGTGCATATTGACCGGAAACCACAAAAATTCAAGTATTCATCGGTGTCTGGGGAAACTGGTGTTGCGGAGCCACTGGTAAACCCGGAAGCAAATGATTGATCAGAAGCTGAACAAAACGAGGGTATAGGGCCCACTGTCCCTCCCCTGCCTGGGCGTTGGCAACCAAAATACGAAAAATATAACCCGACAAGTTGTAGGGTTTGTTGTAGACCAGTGCAAGCATAGCGGATGCGGTAGAATGGCTCATTCCATCGAAACCAGCCTTTCGCCCGGAGAGGCACACTATCATGATATGCATAAGATACCTCCAGACCTTTGTGAGAAAAGCCTTGCGGTATTGATCGCGGGGAACACCCGGGTAGCCCATCCGAATCATGCCACTGACAATAAATGAGTTGGCAAAAGCAACCGACATTTCCGAATCATCCGGAAACTGAAAGAACTCCCGAATAATCGATTCAGATAGAATGATTTCGCGATCATGAACTCTGGATATAAGCCTGGTGTACGGGAGATCCAAATTTATGTGGGCATTTGTCCAGAAATCCGTGACATGATCACGGTAAATAGTGGTTGTGGCCGTGATCGCACGTAAATCCTTGAACGGCGCAGAAATGCAATCATCGGGCGATACGGCGCCGCCGATTCTTTTTCGTTGTCGAGAAAAGTCGTGACATTATGTCTCGGTTCCTAGAAATAAGCGTTCACATTAATATCTGCCATAGTTGTAACAACAAAGGAAATTTGGAAGCCGTTAGACATAAACACCTTTTTAAAGATTGACATTTTTCAATTAAAAATTTACTGCGACACAAGTCTTGTGTCGCAAAATAACACAGCGACATATTATGTCGCAGTTTTACAATTAAATCAATTTAATGATTTTCAGCGACACAAGGGTTGTGTCGCACAACAGAGCAGCGACATAAAATAGCGTTATAACGGTTGTGTCGTAGAAATATAGCGACATAAAAGAGTTGTGTCGCAGAAATATACCGACATAAAACTGAACACATTCTGCGACACAACAGTTGTGTCGTAGATTATGTCGCAATGAAGAACACGATGAACCCAGAAAAATTTCAGAGTAAAAATTTGGGGTTTTCGTGTTGGATCCATTCCCTAGGGTGCACAATCAGAGCAGGAACATAAAGTAACACGAATTATTCGCATTTAAATACTCAAAGACATGTAATTTTGCAAGAAGATGAAAAACCTAAAACCGAAACTTTTAAATGCAAATGCTAACAGTAATACGAAGTTATAGCGAATAAAAATGGTACCTCTAGATGCGTATGAGTAAGTTGAACAAGAAACAGGCGAAGAATCAAACAGAAATGAAAAGAAAAATCACAAAATAATCGAAGGATGCGTCAGAGATGTTGTGTCGCAGGGTTCCACTTGTGTCGCAAGGTTTCAAATTTTGTGTCGCTGGTAATTTGAAACTAATTACAGCGACACGAGGGTATTTATACCCGGGACACAATGAGCGACACAAGGGTGCGACACAAGCCTTGTGTCGCGGGATGGTCAACACAAATATGCGACACAAGCCTTGTGTCGCAGAAGTCAATCAAGGGTTAATTTTGAATTTTTATTTGTGACACTTAGAAAAGAAATTTAAAAGAAACATATATATAATAATAAAATAACATAAAAGAACGTTTTGAGAGGTGTCTATTCAGGGATCATATTTAGAAAGACAGACTCGCAAGACAATGTCAAATTTTAATTCGATTATCAGTATAGTTGTCCAAATTTAAATTTATCAAGCAAAGTTAACAAGCCTGAGAAGCAATCCGTAACAAGACGATTATTGGTATTGTTTGTCCACTTAAACATGTAACACACTCAACTTCAAGCGTTAGCAGTTATTGTGAGAGTGAGTATGTCTCCGTGAATCTCACACAGATATACTCTTAGTATCAAGACATGCCCAAGACTTTGATTGTTTAGAAAAAGTATTTGAATTCAACATTTTTAAGAATCAAGCCAGCGGTGACAGGTCTGTGCTGATGTACAACAAAGCGACTTAACTTGATTAAGGTGTAAGCAAAACCAGACTTGGTCAAACCGTTGGGCAACCTTGTGAGGTGTCTTTGATTTTATAAGACTTTAAAGTGCTTTGACTTTTGTTTGCTTGGTTTTTGAAAGTATAGTAACGGACGTACAACAAAGGAAACAAACAGCATAAATCCCCAAATGTTGTCAGATACAAGCTCATGTTAATAAAAGCATGGCAAGCTGATACATAGGAATTAAGACACATTGTCATACATCATATGTTGGTCATCACAAAAGAATAAACACAAATTAAAGGATTTCTTAGTTGCTCAAAGAAGAGTAAGAAAATACCTACCAATACATCGTGCAATGATACAAGTGTTTGTAAGGACATGTATAACATATACGAGATAAACCTACTGATACATCAAGGATAAAACTTAAGATTGCCGTTTGAGGGGTGTCTCCTAATGTACTATCATCTCCCTAGTTGTTTACAGATACAACTAAACGTCTTTTGCAAATGTTGTAACGTTGCTTTTCTTTAATGCTAGTAAGCACAAAGAGTGCCTATTGCCTAACTTACTTTTTTTTTTTTTTTTTTACAATAAGCATAAGAACATAACATAATAAGGTCACAAATATTACTTTTGAATTTGAAAGAAACGTAACCCTATCATGTTGACTAGCTCATCGAAACGAGCACGGGAAAAGGCTTTGATAAACAGGTCGGCATTCTGCTTAAGGGTATCTATTTGGAACAGATCAATTAGGTGTTTTTTTATAACAGTCACGAATGAAATGAAACCTAATTTCTATATGTTTGGTCTTAGAATGTTGGACAGGATTACGTGTAATACATATAGCAGCAGTATTATCTATATGAATAGGAGTCATAGTTAAGAGTAAACCGTAATCGCGCAACTGGTGTTGTATCCAAAGAACCTGGGAACAGCAACTGGTAGCAGCAATGTATTCAGCCTCTGCGGTTGAGGTAGAGACAGTTGTTTGCTTTTTGCACTGCCATGATACGAGCCGTGGTCTAAGAAACTGACATCCACCAGAAGTAGACTTCTTATCCATTTTGCATCCCCCATAATCCGAGTCCGAGTAAGCAGTGAGCGCGAAGGTTTTCTCATTAGAATACCATAGACCAAGGGTTGGTCTATATTTGAGATAACCGAAGATTCGCTTAACTGCCTTCATGTGAGACACCTTCGGTTTAGCCTGATACCTGGAACAGAGAGAGACGGAAAAGACAATATCCGGACGTGATGCAGTGAGATACATCAGAGAACCAATCATAGATCGGTAATCATTTTCCGGACAGTCCTCTTCATCTTCCGCTGGACCAAGGTGATGATTCAGCTCTAAAGGCGTCCCATAGGATTTACAGTCAGTCAAGTTATACCGCGTAAGCATATCATTGACGTACTTAGACTGATGAATGTAAATCCCCTTAGCAGACTGTTCGACTTGTACGCCCAAGAAAAATTTCAGCTCCCCCATAGCGCTCATCTCAAATTCTGACTTCATGATCCGCTCGAAGTCACGACACATATCATCCTTGGTAGAACCAAAGATGATGTCATCCACATATACCTGCACTAATAAAAGATCATCCGCGTCATGCTTGATGAAAAGGGTACTGTCAATCGTTCCTCATACGAAACCATTCTTCAGCAGATGAGTTGCAAGTCTCTCATACCAAGCTCTAGGAGCTTGATGAAGACCATACAACGCCTTGTCCAGCTTGCATACGTAGTTCGGATGGACAGAGTCTTCAAAACCAGGCGGCTGTTTGACGTAGACCGCTTCGACCACTTGACCATACAGAAAAGCGCTCTTCAAGTCAAGCTGATATACCCGAAAGCCTTTGAAGGAAGCATACGCCAGGAAAATGCGGATCGATTCCAAACGAGCAACCAGGGCAAACACTTCATCATAGTCCAATCCTTCAATTTGAGTGAAACCCTGGACCACTAGACGTGCTTTGTTGCGAATAACAACACCCCGATCGTCCTTCTTCACGCGATAGACCTAACGGGTACCAATGGGATGAACACCCTTGGGCAACGGTACCAAAGTCCACACTTGCAGCTTTTTAAACTGTTGAAGCTCTTCCTGCATCGCCTCAACCCAGTATGGATCCTTCAACGCATCAGCAGTCTTCTTCGGCTCAACTTGTGATAGATAACATTCTTGAATTTGCGAAGCAAGACATACAGGCTCAGTGTCTGCAGCAGGTGAAGACGTCAAAGCAGATTCAGCAGCAGCAACTTGGCATCTGGTCAACACTCCCTTTTGTAAATCACCAAGTATAGCATCCACTGGATGTGACACGTTGATACGAGAACTCGGAATTGCAGCTGGAACTATGAGAGAATCAAGGTTCGTAGAGTCAGCTTCAAGTTCGAGCTCAAGATCAGGTAAGTCAGCAAGGTCCAGATGCCGGTTACGGGTCAGGTTCAGATATAGGAGATTGGTCGGAAGCCTCAAACATGGGTTCCTCATCATTCGCAGAATCAGGAACATCATCAGTAACAGGTGGAGGCGGAGAGTCACTAGTGACTGCGGGATCAGTGACGGGTGTGGCTGTAGGTGGTGAAGGAACAGAAATGGGTGATGTTTTGGATACGATATCCAACCCATGAAGCAGTGTCACCATTTCCTCTTCGTCATGTGCCTCAGGAAGATTGAAGGAATCAAACAATGTTTGATAGTCAAACAAGTATTCGGGTCCCTTTCCTTGAGGGTTGTCAGTGTAATGGAAGAAGGTGACCTCAAAGTGTTCTTCCACACGCTTGGTTACAAGGTTATACACACGTTTGTTCGGTGAGTTGTTAGAGAATCCTAGGAAGACCCCTTCACAGGATTTCTCACCGAACTTAGCAATTCGTTCCTTGGTGTGCATAATTGTGCATAAGCAGCCGAACGGTTCAAGAAATTGGAGATTTAGCTTTCTGTTGTTGAGCAATTCATAGGATGTCTTGTTCTTCTTCTTAACCGTTAACACCCGATTCAAGACGTAGCAGGCCGTATTCACAACTTCGGCCCAAAAGGTGATTGGAAGCTTAGAATCATATAACATTGTACGTGCAGCCTCAATCAAAGTCCTATTCTTACGTTCTGCAATCCCATTCTGTTGTGGAGTCCTTGCGGCACTGAATTGGTGTTCAATACCATTACTCAAACAGTACAGTTCCATAATTGAGTTCTTAAACTCTGTACCATTATCACTCCTTATCTTCTTGATTCTCAACTCACAAAGATTTTGTAGTTTATCGAATAAATAGATGAGAATCTCAGGCACTTCATCCTTGGTCTTCAGAAAATATACCCAGGAAAACCGCGAATAATCATCTGTCACAACTAGGCAATACGAAGCTCCTCCCAAACTCTTCTTTCTGACTGGCCCGAATAAATTCATGTGAAACAGCTCCAAAGGCTTCTCAGTTGAATTGGCCAGCTTCGGTCTGTGAGACTTCTTGTGTTGCTTTCCTTTCTGACAAGGGATGTAGTGATCATTTAGCCCAAAGGATTGCTTAGGGACACCTCGCACTAGATCATTCTTGATCAGGTAGTTCATCTTGTGAAAGTGCAAGTGTCCCATACGCCTGTGCCATAATAACGATTCCTTCTCGGGAGCTTTAGATAGAAAAAATGTGAGTTGTGTAGTTTCCACAGTACTCATGTCAAGAATATACGTGTCTCGCTCCCGAGGTGCCCTCAGTAGCACCCATTCTTCAGGGATTACAAATCCCGGCTTCAATATACAACACTCAGTGTCTGTGAAAGCAGTAGTGTACTTTTTATCGCACACTTGAGAGACACTGAGAAGATTGTGTTGCAATTGTTCTACAAAATTCACCTTCTCAAAGCTTATCATTCCATTAGTAAGCGTACCCTGACCAGAAATAACTCCCCCTTTATCACCAGCGAAGGCCACATAACCTCCATTGTAAGCATGAACCTCAGATAAAAGGGAAACATCACCGGTCATGTGCCGAGAGCAACCACTGTCAATGTACCATTTACTGTTTTTTACAGATTCAGGTTGCTGCGGCACCACAAACAAGGTAAACTAGTTAGAATTGGAGACCCAAGCCTTTATATTCTTGGGTACTCCAGTAACATCATCAACAATGACCACATCAGTCAAAACTTTATTTTCAAACAGTTTAGAATGTTTGACTGATGAGGTATTGTCGGATGTAGAATCTTTGCAAGATTCTTTAATCTTCCAAACCTGCTTTGGTTTGGATGCTTGCAAGTCAACAACTTTGAGCTTTAAGTTTTGTACTTTATTTTGCTCATTCTTGTTGACTTTGACAGCTGGTAAGGAAGTCTTTGAGCCCCTATAGAAATATGTTTCTTTGAAAGAATGTTAGATTTAGAAACTCGTGAAACTTGCTTTCCAAACTGTTTCTTAGCAAGCACAGGACAATTATTTATCAAATGGCCTTGCTTCTTGCAGTAAAAAGAAGACCGATGCTCAACACTAGATTGAAATTGAGGAATAAACCAATGAGCCCGACCAAAAGAAGCATGTGTTGAACACTCACATTGATGTGAACATTCAACAGGGGATGCTTTTGAGGTATGTTTAGAAGATTTATTTTGAATATTCGATTTTGAAGCAATCTTCTTTTGAGGTTCAGCCGTAGCTTTACCTTTTCCTTTTAATATAGCCCGTTCATTTCTTTCAATAGTAATGATATGATTTTCAGGCTTCACATGTTTCAAGAAGTTTTTGACGCGTCTTGTGAGCATAGCCATACTCCATTTCAGATCCATACGCTCAAGCTCTTCTTGATCAATTTGACTGAAATCTTCGTCAGTCAGATTTACGGTACTGTTCTTGTTTGACAGAAAATCATCATAAGCAGACAAGAAAGCAGTAAAGACAGCTGCATGTTCTTCAGCAACTGCAGGAGATGCACCTTGGAAATTTGAATAGGTACCACCTCCACCTGAGGAGGTAGTATATCCAAAACCACTAGAAGTACTTGGAGCACCAGAACTCCCAGAGAAGAATGCAGAACCAGCAGCTTAAGTCGCTTCAGCAGGAACATCCACACCATATAACTTTGGATTTTGAAGGTGTGCAGTAGCTTTGGTTTCCTTTTTCTGCATGTCAAGAAGATCAGCAGCAATTTGTCCTACCAAATCATCAAGCTCCATGTCCATGATGTCTTCGTCTTTTTCCATCAGTAGTACTCTAGTATTCCACTTTTTGGGTAAGGAACCCAAAAGCTTCTTGTTCACATCAGTTTTGTCGAGAGTAACGCCTCCCTCGACTAATTCACTCACAAGCTGTGAGTATCGACTGCACATTTCTTCAAGAAATTCAGTAGGCAGTATGTCAAAGACTTCAAACTGTTTCTTGACTAGATCCAGTTTATTTTTTTTATATTGAGTACTTCCACCACACTTCTTTTCAAAACCAGTCCATAAATCATATGCAGTTTTGTGGTGTCGTAATTGTCTCAATAATTGTTAAGGTAAGGCCATGGTAATAGCAGAATATATCTTTCTCTCAGTGTCAAAGGCCTTACGTTCCTCAGGTGTCATAGACTTAATGGACGTTCATATCTTTCAGTAATAGGTCCATTATGAACACCGGTTTTTAAAGGACGTTCATATCTTTCCTCCAAGTATATAAGCATTTCAGGATCATTGAATGATACAAATGCTTCAAATCTTTGATGCCAGTCCGAATAATTCATACCATTTGTATACATAGGTGGTTTATTTGTTGAACCCACCTCACTATTATGCTTTAACATAGCCCCTACTTGTTGAAGAGATGATGATGTAGAAGCAGTCATTGTAACGGATTCGTGAGACTTTTCAAATTCTTTGGAAACTGGAGTATGCGACACTAAGGTTGTGTCGCAAAGTTGTGTCGCAAAAGCACAGATAGCAACACTACAGTTGTGTCGCAAAAGTATCTGTGTTGCAGATCCTGTGTCGCAACAGTATGTCGCAAGATTAATGTCGCAACTTAATGTCGCAAACAGGTATGTCGCACAACTATGTCGCACCGTATGTTGCAAGCTATGTCGCAACGTTTTGTCGCAAAATCTACTATGTCGCAAGATTAATGTCGCAAAAACCCTGCAGCGACACAAATGTTATGTCGCAGCTTGTGTTGCAAAACGACGCTGTCAGATGCCAAAAACCTCAAAAACGAAAAATTTCGAAACCTAAAAATCCTTTAACAAAAAATTCGTAAAAGCTTAAATTTTTTAGCCTCAAAAACTCCAATTTTCAGCTCCAAAATACCGATAATGAAGATCAAAACACCAAAAAAGATGTTAAATAATCAAAATATGTATTAAAAACGTACCTAAACGATTTGATACCACCAAAATCCTTAGATTTAATGGCTCTGATACCAATTGTAGATCCCACTAGTCAGATCTTTTAATCAAATCGTTAATAATCCAACGCGCGAAATTCGTAGGATCAAAGCAAACACAAATACAAAGCCAAAACAAATAAGAACAATCAAAGAACCACTTTATATTTGTATTACTCAATTCTCAGTCAAATACAGAAGCTAAAATCGCAGAGAATATTATTCTAAAAAGTCTCACCTAAATACAAAGTAATTAGACCTATTTATACTATTCTGGCCGACTTATGCAACATAAGGCTTATGTCGCAGAGATCACTATTGCGACATAATCCTTGTGTCGCAACTAAAACTAATGCGACACAGGCCTTGTGTTGCATAACACATAAAATGTAAATTCTAACTAAGTCAATTACATTTACTAACACATTACAGACTCGGCCAACTGACAGACACACAAAGATGTATCAACAAAATTGATTACAATCTAGAGGAGGGAGAGTTTGTACCTCCTAAAGATTGGACATCCACTTCTGACGTTGGGTTAGACGAATGTGTAGATTCCGATGCTAATATCGATGAACACATTGTGAGCCCGTCAAAGACCCACGTGGTTATTCAGGATGAAGATGGAGAAACAGTCATAGACCTAGATGAAAATCTAGCTGAATCAACTGATTCTGAATATGAAAATGATCTTCCTGATAGACTTAAAAACAATCCGATGTTTAGGCCTTTGAAAAGGAGAAAGGAAAATACTAGGATTAAAGAGGTGGATATTACAGGAAAGCGTATACCCAAAAGAGGTATCATTGGATGGTACTACGACGTTGACTTAAAGCTCTTTGCTATAAAGAGATATGACGGAGTTCAATACTTTGAAAAGAAGCTTGCAGTCTTTAGTTCTTTGCCGCGTTTTAAAATTCGGGACTTGGCTAGGTTAGAAATGATTAACCCCAGTAATGATCCTTTTGGACGATATGTAGAAAAGATTATCAAGACTGAGGGTAGACCATTGAAGTTTCAAAGAATTAAGCCAAGGGTTGGAAAAACAATAAAGCTTAATGAAAGAAGCGAAAGAACTGGAAGGCGTCCAAGGATGAAAGTATATCCAGCTGTTAAGTGCATGCAACAGATTCCATTAAAGACTATGCCTCAAGATATCTTAGGCAAATTGAAGAGATGGTCTGTGGATTCTGTGACTGTGAAGCTCTCATGTTTGAACATGATGATGAAGTTGAATATGAAGAGAGAGAGATCTTAAAGGTTTATGATCGACGACATCTAATGAACCTATCAAAGGCTGACCTATTAATGTTACACAAGAATAGGATCACTGCTATTAAAGGATGGGAAGATGTTGCTCGAGATTATCAGTCAATGGTTAAAACATGCATTAAGCTGAAGATATATGCTGGTAGTAAAATTTACAAGTGATTATCAAAGACAAACTTGAAGACAAAGACGCTAAGGAAGCTAGAGCTATTGTCAAGGGGGAGTTTGTTGAGACATGTCTTGTGACAACAGATCTAGCTTGTAATAGGGCTCTTTAGCTTGTAATAGGTCTAGTATTAATAGTAATCGAGTTTGTACATTGGTTTTGAATTGTAAATGAAAAACTTTGGTTGGAAAACATTTTAGAGTGAAAAATCAAAAAGCTGAAAAAATGTTGACCAAGTTTGACCGCGAACCGACTCAGTTCGCAGGACAATTATGGACTGCGAACCGAGTCAGTTCGCTGGGCCACAATGGGCTGCGAACTGAGTCAGTTCGTAGAAGCCCATAAGTCGCGAACTGAGACGGTTATATATACAAATTAGGTTGTAAACCAAATTAACTTTTGCCATTAACCTAATACGAATTACCTGAGTTTTCCAGAGCGTTTAGACATTCTAAAGGCTAGGTGTTGATCGTTTAACATTCGTTAATAGTCAATACAAAGCAATTAGATACCCGATTCACTATAATTGTGAAACAAATCGTTATAGATCCTATAACTAAGTATTGAGGGATTCCGCACCTTAATACATTTAGATAACCTAGTTATCGATCCGAATATGTACGGACTTACAATATACATTCACTTGGGACTGCAAACTAATAACTAGTTGACATACATCAGTAAGTGTGAGAATATCAAGACATACTCGTTTTTTGTCTGTTTGGAGTTCAGCCATTAATCCCATGTCTAGCACATCATCAACAACTGTTGTCTCATTTTGTTTCCTGTATCTTCACTTGATATTCTTCCGCAGTTGGCATGTAAGATGTGGATTCAACAGTTTTATCTTGATCATCAATTTCAGCCATAAGTGCTTCTTTAGATAAAAGCACTCCAGTCATAAGAACCATCAAGCTGCTGAACCACCAAGGCTTTGGATGCTAAGGACATGCCTTGTTTTACAGGATTCGCGGATTGCTCAATCTTGAGTCGTTGACATTCCCTAGCAAAGTGTCCATAAGTCTGACAGTTATAACACGTTACTTTGGATTTATTAAAACCCAGTTTATTACGCACCACTTTCCTACAAGTACGCTTTAGGTAATTTTTAACTCTCCTTGACACCATAGCAAGTTGCCACTGGAGATCCATTTCCTCTAAGTCATCAGGGTCAACTTGATCATAATCCTCGTCAAATTTAGCAGGATCATTAATCTTCCCTTGAATGTAATTCTCATAGGAAGCAACGAATGAAGCAAGCACAGAAAGTTGTTGTTCTGCAGATTTCACACTCATAGGCATCTTATGATGCCCTTGAACGGACTTCTCAGAAGAAGTATTCTTGCTTCGGGTCTCACTTCCAGCTGAAGCTATAAAACACAGGTCTTCGGACACAATTTCACCGCTGTCATCAATAACACCAACCAGTAGTGCAGAGGTTGATGTTGATGAAGCATTTGAGAGACTAGATTTTCCATGGTATAGCCCAGGATCTTGTACCTGATCAGAATCTGTATCTCTCATTTTCTTAGTAAAATCATATCCTCTGAGCTTGTCTATAGCCTGCTCCAGAGTCATTTTAACATATCTTTCTTCATTGTCGTTAATCATCACTCCATACATTTCCCACTTAGGGGGTAAACCCTCAAGAAACTTGTCGGTTTTCTCCCTATCAGTACAGATTATCTCATGGTCATCCAGTTCACTTAGGAGATGGTAGTACCTAGTGATGTATGCATCTAGATCTTCTCCTTTTAAAGCTTTAAAGACTATAAGTTGTTTTTTTAGAAGACTCTTTTTACCTTTTTTGACCTGTGAACTACCCAGACATCTTTTCTCAAGAGCTACCCAGAGCTCTTTAGCAGTATGAAAAGATTTTAATTGATGATTAATTTCCCTTGGAAGACTCATCTTGATCGACGAATGAGCTTTGTTTTCAGATTCATAGTCCTTTTTCAGCTCATCGTTCATCCGGTTATAGGGAATAACCATAGTTACATTCTCAACAGTTTGGGTAGGTGCAGTGTATCCATTCTTGATGCATTCCCAAATAATCATATCATGGAAACGACAATAGGATTCAAACCTATCCTTCCATCCATAGTAGTTTTTAAGTCGGAGCAATTTAGGTAGAACGTTAGATTTTCCAATCTCATGGTCCATCTCAATCATTCTAGTTAAGTCGGACATCTTTGCAAATCCTAGAAATTTAACATGTCACAAAATTCAGAAGTTTCAGTTCGCAGAAACTCAATTCGCGACTCAGTTTGCAGAATTTCAATTCGCAGAATTTCAATTCGCAGAATCTCAGTTTGCAGAATCTCAATTCAGATAATCTCAATTCTCAGAATCTCAGTTCGGTTCGCAGGACTCAACTCAGTTAGCAAATCTCAGTTCGCAGAATCGGCTGTAAACCCCAAAAACGAAAATTTTAGGTTTTTGAACGTCTAAACCCTAAGATTTTGAACGCAAATGAACCTAAACGCTTCCAGAGACTGATTTTGGTTGCCAATACGCACTGATTGTACGTAAAAATAACCCTAAATCAACCGCTATTATCCCGAATAACCTCGAACCTACGCGTATCTAGCCGTAGACTCTGATACCAATTGTAAGTCCGTATGTATAGGATCGATAACGATGTTATCTAAGGTATTAAGGTGCTGAATCCCTCAATACTACTTATAGGATCTATAACGTTTTGTTTCACAAATATACCGAGTCGTATTACTAATATGCTTTGTATTGAATATAATGGATTAAACGATCAATACCTAGCCTTTAGTATGTTTAGAATGTCTCAGGAAAACTCAGAAAATTTGTATTCCTTTATGGAAAAAGTTAATTAGGTTTAAAACCTAATTTTCATATATAACCGTCTCGGTTCGCGGGTTTTGGGCTGTGCGAACTGACTCAGTTCGCAGCCCATCTTGGCCCAGCGAACTGACTCGGTTCGCAGTCAAACATGGTTAACATTTTTCAGCATTTTAATATTGTACTCTAAAATGTTTACCAACCAATATTTTTCATTACAATTCAAAACCAATGTACAAACTTGATTACAATTGTTAGAAATCCTATTACAAGCTAGATCTGTTGTCACAAAACATGTCCCAACAGACTCCCCCTTGACAATAGCTCTAGCGTCTTTGTCTTCAAGTTGTCTTTGGTAATCACTTACAAAACATGTCCCAACATCAACTGAAAATCTTCTTAGTTCAAATTTATTTTTAAGCTCAACAATCCTAACCTTAGCGTCTACTAGTTCTTTTTCTTTATCTGAAGACTGTTTAGTTAAATCTAAAACATGCTCACGAGCTAAATCAATTATTAGACTCTGCTCGTTGACTCGATCTTTTAAAGTGATTAAATCTTTTGTATCAGATTTAACTTTATTAACTAACTCAGAGTTTCTCTGTTTTAAAACTGCATTTTCTTCTTTTAAGTGGTTTAGCTGAGCTGTCATTGAGAGTTTCTCTGTTTTAAAACTACATTTTCTTCTTTTAAATGGTTTAGCTGAGCTGTCATCGAGTTAGATGACTCTAATAATTTCTCGGCCTCCCCTTCGAGGTTAGTACATAATATACAGGCATTAACACCAGAGTCCAAGTTTAAGAGTACCGTTTGCTTCTTAGCATCCAAATTGGTCATATACGCAATGAAGTCCTTTGTACACATAGTATCAGTTGACTCCAGCCTTATAACCCTGGTCTCTGAAGCAGGCATTTCTTTTTCAATCTTCTTATCACTAGCTTCCTTTTTATCTTCTGTTTTTGCCTCATCAATTGTGGCCATAAACGCCTGAGGTTCTTCAGCTCTAATACTGTCACACCCCAAATTAATCGTGTCACGTTTAGTAAATTGCGGAAGCACGGGGCGTGACGGGGATCAATTCAACAAGTAAATCGAGAGCATATGATTATCGCAAACATAAACTTAGAATGCCATAAATAGTTTAAATAACACGGTTACATATTCATCGTGTTTACAAAACAATAGATGTTTAGCAAAACAATATGATTAACATTTTAATCACAAATCATAGTTTCAATATTTATCAAAAGGACGGCATCCTATTCATCGTGGTGAGCAAGGGTCCCAAAAGTATGCATGCATGATCTTACATCGCTGCTAATTCCCTGAAAAACATAGTTAAAAGGATCAACAAAATTGTTGAGTGAAATTCACAAGTTTAATACATTCGTCATTCAAACCAAAAGTCTAGTAAATGTTTCACAAGTTGTTTGTGCCATCCGTGGCAAGTAGTACGATGATATGCAGTTTAAAACAATAAATAGCTGACTGTGATCCCCCGAAGGTTAGCTAGACCTCACGAGTTAAAGTGACGACACCTAGGCCTATAACCAAACGACGACTTTTAGTTGTTTTTGCCCGGGACCAATAAAATATACGCTCCTCGTCTCGACATATAGTCGGCAGTTAGCATGACTAACAAAAGTGGGAGGGATGTCATCCCAATAGTACTATTCGCATATTCGGTGGCTAGCGTCATCTAGCTAATGGTTACAGTTTGTAGTCCTGAGGACTTCTATGCACTACAACTAGTTTAACATAGGTTCGCACAAGGATCCGTTGTCACGTTTTTCAATCATCGCATGAAACAGTTTGTATGTAAACAGTATATATGTTTTTTACCCCAAATTTAGAAAGCAGTAAAAAGTAGTAAAATAGGGGTTGTGAACTCACCTGGTGAGCTTATGTGAGTGCTAGCGATTTATATGGGTGTTTTGCCCAAGTAGCCTCCTAGCGCCCTTAACACATGAGGTCGTTTGTGTAAGTAGATAGCTAACCGCGTATCTAAGTTTGTAAAAGTAGATGGCTACCCGCACATCTAAGTTTGTATAGATAGCTACCCGCATATCTATGTTTGTTTGGGTAGATGGCTATCTGCACATCTAGGCTAGTTGTTCACTCGACTCGTAAGTCGAAAAAGTATTTCGTTTTCGAAAAGTGTACGACCCGTTGGTGATAGTTTTTATATGAACATGTATGTTTCTTAATTGTATCATGAGTTTTTTTTTATATCCTTATATTCTTTGTTGCACTCAAAGCGTACTTTTTAAATATTTCAAATCGTTTTTGTGTTCGTTTTTCCCTCCAAAAATTGTTCCGAAAATAGTCTGGGTAAAACTAAATTTTTCTCAAACTTAAATTACTCGATGGAAAACTTAAATTTAAATTTTGGTAATCGATAAATTTTTCCGCCGAAAGACTTTTTTGTTTTTTCTTTTTAAACAGAAATAAAGGTTACCCGTCCGGGTAAGGCTTAACCCGTCCGGGTAAGGCTTAACCCGACCGGGTAAACTTCACGCGTCCGGGTGATTGTGGACAGAAGCTCAGCTCAGTTAATTCACCCGTCCGGGTGAAGGCTCACCCGTCCGGGTAAGGCCAAAATCAGACCTCACGTGTCCGGGTGAAAGCCCACCCGTCTAGGTAAGGCCAAAATCCGGCATTTTCCCCTGTTTTTCACAAATGACTTCAAGTCCGATTTTTGATATCCCAAACCAAGTTTTTAGCATTTTAACAACAAGCAACATGTTCCTAATCCAAAATGTGACATTTTCGGTTTTCGCATCTCGATTTAAACACCCATTTCATTATTCGTTTTGAAAGCCATTTCTTGCTCTTTTATGGACTTGATTTGCATTTGAACTTCTATATGGTTTTAACACTTTTCAAATCATTCCCTTTTGTGCATAGGTTCTGAAAATCAAATGTTTAACCAACCCATTTACCATTTTCATGTTAGGACATCTACAATCAATATCCTAGTACACAAGCATTATCAATCAAAACATGTTGGTACCCATTTTATCACCATTTAGTTCTTGATCATTTGAACACGTTTTAACTTGTTTTTAACATACATTTAGTTGATTTAAACTCAAGAGTGAACTTCTAGCATCTAAACATTCATAATGTAGGAAATGACAAGATCAAAAGGGAGGATTTCCTTACAATGCTTTAGGATGAAAATGACAAAGAAGAAGAGAAAAGAGCTTGAAAGCTTCAACCCAAAACTCCTTTTTATACCCAAATCTACTAGCTTTCCTTTAGGTGTTTGAACTAGAGCTTAAATGGTGGTGAAAAATGGTGTATAAAAGTGGTGGTCTATGGTGGTTTGTGGTGGTTTTATGGTGGTTTGTGGTGGTGGGGTGGTGGTTGATCTTGAAGAAGGTGGTGAAAGGTAGTGAAATGAGAGGGAAATTGAGAGAGAAATGTGCAGATTTTGGAGAGTAATTGGTGAAGTGTGTGTGTACGTATGCCTTTCCTTGTATATAACCTTTCTTAAATGGGAAGAAATTATGGGATTGATGGGAGGTGCTTAGTCACTCCATCAATCAACTTAGCAAGTAGGAGAAACACTTGATTGTTTTTGCAAGTGGCGTGGATCATCAAGCAAGAAGGCATGTAGGAGTTAAACTAAGCTAGCAAGGAGGGAGGTGGAATACATGGATGGGAAAAGGGCTACGTATGCAAGAAGAGAAAGGAAAATCTGCATCTTGACTAATTTGACATGTATGGTTACTTGCTTGGATTTTATTAGAGCTAGTTTGGATCTAAGTAGCTCAAGCATGTCAAAATAATTCCAAGCAAGCTAGCGCATAGCTCTAATTAAATCCAAACAAGTTACCACACATGTCAATTAATTCAAAGTGCAGATTTCCTTTCTTCTTCTTGTCTACGTTGCCTCCTATGACACCTCCTTGCTTACTTGTTTAAAATCACCTAGTTACTTACTTGCTTGATACCTATTCCATAAGAAGTTAATACCTAGCTCAAATTCATTTCCAAGCTAGCATACATGTAGGTTAAAGTTAGAAATAAAATCAAGCAACAAGACTAGTAGCTTAATCTTTGGAAATTAAATCAAGCTACCTAGCTTGCATGTCAAAGAAGTCAAGAATGCAACTTTTTTTTCCTTGCCTCCTTTCTTCTTGTTTACGTACCCTTTCCCAAGCTTAATTCTCAACCACACATTCACTTAATTGCTTGCTTGCTTCCTCCTTAGCCACTTGCATGATGGGACTAAGCACCTACCATCACCCCACCCCCACTTGCCTTGCACTTTTGGGGTTTAGATACTTGCAAGAATACACCTACACGTACAATCCATACCTCACATTTTCAAATCTGCATTTCCCCCTTTTCTCTCTCAACTTTCAACCATCTTCTTCATCATCTCCATCTTCTTCAAGAACTACCATCACAAACCACCACACAACCACCATCAAACCACCATAAAACCACCATGGACCACCACTTTTATACACCATTTTTCACCACCATTTAAGCTCTAGTTCAAACACCTAAAGGAAAGCTAGTAGATTTCATCCAAGTGCATTGTAAGGAAACCTTTCCTTTTGATCTTGTTATTTCCTACATTATGAATGTCTAGATGCTAGAAGTTCACTCTTGAGTTTAAATCAACTAAATGTTATGTTAAAACAAGTTAAATTGTGTTCCAATGATCAAGAACTAGATAGTGATAAAATGGGTACCAACATGTTTGATTTGATAATGCTTGTGTACTAAGCGATTTGTTTTAGATGTCTTAACATCAAAATGGTTAAAGGGTTGGCTAAACATTTGATCTTGAGAACACATGTATAAAGAGAATGATTTGCAAAGTGTTAAAACATTGTTGTAGTTCAAAGGCTAGTCATGCCTCTAAAAGAGCAAGAAATGACTTTCGAAACGAGTGTTTTAAAACGAGAAGCGAAAACCTAAAAGGTCACATTTGGGACTAGAAACATGTTATATGTTGTTAAAATGCTAAAAAGTTGGTTTAGAATGTCAAAATCCGGATTAGAAGTCACTTGTCAAAAACAGGAAAACAGGCCAATTTTGGCCTTACCCGGACGGGTGGGCCTTCTCCCGGATGGGTGAATTAAGAGACCGGGAGTTGTGCTGGCTAGTCACCCGGACGGGTGACACCCGGTCTGCTGAAGCCTTACCCGGACGTGTAAGACTTAATTCTGTTTTTTTTTTAAATAAAAAAAAAAAACTGAAATTTATATTTAAATTTACGCTTGCCATCGAGTAACTTCAGTTTGAGAAAAATTTAGTTTTACTCGAGCTATTTTCTGAACAATATTTGGAGGGAAAAACTGAAACGAAAACTATTCGAAATGTTTAAAAGATACGCTTCGAGTGCAACAAAGAGTATATAAGGATATAAAAACGAACTCATGATACCATCAAGAAATATACACGTTCATATAAAAACTATCACCAACGGGTGATACACTTTTCGAAAATGAAACACTTTTTCAACTTACGAGTCGAGTGAAGAACTAGCCTAGATGTGCGGATAGCCATCTACTTGAACAAACATAGATATGCGGGTAGCTATCTATACAAACTTAGATGAGCGGGTAGCCATCTACTCTTACAAACCTGGATACGCGGTTAGCTATCTACTTACACAAACGACCTCATGCGTTTAGGGCGCTAGGGGGCTACTTGGGCAAAACAATCTTATACATCGCTAGCACTCACATAAGCTCACCAGGTGAGTTCATAGCCCCTATTTTACTACTTTTTAGTGCTTTCTAAATTGGTGTAAAAAACATATGTACTGTTTACATACACACTGTTTTCATGCGATGATTGAAAACCTGACAACAAATCCTTGTGCGAACCTATGTTAAACTAGTTGTAGTGCATAGAAGTCCTCAGGACTACAAACTGTAACCATTAGCTAGATGACGCTAGCCACCGAATATGCGAATAGTACTATTGGGATGACATCCCTCCCACTTTTGTTAGTCATGCTAACTGCCGACTATATGTCGAGACGAGGAGCGTATATTTTATTGGTCCCAGGCAAAAACAACTAAAAGTCGTGGTTTGGTTATAGGCCTAAGTGTCGGCACTTTAACTCGTAAGGTCTTGCAAACCTTCGAGGGATCACCGTCAGCTACTTATTGTTTGAAACTATATAAATCATCGTACTACTGGCCATGAATGGCACAAACAACTTGTGAAACAATTACTAAGCTTTTAGTTTAAATGATAGTGTCTTAAACCTGTGAATTTCACTCAACAATTTTGTTGATCCTTTTAACTATGTTTTTCAGGGAATTAGTAGTGACGTAAGATCATGCATGCATATTTGGGACCCTTGTTCATCACGATGAATAGGATGCCATTTTTTTGACAACATTGAAACTATGATTTTATGATTAAAATGTTAGTCATATTGTTTTTCTAAACATCTATCCTTCTTGAGAACACAATGAATATGTAACCGTTGAACCTAAACTATTTATGGCATTCTAAGTATATGTACGCGATAATCATACGCTTATTGATTGATCGCGTCACGCCCCCGAGCTTCCGCCATTTACTAAACGTGACACGATTTTATTGGGGTGTGACAAATATCTAGCTAATTAACTACCTAGACAAGAATTAACAAAAGTCAATGAGGCCATGCTTCCCCCCTCTCCCCAAAAATCAGCCACCTTACTCCCCCCCCCCCTCTCCTCCTTGACTTTCTTGCAAAGCCATACCAATCACACACCTCCACCATGCTTGCCCTTGACTAAGTGCTGAAGCTAGCAAGTCAAGAGAAACACACACAACACTCCCACACTCCAAAAATCTGCCATTTTCTCTCCCTCTCCCTCTTAAAATTCGTTCACCATCATCATCTTCATCATTTTCCAAGAATTACCACCATAAACCACCATAAACCACCATTATTATATATCATTTTTCACCATCTTTTGAGCCCTTAAACATCATTGGGTTATTGTGATCTCATAATCTTGAGAATCACATCATCAGTTAGGGAAAAAGCTAAGGAAAATCGATTTCTAAGGAATTGGGTGGAAGCTTACAAGTTCTTGTCTTCTTTTCTTTCTTGATTTGTCATCCTAAAGCTTTGTAAGGAACTTTCTTCTCTAATCTCTTCATTCCATAGATTTCATGTATGTTTATACTAAATGTTCACTCTTGTGTTAAAATCAACTAATTGTATGTTAAAGATGTTGATTTATAATACTAAATGGTTAAAACTTGTTAAAAACAGCTAAACAAACCCAAACATCAAAGATAACCTCCTGACAGATGCTTTGGCCGAAGTTGGGAACATCATAACTCGGATATAAAATAACCAAATTGAGTGATTATTGAGCCTAAAATCAATTTTAAGAAGTTAGGTTTTCAACCCAAGTGGTTTCATGTAATTTGGACAAGTTTTGATACTTCAAATCGATTTTATAAGAACATGTATCTAACTGTCTTCAGGAGACAGAATTTGACCCTACTTTAAGAGACCATAACTTTTTATCCACAAATCCAAAAGAAGTGAATCCTTTTCCTAGAGCTCAAATTTTGTATTAGCTTTAAAACTAGTAGGTCACTTTTTGTAAAGATGAGTCTAACTCAGTAAACAAATGAATCTCTCAATAAGTATTCACAAAAATAGTTGCTGCACCTTTGTGTACTAATAAATAGTTTTGAACCACTTATACATATCCAAAAATTATGAATCTTACTTTTATTTAAACCTAACACATGTAGTAATATATGATAAAAATTCCATAACAAAATAAGTCCGTTTGACTAGTCAAAATGACACCACAAGAAGGGTCAAAATATGGACAGAATCTGTGCAAATGGAAATTAACAATTAAAATGAGAACTAGAAGTACTAGACATGTAAAAACAATAACTTATGGACATTGGCTGTGAAAACCAAGTACCTCTTGTATATGTAAGTATAAACCATAATCTAAAACAAGATCCATGTGGTTAAACACTAATAAACCAAAGTATTGTGCAAGAAATGGAATAAATGAAAGTAGGAGGACTAAAATGTAAAATCCATGAGTTATGGACTGAATTGTTAAAAAAAGTAGGTTAACTTATATTATAGTTTAATCTATAGTTTAGATTGTTAAAATCAAGACTTGTACGGTAAAAATCGAAGAAACCGAACGGTTTAACCTAATACGGCAAAATAGAAACTACAAGAACTTAAATCGTCACTTTGGAACCTTTGGGGACTGTCAAGTACCTTTTGTAAATCAGGGACTTTATTATAAAGATATAAATTAAATTATGATTAGTGTATAAACCGAGAAATCGTGAAAATCGAGTTATAACGAATAAAAACGTATATTAAAGATAAAGGTTATAAAATAAGTTATAAAGCTTATAACGTCATTGAAAATATATATTGTCTAAGTAACATAATTACATACAACTCACGATTAAAAGTCAATTAAGCGAAATCGTGACTTTGAATCGAATTCGATCGAGACAATATATATATATAACGAATCAATAATCAACGCTATTAATATATATATGAATAATAGTATATTACAATGTTGACATAAACGATATTGGTATTTTGAAAACTATAAAAGATCACAACGTGTCACCAACGCCTATGATGGCACTGTATGATATTCAAGCCCTTCAATGGCATATTAAACCCTAGTTGAGTGAACAACTATCATAGACAGACTTTTAAGTCGTCTACATTTATTAACTCGACCTCTTACATTTAGGGCGTTAAGAGGTTTATTTGGGCATTTTCATAAACTTATTTGTTAGCACGCTTGGACTTAGGTGAGTTCACAGCCCCTTTTTATGCTTTTTAATGCTTTCAAATATTGGGGTGAAAAACATATAATTGATTTTATGTGATCATTGAAACTGGACAATGTATCTTTATGGGAGCCTAAGCTCTCAAGTTGTAGTGCATAAGTCCTTGCTTACAATGACTATAACCATTAGCTACATGACGCTAGACACTAAGTATGCAGATAGTACTATCGGGGCTGACGATTCCATCCCACAGTTTTTAGTTAGTCGCGTTAACTAACGACTTCGTTTCGCATTTCGGGACGTGTATACTTAGCCAGTTCAAGGCAAATTGATCTACGTTATTGTTGTGGTTTGGTTATAGGCTTAGTTTCGACATATTAACTCGAATGGTTTAGCTAACTTTTGGGGGATCACAGTTAGTGTTTATTGTTTCAAACTCGAGAATAATCGTACAACAGTCCTTCGATGCCGCTATTTGATCAACAGATGATTTATGAAATGATTTATTTAATGATGGTTTATGATAGAGTCATTAAAACTGTGAATTCACTCAACATTATGTTGACGTTTTAAATATAATTTTCAGGGAATTAGCTATGCTGTAAGATCACATGCATATTGGGACCGTACCTGCCACAATGATTAGGATGCCATATTTTGAACAAATGGGATTTAATTATAATACTAACTTAATATAGTTTTATTTAAGAAATTTTGGAACTCATCTTTTGTTAAAACAATATATTTGATAACATTGCTATTTGACGGCTTGATGAACCGTAACGTTTGTAAAACTATTATTGGCATCTTAATATTATAGATGTTCTGCGATAATCATACGTGTCACACCCCAAAATTTGACATTCGTAGTTAATCATGCGGAAGCTTTCGGGGAGTGACGGCGATCGAATAACAATACCTCGAGCGTATGATTATCGCAGAACATCTATATTATTAGGATGCCAAAATAGTTTTTCAAACATTTCGGCTCATCGAACCGTCCAAATGTCAAGGTTATCGAATACATCGTTTTAAATAAAATACGAGTTCCGGGATTTAATAAAACTACATCAAGTCAATATTATAAATAAATCCCGTTAGTTTAAATATGGCATCCTAATCATCGTGGCAGGTACGGTCCCAAATATGCATGTGTCTTACGGCATAGCTAATTCCCCTGAAAAACATATTTATAAAAGGTCAACATATCGTTGAGTGAATTCACAGGTTTAATGACTCTATCATAAACCATTATTTATAAACATTTCATCAATAGATCAAAAGTGGCATCAACGGCCTATTGTGCGATTATTCTCAATTTAAAACAATAAAAGCAAACACTGACTGTGATCCCCCGCAGACTAGCTAGGTCCTGCGAGTTAATATGTCGAACTAAACCTATAACCAAACCACAACTCACATATAATTCGTTTGCCTTGGACCGGTTAAGTATACTCGTCCCCAAAGTGCGAAACAACGTCGCTAGTTAGCGCGACTAACTAAAATAAACGTGGGATGGGGATGTCAGCCCCGATAGTACTATCTGTATACTCAGTGGTTAGCGTCATCTAACTAATGGTTATAGTGATTGTCAGCAAGAGGACTTCTATGCTACAACATGAAGAATTTAGTCGCCCATAAAGATACGTTGTCAGGTTTTAATAATCGCATAAATCAGTTATATGTTTTTCACCCCAAATTTGAAAGCAGTAAAACGGTAAAAGTGGGGCTGTGAACTCACCTGAGACCGAGCGTGCTAGCAACACAGTTTTAAATCACAATTGTCCAAGTAAGCCTCTTAACGTCCTAAACGTAAGAGCTTATGTTAATGCATGTAGACAACACAATGGTCAGTCTATGCCAGTTGTTCACTCAACAAGATTCGTAAAATTTGCCATCAACGGGCTTTTGAAAACATCCCACTTTCATTTAAAAAGAACGACACGTTGTGATCCCACTTTGTTTCCAAAATCATTAAAACGTATCTAAGTCCACATTAAAAATACCTTATTAAACGTATTAAACTATTAATGTGTAACTTTCATTTATTCAATACATATACTTTCACATAGTTATATATATATTTATATATCTCAATTACATTTGATTTAGGGTTTTCATGACATGTATTGACGTTGGTAGTCTTTCGTTATTATTATTATCATCACGTCATCTATTTCCATATACACATATAAATATAAAAATATACTCATGTAGGCATCTATTTATATATATATATTCATTCTCACTATAATTACCACATTTTAAACGTTAGCATATATATATATATATATATGTATTCTCATAAGCATTTATACATTTTACTTGTCGTTATGATATATTGACCAACAATATGTACATTTATTCATACGTACATTCCTATACACATATTAATATAGTTATACGCCTTTATAATTTATTTTCACACTTTTACCTTACGATATTATTTAATTCCTTTTAAATTCTATTTATAACCTAACTTTAGGTTTTAATAAATTAAATTCTCGTTCTAAACATTTTAAGGCATGACTAATATTTAACTAACCTTTTAATTCATTGATTTTCCAATTTAATTCTAAATTTACCGATTTCTATACGTTTATCATTTAATTAAATAAATTCGCGTTTTTAACTCGCGGTTTCGTTTTAAAATCCTCGTTCAATGTCTAAGTCTCGTTTTTATTATTTAAAATTTTATTAACTTATTTAAAATATCTTAAACTCACTGATTTTGTATAAAAGTTCTTACTTCCTATGTTTTTTGCAATTTAGTCCCTAAAGTCTTATTTATTCTATTTTTAACACTTAACTTTTATAAACTTAAAGTTTAATAACCTACATTTTGTCCTAAGTTATTCTAACACTTGTTTTACACCAAATTACATGAAATACACTAATCTTTACATTAAAAGTCCTTAATATATGGTTTTAATCATATTTATCCTTTTTAGTTTAGTTATCTCACTTTTAACAGATTCTGTCAAATTTTTAGGTCAACTTTGCATACGGTTTTGACTAGTCAAACATGTTCATAAAATTATGAAAATTTTTCTACACGTTCTCCTATGTCTTAGCTTTCCAGGAACATAAGATTTGTAATTTTTGGTTAAGTTTAAGGGGTCCAAATACATTTTACATCACACAAGGGTCCAACAGTACTTATTTTGGACAGTTGGTCATAGATCCGTATGTGTCTTGATTTTTACTTAACTTCACAAAATGAGATCATACAAATTTCAAAGCTAACACAATTTGTGACTTTCAGGAAAAAGAATCAACTCTTTTTGATCTACGGTTTGAAAGTTATGATATTTTAAAGTCAGGTCATTTTCTGTCCCAATAGTACAGCTTGTACACTTTAACTTATAAATTCATTTTAAAATAGTAATACTCTTCTAAAAATTATGAATCCAGTGGGTTTTGATAGCTAACTTCTTGAACTTAACTTTAGAACCAAGAAACACGTAATTGCATCAAGATTTGACCAAGTTATGAAGCTTCAAAGTTGACACAACTTTCTGTCCGGATTTCAAATTGTTGTTTATGGACTGTTTTGGTGATTTTTAGTGTAACTTGGTTATGAAACATGTAAATACGATTTTTCAAACTAGATCTTGGCAAGAGTGAACATCTAAGCACACAATAACCATAAATTAAGCATTTTATAAAAGATCTAAAGGGTTTGTAGGTAGATTTTCCTTACAATGCATTAAAAGAGCAAATAGGGCAAAATGAAGGTTTGACTTGGTGTTCTTGAGCTCCTAGCTTCCAAATCCATGGGTTTGGGTTCTTTTATTTGTGAAATGATATGAGATTAGTATATGCACGTTTTTGTGAGTAAAATGAGAGCAATATAAGTGTTTTAGGGGTGGTGGTTCATGGTGGTTGATGGTGGTTGTATGGTGGTTGAGTGGTGGTGTAATGGTAGACTTATGGTGGTGTTTCTTGAGCAAGAAAGGAGGTTTGGGGCTGCAGAATTTCGTGGTTTAGAGGGCTGAAAAGAGGGAGAGAGTTTGAGTGTTTGTGTGTGTGGAAGTGAAGGGAAAGGGGGCCAAGCATGGAGGTATGGAAGCATGGCTTTTTCCTTGTTTCATGGAGGTCAAAGCATGGTGTTTCCCTTGATTTAGGGGTATGGTCATGGGGATTCATGGCAGATTTTTGGGCAAGGGGAGGGCCCACTTGTGATTTCCCAAATCACATTAAGTCTAGATATTTTAGTCATTAGGTGCTAATCTCGATTAGTTGGGTTTTTAATCGCGAGATTAAGGTTAATTAGGATTAATTAAGGTAGATTAGGGTTAATTAGAATAGATTAAGGTTATTAGGATATTATAATGTTGTTAATTGATTGAAATAGTATTCAATTGATTTGCCGATACTTCGTTTGTTGTTATACGCGAAATCTCTACATTTTTGCGTTTATCGAATTCGTATATTCTTTGATTCGATTATTTGTAACGTTATGAAATAACTTTGAATGACAATGGTAATTAACTATTATTAATTATACTAATGTTCAAGTATTTATCGATACTTCGTTCGATTAAATTCACAATTTATTTCGTCGTTGCACGTTTCTTAGTTCACGTGAACGTTTATCGGTTTCTAAAGTTCGTTATGCTTTTAAATTAGCATAATTATCATATCATTAATAACTACTATTTATTATTAAATAGATTTAAGTTATTTTAAGAAAAACGATCGCAACGTTCGGGAATCTCGTTTTCTACCGATTGTTTCGGTTATTCTCAATAATCACCAATGCATCTCGCATTTAAAATAAGTTGCATCTCATATGCCAATGTGGGTTTTGTGCTAGACTTTATTTGATAAAAAAACGAATTCACTTTAAATTAATAGGGAATTAGCCTAAATGCACTTGATAATGATGTACGGAATTAACCGAAATTTGAGGGTTGTCACAATACGCTCTCGATTTGTTGTTACTCAATCGATTGTCACGCCCTGAGCTTCCGCCACGATTATTATCGTCTAAATTTTGGGGGTGTGACAGTAACCAAGGGTAAATAACAATTCATTTGATGTAATCTCAGGAAAGTTGATTATATGATCAGAAAACACATTTTTGAAGATATTGTAACTCCTGGATCACATAGATTACCAGTTTAACACATCAATTGAAATATAATTCAATCGAGTGACCTACGTTCAATGTTCTGGCAATGTCACTTAGACATGCATAATGTCACAAAGACATGTTAGTGTAAAAGTACACTTGTGTCCTAAAATTATTTTAATATCTTTAGGCTCTAGACCCGATTAGTGCATGACATGAAGTCAAGGACTGGAGCAAATTGTCCTCTTGTTTCAATATCAACAATTTCCAAAAGAGTAGTCGATAGATTATGTGCTAAATCTCTGTGAGAAATTGAAACAAAGACTTTTTAAGAAGTACTTGAGTGGCTAGGAGGGTAATGTGCATTGCATCACTAGGTCCATGATGTCTTCTTCAATACCAAAAATCAACACATGATTTCCGATAGTAGATGTGGCTACCCGGCGATTGCTTGTTTAGTGAGGGTTTTCTTTTTCTTTTAATCCTTTCACACACTCCTCACTCAACCTTACTCAATTTTTCTACTCCTCCCTCAATTTGGCATTTAATTTTAAAAATTATGTTGTTCTGTACTTGTATTCTTCACCCTCCCTCATACATGACCTATCCTTTCATCCTTATTTTGGAAGGTGACTCCTTTGGTAAATCCAACCGGCTTTGGAGGATTATAGGAGTAATTTATAAACTAACACACTTAGTACATAAATCAACATTTTGCCAAACAATTTTGATTGAAACTGGTGATCTGATTATCCATCAATCGTTGGAATCTCCAAAAGTCTTTGAGAATCTTTCAAAATGTCGTGCAATTTGCAAATAAGTTTGAACCCTTGAAAGTTTTGGAATTTTGAAAAATACTCCCCCTTAACATATCCATAAGATTTATAAAATAGTACATATGAAGGTGAAGTATAAAAACAAAATCTCTTTTTCTTTTGAAGATCGGAATATTGATGCATCAATATGCAAAACATTTCAATTCTTCATTCTCCTCCTCAAAATATGATATGATTTTGCATCTCGAGTTGAAATTGACAAATTATTGCTTAAGGGAAAGCATGCCTAACTGAAACACCAAAAAATGCAATCGTTTGTCATCTAAAGGTTTAGTGAATAAGTCGGCCAATTGATAATCTGTTTTGACGGAAAATAACTCGATATGCCCTTTTTCAATGTGATCTTTTATAAAATGATACCGAATATCTATGTGTTTTGTTTTTGAGTATTGGACCAGATTGCATGGAATAGCAATCGCATTCTGAGAATCACAATAGATAGGTATCTTTTCAAATTTAAAACCATAATCCATAAGTTGTGACCTCATCCACAAAACTTGTGAACAACAAACAGCAGCTGCAACAGATTCTGCCTCAGTTGTGGATGTTGAAACACAGTTTTGCTTCTTAGAAGTCCAACTTCAAAGTTTATCTCCTAGAAATTGTACACCACCAGAAGTACTTTTCGATCCAGTTTACAACCTGCATGATCTACATCTGAATACGTTGTTAGTTCAAAACCAGTGTCCTTAGGATACCACAACCCCAGGTCAATTGAATATTTATGATATCTTAAAATTCGTTTGACTGTTTGAATATGTGAATCCTTTGGACCTGCCTGATATCTAGCAAAGACACATGTAGAATACATGATATCTGGACGGCTCGAGGTTAAACACATTAAGGATCCGATCATGCTTCGATATAATGTTTGATCTACTGATTTACCCGTGGTATCGACATTTAATCGGGACCGAGCTTCCATGGGTGTGGATATGGGTTAACAATCTAACATTTGGAAAAAAAAAATTAAAAGATCGAAAATATATTTAGTTTGATTAATAAAAATTCCATTTGATAGTTGTTTAACATGCAACCTAAGGAAAAAGTTCATTTCACCCATCATGCTTACTTCAAATCTAGATACCATTAATGCCGAAAAATTCTTGCAATATTTGGCATTAGTGGATCCAAATATGATATCATCTACATATATTTAAATTAATATGATATCATCTTTTTGTTTCTTAATAAAAAAGAGTGATTTCAATTGTACCCTTGGAGAAACCGGCTGGACAAGAAATTTGGACAACACATCGTACGAAGCGCGTGGAGCTTGCTTTAATCCATATAGCGCTTTATCCAATCGGTATACATCAGTTGGACGTTGTGGTTTGACAAAACCGTCTGGTTGACCCAGATAGACCTCTTCATTCAGAATGCCATTTAGAAATTTTGTTTTCACATCCATTTGATAAACTGTGAAGTTTTTGTGAGCAGCATAAGCCAGAAAGATCCGAATGGCTTCAATTCGTGTAACCGGTGCAAATGTTTCATCATAATCAATCCATTCAGTTGGACGTTGTGGTTTGACAAAACCGTATAGTTGACCCACATAGACCTCTTCATTAAGAATGCCATTTAGAAATGTTGGTTTCACATCCATTTGATAAACTGTGAAGTTCTTGTGAGCAGCATAAGCCAGAAAGATCTGAATGGCTTCAATTCGTGTAACGGGTGCAAATGTTTCATCATAATCAGTCCCTTCTTTTTTATTGTATTCTTTTGCAACAAAGTGAGCTTTATTTCATATAATGACTCCATTCTCATCCTTTTTGTTTTTGAATATCCATTTGGTGCCCACAATTGATTTGCCAGGTGGTCCACGTACTAGTCTCCAGACTTTAAGACGATCAAATTGATTGAGTTCGTCTTGCATGCCATTACCAATCATGGTCAAGTAGAGCATCTTTAACATTAGTTGGTTCAATGGATCTCAGAAAATTTGAATATAAACATTCATTTTCAGTAGCTTTCCTTGTTTGAACTCCAGCTGATGGATCTCCAATTATTTGAGTACAGGGATGAGACTTTGTCCATTTTCGCTCAAACGGTAGATGTTGATATTCAAACTGAGTATTTGAAGTATCAACATAGGGTATAGGACTCGATAATTTAACCTGAGACACATTTGGCGGGGCCGGTGTAATCTTTGTCATTGATCCAATAGATTATGAACTAGTTGGTCATAATGATTCTGGAGATTGAATTGACACATCGTGGGATGATTCTGGACTAGGTAGATCGATTGAAATTTCAGAAGTTGAAGCATTCTGAGGAGTATTAGCAGATGACGAGGATGTTCCAAAATATTCTTCATAAAAATCTGAAAATAGTTCATCAATGTCATTCATAATTGATGTTTCAGATTTGTCTGCTTCTGAACTAGTTAAAGTGGGTTTTGAACTACTTTGTTCAAAAACCATTTCTGACAATTCATCAAACTTGACATTAACACTTTCATTGACGATCTTTGTTCTCTTGTTATAAACCCGATACACAACTTTATCCTTTGAATAACCAATAAAAATTCCTTCGTCACTCTTTGGAGAAAACTTTCCAAAATCTTCACGATCATTTAACACATAGCAAGGACATCCAAATATTTGGAACAACTTTACATTTGAAGGACGGTTGTTGATAATCTCATAAGGTGTCTTGCCGAACCGCTTATTGATTACTGACCGGTTTTGAGTAAAACATGCAGTATTTACAGCTTCTGCCCATAAGAACATTTGTAATTGAGAGTATATGAGCATTGTTCGAGCTGCCTCAACAAGAGTTCGATTTCGACATTCAACCGATTCCAAATATGAAGATAAGGTTTTGTTTTTGAATTCTATGCCATTGTCTGATCGTGTTTGTTTGAGAAAGTTGATGAGGGTCTCTGGTGTGTCAGATATAGATTGTAAGAAGTAGACCCATGTGTAATGGGAAAAATCGTCCACGATTACAAGAATGTACTTCTTGCCATTGATGGTTTGAATGCGCATTGGTCCACATAAATCCATATGAAGTAGATGAAGGACATATTATGAACTAGGTGTAGGTTTGGATTTATGTGATGTATGGTGCAGTTTACCTAGTGTGCATGATGTACAAAAATGATCTTGATCATATTGTAATTCAGGTAAACCATGAACAACACCAGAGCGAGAGAGTTTATTGATCTGATTAACATTGAGATGAGAAAACCGACGGTGCCACAACCATAATTGTTGAGAAGAGGCTTTTGATAGTAAACATACATTAGCCATGGGTTGTGCACTATCTAGATCAATGGTATAGAGGTTTGTGCCACGGGTTCCGTTTAATAATTCTTGTCCATCTTCAGTTCGAACACAACAACTTCATTTTCGAAATAGAACCTCTAAATCCTTGTCACAAAATCGACCAATACTAAAGAGATTGTGGCCTAACCCTTCAACATAAGCCACCCGTTTTATTGTGATTTTGCCCCTTACTAAATCTCCAACTGCCATAATTGCAACAAAATGATTATTTCCAAATCGAACTGTCCCCTTAAATTTTTTAACAAAATTTACTAGCAGAAACTTATCTCCAGTCATGTGTTTGGAACATCCTGAATCAAGACCCAAACACATACCGAGATTTCTACAAAATCAAATCATTGAAAGAACCTTAAGAACCCATTTTGCAACGCGTTCGTAAGGGTTAGCATTTTTAGGGACCCATTTATAGACTGGTTTGGGATTTCTTGTTGATTTAGAAATCCATGTATTTCTTGAAAGTTGTGATTTTGGAATCCATTTAGACAAAGTCCTAGAAGGGCGATTGTATTTGGGAATCTATTTTGATTGATAACGATTTAGATCCCAACCCTTTGATCCCCATGTTCTTAATTGATGTTGTTTAGCAGGATGATAGTAATTATTTCGTCTAGCTACAATCCTATCTTTCAACATAGATTCATTAACATGCATAGAATGATTTCTAGAATAACGCAAAGTATGATTACAAATGTTTGCATTCTTTGAATACAACGAACCATGTCTATGGATATTATTGTAGTTACACGAATAAGAACTATGTAAAGCTTGTTTAGACGTTTGACTTAGCGATTTGACATGATGATTTGTCGATTTTAGATTTGAAACATGAAAAGCACCAGTATTAGTATTTGAAAATTTTGATTTAATGCTATTGTTTGAAGGAACCTTAACATACTTTTGATTCTTTTGCAAAGAGTAATTAGTAAATTAAAATTTCTTTGGAGCATATATTGTTTTCTTTAAGCACTTTTGTTTCAAAGATTGTTTAAAATTTGGTTCAACCTTTTTCATAAACATTGTTTCCAAATCTTCCTCAGACTCCATGAGTTTATCAAAATCAAGTTCAAGAGAAGATTTTGAAACTGAAACTGAACTAGATGAAGAAGCTGAGTTTTTGAGTAGTTCAATAGATTGCAAAAGAGTTATTCGTTCTTGATCAAAATTTAGTTGTAGAGTGGTTATCTATTTTTCAAGATCAAATATTTTGTTTCCAAAATTAAATTTGGAATATAAAGTTTTTTTTAACCACTTGTTCCATAACTTCATTTTGATCAATTACTGGTGTAGAACAACTTAGAAAATAATCCTCAGAAAGAGGAATTTTGCGCTTACCATAACTTTCGTTTAATTGAATATAATTAAACGAAAATTGTGCATTTTCTATTTTTTCTCTATTGAAGTTCTTAATCACTTCTACTTCATTAGTTGCTTTTATAAAGAAGATTTTTAAAATACTTCCCATGTTACCGTAGTCATACAAGGTAGGTACTTTAAAAATTGCCTTTTGTAAATAGCAAGGATTTTCAAAACCTAATCCTTCTCTTGGATTATAAAATCTGATATCCTTAGATTTATTTAGAAAGATCGTTTGATCAGTTTGACCACGCTTAAACAGTTTATCTTGAAGTTCTTTGAGTTTGCTTAAACATGAATTCCTTTCTTGATTGACTAAATCATATCGTTATTGAACAAAATTTGTATGTTCTCTTAATGCTTTGCATTCTGAAAAGAAACCAAGAACTTTTTGATTTAAAGAAATATTTTTTTTTCATATTTTTCAGAACTTCTTTTATAACCCTCCATATGGTTTCTTAAAACCAGTTTATCCCAAGTCAATGTTTTAATCAAAGCAGAATTACATTCTTATTCTGTTCTAAGCTCACTTACATGATCTTTTTCTAAGTTTAGCTTTTTAGTTAAACTGTCATTAATTGCATGCAAGGTTGTGATCATGGTTTTAGAATCTTATACCTCAGAATCAGATTCTCCTTCTCCTTTAGTGGATGCATTTGAGATATTTGTCATGAATGCCATATTTACTCTTAAGATGTTCTTCTTCTGATCAGTCAAGTTCAACCATGCGTCATTCTTAGCTAACAGCACCTTTCCTGCTTCCTTTTGCTTAGCCATCAGCATCTTAGCCTTATAGTACTCAGAATTACGAACACTTGGTTTCTTGCAATCCCTAGCAAAATGACCAAAACCACCACAATTGTAGCATTTGTTCTCTAAATTTCCTTGTGGTCTTTCAACACCTCTTTTCTCATCAAATTTACCCTTGTAGTTCTCATCATTTCTACTCTTGTATTCTGGGCGTTTAGTGGATGATGAAGAAGTATGTAGATGATTGTTAGTAGGCTTTTTATAGTACTTCTTGTTGATAGCCTTTGTCATAAGAGCCATTTGTTTCATGAGCTCTTTGTACTCCTCATCACTCTCACTTCCCTCTTCTTCTGAATCAGATTGGTACTTAGTCTCTTTCACCACCTTTTGAGAACGAGAATAAGTCCTTCTTTCAACAATTAGAGACAACGGATCAGCCTTCTCCTTTGTCTCAGCACCAATACTTTCATTCACTTCATCTTGATTGTGATTTAAAATCTCATAAACATCATGAATATGAATAGAAGTTAAATCCCGATTATGAATGATATTGCTCGAATATTGTTTCCATTCCGGTAGCAGGTTGTTTAAGAATTTGATGTTAATCTCCAAATTCTGCTTCACAAACTTATTCTTCCGTACTTCGTTCAACAGCAAATAGAATATGTTGTAGGTAGCTTCAAGTTGTTCTCCTGTCTTTGCCTTGAATCCTTCATAGGCTTGAAGACAATGAGTAATCTTAGTTTGTTTACCTCTTTCGGATCCTTGTTGTTGTCTAGCAATGCCATCCCACATCTCTTTTGCAGTCTTGTAGCTATCAACTTGAACATATATGTCATTTATGAGACCTTGAAGAATGAAAGATTTCATCTGTTTGTGTGCTTTCTTCTGTGATTTCTGTAGTTGATTCAACTCAATCATTCCTATTGGTGCCCTAGTAGCATAATTTTGGATAATAGGAAACGGCTCTCCTTCATTTAATGAACGCATAAGCAATTTATAATTTCCTACCTTTCGATGAAGTCTAGAAACCTGTCTCTCCATTGAGAATAGTCTCCTCTAAACAACACTGGAGGTTTATCCTTGGTGCCGATTGCAAGCGCTTCTCTAGACATTTTCTCAGTACGACTTTTCCCTTTAAAATTTTCAAAACTTTTCCCGGGTTAAGTTTAACTTTTCTCAACCTAAAATTATATGTTTGAACACTTAATTTCAAAATTTGATAATTGACAAATTTTCCCTCCAAAAGACTCAGGGAATTGTCGCAGGGAAATTGCCGCACTTAACCTTTATGCGACAGTTTGTAAGACTGTCGCAGGGAATTGTTGCACGTCAGAAACTGTTGCAGGTACTGTTCGTCAGTTCTGCGCGAAGATCACCAAATCTAGGTTTTGAACAATCGATGAAATTGAATCCTAAACTTGATTCCTGATTGATCCATGACACTATTAGAATACTTTGATTGGTTGAATTTCACGGAATCGAGCTCAAACACTTCAAATCACAATATGACCGCCATTTTTGAAGCTTGAATCAAATTTGAAAAACTAAAAGATTCAACCGTGAATTCTTATTTCTATCGGTTGTATTTCACTTCATGAAGCTTCGTTGATCCTTTGCTTGATCAGAAACATATGTTTTCACCTAATTTGATCTATAAACCAAAAGTTTGACTAAGAATACCCATTTTGACTTAAACCTTCAATTAGAGCTTGAATCTTGCAATTAATCCGTGAAATCACTTTCAAAACCTTCAACCAATGCTCTAATACCAATTGTTAGATCGCATTTCGTGTTTGGAACGTGATTTCTATGTAATCCGAATGTATGTATACGTATATACATGTATGAATATGAACATGTAACCAAATGCTTATGAATTGCTATTATCAATCTGTTACAAGCTCACAATCACTCTGAATAGAAGTTACAATAACGCACATACAAACTCTCTCAATTTCAACAGTTGCTTAAAATAGAAGTTGAGTCCAGTATTTATACTCACTCGTAGTGACCTACGACAGACCCTGCGACAATCCATGATTGTTGCAGATACACTAACTGCGACAATTATGAATTGTCGCATGTTCACTTCATGAGACAGTCTTTGACTGTCGCAGCCTATTTGTCGCATGTCCACTTCCTGAGACGATCTTTGACTGTCGCAGGTCTTTGTATTTTTCTCTTTTAGACTTGTACATATGCAAATCCTATTTTATAGTTAACAGGGTGCAGAGATTTATGATTCGAACGGGTAGGAAGTTTGTTGGAAGACAAGTTAGATTGGACAAGACAAAGGTTAAGTGCCATAAATGCAATGGTTTGGGCCACTTCGCCAGGGAATGTCAAAGACCGAAAAGAGACAAATCTTCAAACCAGGGTCGACAAGGATACTCATATCAAGGGACGTCTACGAGAGATCAATACTCAGGGAATAGTGCACATTTCAGAGCCTTGATTACCAAAGACAAGACGGTTCATATGATTGGAGTACACGTGTTGAAGAACCTCTGGCGTTCATAGCCTCAATTGATGCAGAAAAGAGGGAAGTTAAGGACGAGACCATTCCAGAGAAAGCTGAGTCAGATATCAAAGAAGACTCAAGTCCTAAAAACAAGTCAGTAAAAACTGAGACTTCCACGACACCTCCACAAAATTTTCAAAAGAAAATGTCTTTTGTAAATGGTAGAGTGATGGAACTCAATTTACAAAATGAGGAGTCTAAACCTAAAGTTGAGTTTGTTCAACCTAACATAGAAGCAGTTAAAAATAAAAATGAAAAAGGTAAACAAACAGAACAGGACTCCTTTACGACTCCACACAAAATGGAATACCAAACGAATCTCAAGGCTCATAAGAAAGCCTGGGAGAAACATTTGTGCTTCGTGTGCCATCAAAAGGGACATGTAGCAAGTGTGTGTCCATGTAAGAAATCAGAGAAGTTTTCGACAAATGATAGTCCAAGGATCACTTCTCCTAAAATAGGAAGCTCAAATGGAGAATCAATTCGGTCGAAAACTTCACATCAATTCGATCGAAAACTCCACAACGTTTTCAAAACCCAATAAAAGTTTTTCTAATCTGGGTAGTAGTAATAGGAATTTTCAAAATTCGAATTATAAATCTAGTTTTAGATCTAATTCAAACCGAAGGTCAGTCAATCAGAGACTTTTCCAAACGTCTCCGGATAGAAGGCCTAGTAGTTATACTCCCCATTCACCAACACTTGAGAATTCCAAAGTATCCAAGTCACTTGATAAGAGAGATGGATATCTGAAGGAATTTACATTTGTTGATGAGAATTGGCGATCCAATTCCATTGTGGCTTGGGTCCCCCGTAATAACTAATATTTTTTATTTTTTGTGTATGTGCAGGAGTTGACCGGAATGGCTATTAACTGGTGGTATGTCGATAGTGATTGCTCAATGCACATGATCGGGGAGAGGCAAGTTCTTCAGAGGCTACAAGTTCAACAGAAGATATAGCGACTGAGGGGGAGACATAATGAAATCTTGGACGATAAATTCCTTAGACGATAATCTGACCATTATGCTAAGGTTTTTGATAAAATCCCGTTTTGAGTTGTTAGTCCAAATCACTGGAATGACAAATTCATGAGTAACATATCTCCCTTAAGAACTTTTATCTATCTTTATTTCTATAGTATTCTTAATAAATTTGAAAAACTATAAAAAATATGAGTATCATTGTAATGACGTGAAGAAATGACGAAAACGTTACCCATGCCTAGAACTTTATTAAGTGTGGCTTTAAGATGTAGTACTTACATAGTTGATGTACCATAGTCTAAATGTAACTACTAGCTTCATTATATGATGTCTCGGTAGGTATCCAACATAAAGGTTTTAAAGTACCTAAAAAACCTTAAATAATACGATTGTTCTGTGAAATCTCTATTTTGATGTATGACTTTAGTCTTAATTATTAGGTGATAGATTGTATCATAATACATGTTATGGGTTAGATGTAAACAAATTCATTTGGGGGGTTTACTGACTGTTTCTTCTGCTACACCTTGAAACATGCTAACCTAGATTCAATCAGTATATCCTAAAATAGAGCAAACTTGACCGCGAAACAAGAATACCATTTTCAAGGTCTCTAGTCAAACTACGTCGCTTTGTTGTAAGAAAGTACAGACCTGTCACCTCTGGTTTGATTTTAGATTTATTTGCTTCTAACCCTAGTCTAGTCTTGTCACTAAACATGTACAAAAGTACATTGCTCGAAATATCAAAGGACTTGACTTTAGAGATAACATTAATTAAGGACATCCATTACATGGAATTCTGGACTTTCTCGATCCTAAGTGTATATCACATGTGAGATTCATAAATAATCGTGAACAATAACTAGCATTGTACTTGAAAATTCTGAGTGTTGACTGCTTAAGTGGACAACGATACTGATAATCGTCATGGACTATTAGTTACACAAAAATAACATAGGAATACAATAATTTCTACTGTTTACAGTCTACATCATGGCTAATATGATATTCATAACAGTGACTCTCACAAAAAGAATGTCCTTTTTAATATGAATAATTTCATATTTATTTTGTTATGTTCTATTTTCAATTTTTAATTTGTACAAATTTAACTTGTTACTAAATAGGGAGATAAGTACTTTTGATTGTTTTACTCTAAGATTAGAGAAACAACTAGAACGCGATTCGTTCAAAGCCTAGGTATTACTAAATGTTGAAGCTAGAAGATCTAAATGCGAAGATGATATTGGGGTTTGAGAGTGAACAGACCGAGAGTGATGATGAAAGTGATGATGAATATGATATTCCACCATTGGATGAATCTCGATCTAAATATACTTGGATCTCACTCTCGGTCTCATTTTTACTACGGATCAAGGCAAATATAAGTTGAATGAAGACGATGATTACACATGGAAAGATGTCAATGATGATTCTGAAAATGATATCCCGTTACTAACTATAAGGTCCAAAAAGAAGATGATCTAGTGGGGTTATCATTCATGAGCAGCCTGCACAATCCACAACCACAACCACACCCACATTTAAAACAAAATTCCAACCGCAACATGTTACAACTATTTCACCATAGGTTAGGCAGCGATTAATCCCGTGTTGAAGAGCGCGTCAGCTCAGCGGGAGAAGCCTGATAAGGGGAGAAGACTAGTTGTAAAGAGGATGAGTTGAGAAAGGAACAGAAATTTAACGATGATCCCAGTAACCAAATGATGGGGAGCTACCTAACTCTTTAACTGGAAGACTTGGTAAGCTTGAACAGGTTAAGGGGGAGTCTAGTCAATTTAATAGAGACATATAAATTGAAATGACGAGTTTAGTAGTGATAAGTCTAAGTTAGAAGATACCTAGAGAAGTTTAGTTCAGAAAATGATGAAACTTCTGAAGGTGAATTCGAAGCTACAAGAATTGTTGAGGATGTATGACATAATCTAATGAAGATATCATAAACTACAGAGATAGTTAGAGACATGAAGGATGATGATGTCAGAGGGTAGTGAAGATTTTGTGGAAAAGGTGTTGTTTGCAGGAAGTCAAAAGAGCTTAACAGAATCAAGATCGAAGACAACTCAGATGACAACATCTCGGGTGAAACCAGAGCTATTATCAAGGGGGAGTTTGTTGGTGAATCGAAACTAGAGCTATTGTCAAGGGGGAGTCTGTTGGTGCATCTTGTGTGACAACAACATCTAGTTTGTAATTAGTCATTCTGTTAATCACTGTAATTCGTTAACTTTTGTCTTATATGTATGTTCATACAAACTTAGATGTAGGTACGAACTTAGGAGACCTACGTACTTAGCCAAGTTCGTATGGGCTTCGAAGTGGGCTAAGTTCGTAGGGCCAAGTCCATACGTACTTAGACACTATATATACATATTTGTAGGTTGAAAATTGAAAAATCGATTATTTAGTTTAGAACTCAGTCATAGGTCTTAGTGCAAGTTCGCAAAAAGACAATTGAGAGAGTTTGTATCTTACTTTGAATGTAACCGAGTTTATATTCAGTAAACCTTATTATTTGTGAGCTTTACATATTCGTGTTTACTTGTTTATTATCGTGTGTTTAATTGAGGATTTCGCACTCAATTATACAGATTACCTTGTAGATCCATGTTACAAGAACCTACAATCTATAACGATCGGTTGGAGATCTTGATGTTGAGGAGTTCATTTTTCATGCATGTTAAGGTCAGTTCATGATTTTGTACTACTTTGTTTTATTTCTATATTATAAGATGTTTTGAGACAATTAACTAATATAATATGTTTTTATAAACTTTAATTTGTAGTTGTCCTCTGTTGTGATCACTTTGTAGTGGTCATAAAGTATTGTCGTTTTCTTTTATAGCTTCCAAAACTTATGGCTTTACCGTTATTAATGATTAATTATCTGTAACTTACAGACAATTAGAATAAGCCATTTGACATCTTCCTTGCAAATATGAGCAATCTTCTCGGCCTCTTTAAGTTTTAAGCCATATAAAGATTCGAAATTGTTCATATTTTGTAGTAAATGTCAACAAAATTCATCTTTGTTATGTTTACATTTAAATGCATGATGTAAGTTATTGACAGTCCCCATTTTGATATCATTTTTGCTGGTTATTTAGTTTTGTAGCTACTTCATTTCGATTCGGATATAGTTGTTGGAAAATTTTGAATAATATTGACTAGCATTTGTTGCAATTAAAAGTTGTATTTCTTATAAGTAAATATATCATTAGTTGCAATTAAATGTGGTCTTTCACTTTCTACATAACCTATGACATTTAGTGGTATTTGATGATCATTATGTCAAAACTTCCCATTTTCCCTTTATGACCATATAATTGAGAATTCTTTTTCAATTCTTTGGTTAGAGAAAAGACGAGTGAGATGAAACCTTGGCTCACTAGAGAAACACACACAAGTTCACATATTAGTTCTTCTTTCAAGCTTGAGTTTATGGTCATATTTTGACCCAACAATGTGGTCAAACTATGAACAAATTTCTATATTAGGAAGAACAACTATATTAACAATCTTTTTGGGCATGTGGTTCAAGTCCGGCAGTACTACTGCTTCGGCCGTTGTACCCTGGAAAACAGACGGCGAATCTGTTTTAAGGGAACTGTGTCCAACGCAGGTCTCGACTCATCACTTGTTGATGAATATCCTTAGTACATATCCTTTTCTACTCGTTTATGTTGTTTTATTACATTTCATTGTTACAATTGTATAAGTATTACTTTTATATTCAACAATTATAGCTACTACATTTCATTTTTCATTGTTACAAATGTATTTTTCCCTACAATCTTAAAACAGATTTTTATAAAAGTAACCGAATCTATTTTATAGAAACAATGAATAGTCTCTTTAGATAAATGGATATATAAAACAATCTAAAGATTAATTGTTAAAATGTATATGGAAAAGTATATCACTTTGTATGCATTTCTACGTATAGGTTTTTTGCTTATTGATGGTTTTTTGATAAATGTATAGAACAAGACAGTTATACTTGTATGAAATCCAATTGCGAAAAATCAACTTTAGGAACATGCGTTAAAATGCACTACTCACCGAAGCTCTTTTTCGGTTTTTCCTTTTCATGATCTTTAGTGTTTGGTATAATTTCATTTTGTTGAAAGATTGGGTGGACTAGAAGGTATTTCTTTTTATTTCTTATTATTATGGTTTTGATGATATACATCTTTTAATGTTGGTGTCTGAAGCAACCTTATAAAAAATTTGTTTAGTGTATAATTTTGAACCAAGTTGTACTTTGTTAACCGTAATGTTGTTGTAATTTTGCACAAGTTTCATTTGAATTCTACTAGAGAAAACATGTTCACCAAAACATTCATTTTAATCGGGGTTAAATTCCGATTTAAATTTCTGTTAATTTTTTAATACTTGTTCATCAAAACGTTTAATAAGACTGTTACTTGTATTTAATTTACATTACAAATAACTTTTGGAGAATGTCAATTGGAGCAAAATTGATGAACATAAGTGTTGGTGTAATCATAACATATAAATGGTTATAAAACATTTTGTATATTTATGATTTGGACAAAATGTTTGTGTCAATTGTGTAGTTTTGTCTTTGTTGTTAAAAGCATTTTAACATATTTAAGAAACTATATTGCGTTTCGAACTTGGACAAGAGATGAGTTTTCATTTTGAGAAAGCATTTTATAAGTTTATACCTCTGAGAGAATGCTTATTTGTGAAAACATTGTATGAGTTAGTCTTCGGACAAAACGATTATTTGTGAAGAATTTGGAAAAACTATATATGTGTCAAATGTATATGCATAACATATAAGTTTCTAACATTACTTTTTGGTTTTTTGACATATGAATGGAACCAAGTCGTCGTTATTAGTTTCCTGTGTTTATATTGACTAATGTTTGGTTAATCTTTTCGTTAAAAAATTGGGTGGAATAGAATGTGTTCCCAAATGATTATGATTCGAAAAATATATTTTAAAAGGAACTTTAAATGTTGTAGTTTGAAACAACATTAGAAATTTTGAACAAGTATGTACTTTGGAGCATAGTTTTTAAAATGGTACAAATCAGTTTGTTCAAAACCAATTATGTGTCCTAGCATTTCCAGCTATCCGCCGTATAGCCTTGAGCTATACGCTGAATAGGCATGGTCTGTGAGGTTTTATGAACTTGGTCACATTTCTTCGTTTTGTGGTGTTTTTCAATTCCTTCTCGTTTCTGTTTCGAGTTGAGTGAACGGAAACGTTATTTTTGGGGTTAATACACGTTTAGTTCACGTGTTGATTGTAAAGTTTGGTTTTAAACGTACGGATATAAAAATAGTTATATGTTTGAAACATTTTACAATTATTTGGAATAGATGAAAATTGAATATTCATTTATAAAGTACGTCGTGAAAATAAATATCAATTTTAGAATATGTTTGTACAAGTAATGCTTTGAAGCATAGTTTAAAAAGACTTATATTGTAGATGACAAACATAATTGAGATGTTAATAATGAAATGTTTTCATAATGATTTTATATCGTGAATTAAACAAACAAGTCATAGTTTGAGAATGGAATTCAAACGGATTGTTTTGGAATATATATTTATTCAAAACATATGGATTAGTGACTTGATGGTATTGAAATATATTTATAGTCAAGACGTAAGGTCTAGTACCTCCTTGGCCTGTGGAATATATTCAATGATAATAGTTAACACGAATTGAAAGCGGCCACTACTCAATGATGAAGTAGTCTGTTAACTAATATAATACGAAAAAAAAATTATGATGATTTATTTATATGAGATAGTAGATGTCGGGATCTTCAACTTGGGAGAATCAAAGTGCATTCTACAAGAGGCCGTAATGGGAACTAGATGAGTGTAATACATACTAGTAATGAACTCGTTATTACAAGCGAGAAAATACTCTTTTGTTCCTTGCTCTTGGAACTGTTTTGGAGGACTTTGATGTCACTCGAAGGGGTAATGAAAATCATATGGATGTGGTTGACATATCTAACATGAAAGTGAAGAGAGCATTGATAATGTCCGAATTTTCTCTTAGTAGTTTGTCATGGGATAGTTATTGTGTCCGTTAAAATGACAATTATGTATTAAACTTAAGATAAACTTTTTCTATTCGATTTATGTTGTGATATAATGTATTTTTTGTAACGGCAATATATATAGTTATAAAACTTTTATATTTCTTGAAATAATTTAAACAATGAGATTGTGTAATCTATTATTAAAATGATAGATTGACGGAATAGTACAACAAGTCTTTTATTTAAAACAATTTTGTTGTTTCCATGACAATAATTGAAAGAGAAATTCGTTAAGTCGTTATATGACTTGGATTAAGTTAGAATGTGGTGTTAAATTTATGATATTGAGAAGCTAGTCATTGCAAATGACATAGCTTGATGATATTTCATAATATGAGAAAATTCTATTTGTGAATTTAAGATGTGACACTAAGATGTAGAGTCTAGTGAGATTCAATCCTCGTTAAATAGATGGTTCTACCCTCGACAACTCGATTGAGTGTTGGGATTACAAGAAGGGAATTGTGTGTAGCCTTTAAGGGAAAACATCATAAGATTATGATGTTGGAGATAATTCTATTTATCACAAGTATCGTTAAAATTTTGTGATACGGACTCCGGATAAGTCCAAAAAAAAGCTCTTTATGGAGTTAATGACAAACCTCATAGATCAATGGCACACACTTTGATTATGAAAGAAGTAAAATTGAATAATTGATATGAGACACTTTTCTAAATGCTATATTTAAAGTGATGTGTAAGTAGATTTTGTCATAATACAAGGGACATGATATGAGATTCCTTTTAAGAGAAAGCAATGGAGAATTAGAATGATGCATCTTCTATTCTTATGCTTATATTTTGAAGTCTATGGCATGCTAGACTTAGAATTTTATAAGGACAAAATCAGTAGTTCATTCAGTTTTAAAAGAATTTGGTACATAGTGAAACCAAATTAATGACAAAAATGATGTGGGATGAAATGAATCTAAATTTGAGAATAATTATAAACATCAAGATGTCTATCTTTTGAGATATTATCTTGGGTTTTGAATGCTTATAGAGTTTAGATAAGCAAGCTAAAATTTGAGTGCGGAAACTTTAATTAAGTTGCCTAAATTCAACGTCTCTAGGTCAAACCTAGAATATGACTTAGAATTGCTCAAATTGTGCTAAAATTTGGAATACAAAGATGTAAATCTTATGTGGGGGCATTTGACCGCATCATTGACAGAAAATTATCTCAAGTTGCAAGACATGTGGCGGAAACGCTTTATTAATTGAAAGCATTAACCCTAAGGCACGGAAATGTGGGAGTTGTCTTGCATTTTGATAAGGCTTTCATGATTCTATCATTTGATAGGCTAACAAATAAGAATTTAGTTAATGCTATAATTATTTCTTTTTAGCCAATGGTGATCAAGTGTAGTACCTTGTGTAAGCTTCCATAGACTTTACATTATAGAATCATGGTAGTTGTCATATGTGTTTTAATGCATATATGATAAGTTATCTTGATATCGAAAATATAAGATAACAAAAGTGAAAGTGGAGATGTGTTGACATAACAACTTTAGTTAAAGTTGGATTTATTAGATTTTACAATCAAGTGAGAATTGTAAATAGTTAACACAATGCCACTAGAACAACTTATCTCTTTGTAGGTTATCCTTGTTAAACTTTATGAAGTTAAAATGATAACATTTCGGATCCGACAACCATAGGGTTGAGAAAAGATCAAGTTGTGGAATGAGACTAAAGCCCTTGAAAGGATATTTTATATGAAGGAAACCTAACCTAGTTGACTGGAGATCCCAAGATCTAGGTTCAGTAAGACAACCTAATTGTATAAACTGGGTCACTGTGGGGGAGTTGTTAAACGTCTTAAACCATTTGAGGGAGTTATTAAACTTCCTAGTCCATTCCTATAACTAACAGTGATATGAGGCTAAGCATTAGGCTTTTGATGAGTTCTATGGATATAAGCGTAAGGCATTTGGAGATATCTAAGGAATCACCTATGTGAGAGAGAAGTGGAGTCGCTTCAAAAGGAATTAAGGGGGCATAATTCCTAATAGCTCTCGCAGAACCAGGCTAGTGTTTCAAGACCATAATGAACACGACTATGAGGACTTGACTATGTCAGGGAGAATCATGTGTGAAGTGTATTGTTGTCTACACAAAATGCAGACCAGTTCAAAGACATCATGTCTACTATGAGCTAGGAGACTAAGTGCACTTCATAAGGAAAAGGTTCAAAGGGTTACACCTACCTACTCTATGCAGGGTTCAACTGTTGAAAATTTTGTCAAAACTTGTGTGCTTTGAGATCGATCTCAATTCATGTGGGGGAATCTAGGTGAAAATAAGGTTTTCACTAACTTTGGATTTTATAATTATATGCATATGGTTATGTAGTCGGTGGCCAAGGCTTCATAACGTATATTATATTTCCAAAGTAAATTTTACGTGAATTGGATATCAATGCTCAAAAAGAGGTAAAATCGAGCTAAGGGAATGAGAAGTCGAATAACTGCATATAACTTAAATTATTTTGGTTATAAATTTTATTCATGTGGGGGATTGTAGGAAAATTTTGAATAATATTGACTAGCATTTGTTGCAATTAAAAGTTGTATTTTGTATAAGTAAATATATCATTAGTTGCAATTAAATGTGGTCTTTCACTTTCCACATAACCTATGACATTTAGTGGTATTTGATGATCATTATGTCAAGACTTCCCATTTTCCCTTTATGACCATATAATTGAGAATTCTTTTTCAATTCTTTGGTTAGAGAAAAAGACGAGTGAGATGAAACCTTGGCTCACTAGAGAAACACACACAAGTTCACATATTAGTTGTTCTTTCAAGCTTGAGTTTATGGTCATATTTTGACCCAACAATGTGGTCAAACTATGAACAAATTTCTATATTAGGAAGAACAACTATATTGACAATCTTTTTGGGCATGTGGTTCAAGTCGGTAGTACTACTGCTTCAGCCGTTGTACCCTGGGAAACAGACGGCGAATCTGTTTTAAGGGAACTGTGTCCAACGCAGGCCTCGGCTCATCACTTGTTGATGAATATCCTTAGTACATATCCTTTTCTACTCGTTTATGTTGTTTTATTACATTTCATTGTTACAATTGTATAAGTATTACTTTTATATTCAACAATTATTTTTTTATTGTATAGAAATTCGTTATTATAATGAAATTGTATTCGGGTACAATGTATTTTTCCCTACAATCTTAAAACAGATTTTTATAAAAGTACCCGAATCTATTTTATAGAAACAATGAATAGTCTATTTAGATAAATGGATATATAAAACAATCTAAAGATTAATTGTTAAAATGTATATGGAAGAGTATATCACTCTGTATGCATTTCTACGTATAGGTTTTTTACTTATCGATGGTTTTTTGATAAATGTATAGAACAAGACGGTTATACTTGTATGAAATCTAATTGCGAAAAATCAACTTTATATACGTGTTAGGAAAGATGCTGGTAACCCCTCGTCACCTTATTTAGTTTTAAAATCAACTTTATATCTAAGTAGTAAGTTGGTCGGTTGATAAACTACAAGGTCATTAAATTGTAGGACAAAGTAGCTTAATAAAAAGAATTGATCAAGCCTATAGGAGCTAAGATGCTTTTTAATACCAGATTAAAAAATTTCAGCAACCTTCACCTTAAAATCTCAGCAAACACTGTGTTAGGGTCTTGATTAATACAAGTGGTCCGTAAAAATCATAAGGTTTATTGGCAAAATTTGTGATTTTAATAGCAAGCCTTTAAGCAAATCTAGATGTAGTAGAGCAAAATTGAGGCCTCATAATAGCATCAATAATAGTAGTTTGACAATTTAAAATTGTGGTCTATGTTTGTGTGTGGGGATAGATAACACCATATGTAAATGCTTGAAATAGACCTTGCCTTTCATTTTCGTGCATTCAAAGAATTTGTATCTTATAATGATACTTTCATTTTCTACAAATATAATTATATGTGACGCATATTCAAAGATTTTTTAATCTCAAATTTTATTTACAAATAGTTAAAATAGTTTCAATAATTTTTTTTTTATATTTCCAACAATTGCAAGTTGTAATAAAATAAACTACGATATTGTATGATTATGATAAAAATCCAAAAACATTCAAATTATAACAATTGCAAAAAATTACATACAAAATCTAAAATATTCATTTCAAAAGTACAAATCATAAACTAAATATCGAGGGTGTATTTCTATTAAACTATATAAATTATATGATATATATCGGGTACTGGTTTCGGATTTTGGACGGGTATCACCTAATCCCAAACATGTCCCAAACCCATAAAAAAAATTTGGTTTTATCCCAAACCCGGTCCAATCCGAAAAACTCGAGTTTATACATGTCCCATTTAGTTCAGGTTTAAGATTAACTAACAAGTAGATGAATAAAAATACAATTTTTTTTGTTTAAATTAAATTAAATAGATTAACTTTAAACTAATTGAAAATCATGAATAGAATATTTTTCTAATTGTGAAAATTAAAAACTTATAATATTGGTTTTTTTAGAACCGAGAAAAAAAAACTTATAACATTGTGATATCATGTTGAATGATAGATATAAGTTAAACCCTTATAAAGCATTTAGCTACAAAGCTTAATGTTTAAAAATTGGAAGATCGAAAAATATATATTTATACCCTTTCAATCTATACTCCCTTATAAAGCATTATTATGCTTTAGCTTAAAAATATATGAAATACCTAAATTACTCATAAACCAATTCAAACATAGTCAATGTGGTACACAAATATGTAGAACAGATTATCCATCAAGATAGGGATAAAATTTGTGCAGATTTAAAGTATAACTCATATTACCTAAATTACCCTAGGGTTTTATGTGTAACCAACAAATTCATATCTTCATTAGAGTTTGAATTTTGCTATATGAAGTGTATTTTTATTTTTGAGTTGGCTTTTATGTACTTTTTTTCACGTTACCATATGAATACGATATTTATAATTTATTCATACATTTTGACGTTCTACGTATTTTTGGTTTCTTTTACTTTGTTTTAAAGTGTTGTTCATTATATCCTTTTTTTATTTGTAAGTATATTTAGTATCAAAGGTACAAAAGTTATTCAAAACAGTTTTAATTGCTTTTAAATTCTTTATCACTGCAATGCGAGGGTTACCAACTAGTATATTTAAAATAGTAATGAAAATTCTATCCTCTTTTAGAGTGAAGTCAAAATTCAACTTAACTAACATACCTTTTATGAGAATTATAATTAGATTTTGTTTCATAGAAGGAAGAGATTTTACAATAAACGATTAAATGGAGGGTGATGATTCTTTTTAAAAATAGTTGATGAAGTCCATTCTTTCTATCCATCCATATGTTATAATCATCATGACATAAATATTGTATGATATATTCACACATGCATAACTCTCTAAAACAGTGACCATATCTTTAACCAGTTTCTCTAAAACTCGATTTGTCAATGTGACTAATACAACAGTTGACCAAAAGTTCAAGAACATAGTTGACCATCGTCGAATGAGTAACAAAGCAAGCCTAACTTTGATGTGCTAAAATAACACAAGAACTTAATAATACCTACTCACCTACTTTTAATACCACACACAAAACTAAACAATCCCAAATCATGCATCATAATCACACAATGCTCACTCAGTTGAGTTTGTTTTACATATCCTTGTCGATAATATCCCGCATCATTTGAAGTGGGATGACCCCTTCAGTTCTAATCGCATCTTTGCTTGGATCTGGACTGATAAAATACAATGTTGGTAGACCCCTTACCTGTCATGTTAAAACAATATTCGTTATCTTACTACATTACGATAAGACTATAACCAACAAACCTCTGATCTAGCAATATCAAGGTGGCCCACCAACCAACAACAGGTGTGGTTTCAAGTTCAAAACAAGTTTTTCCAGTTTTTCCAGTATATGTCACTCAAAAGAAAAACAATAAGACCCTAAGTTTTGTTTAGTTAAATGAATTTTTTTTTTAATTTCCTCTCCAATTTTCTAGAAAATGAGATGTGTTTTTTCATCTCTAGAAAACTAGTGCTAATTATGAAAATGTGTATAAATGTTATCGTTTTTCAGTTTAGAAAACAGGACTTCTCTACTTGGAAAAATCATATTTGAAAATGTTCTGTTTTTCAGGTTTTCCAAGAAAAAGTTACCAGAAAAAATCTCCACTTTTCCACAACTAAATGCACCCTAACCTTTTCTTAAGACAAAAAAATATATACATTCCATTTTTATATAATAATGAAAAGAAAATCTTTCTATTGCAGTACAACTTGGCCACTGTATCATTTTCTTGTTCATGGTCTTACCTTCTAATGATAACAGAAGTAATCGCAAGAAAAATATTTCTTAGATGGCATCTGCCAAACAATTAGGTGTGTTTCCCACTATGTGACACCACTTTATCATCTAGAAGAAGTAATAACAGAGTTACCTGCATATCACGTGCAAATTCGTACTCATCATCTGTGTCAACCTTCACTATCATAGCGTTCCTTTCATACTCGACTGCAAGCTGTGGGAAAAAATGAACTAGTGTAAGAGATGTTGAAAAAATGAACTAGTGTAAGACATCACATCAGAAAGTGTTGACACCAATCACATGTTTGGTAAGCATAATGCATCTCTTTAATTGGATCATATCAGTTGCAGGGTCGGTCTCTCTACCTTCACAAGATAGACAATAAGCAAGTGGAGTAATGAATATTTGAAAAGACGGAAATAAAAAATTGTACTCAAGAGGAAGGATATCAATAGATAAGTATACTCTTCTCAGATTTGAAAAGTTCAAAATTAATAAAATGTAAATTTGAGTTGAACTTCTCTTGATGAAATACATATATAAAGTGGGAAACAATTGTTAAAAAGTTCAAATGAAGATACGACAGTTACGTGTACAATAATGTATCTTGACACTTTCAGTTAAGTTTACGTATACGTTGAATTTTGAGAACGTGTCAACTTATGGATCAGAACTGCAAGAATTATACCACATTTTATCAAAATGACTGAGGCATTTACTACTTGTTAATTATATAGTGTGAAAAGGAATCATGTGAATCCTCAGATTGACGTGTCCACTAAATATGAAATACTCTATGCTGACTAATTTATTAAGTTATTTTTTTTGTTAGTAACTAGACAAAATCACACCCGAGCCAACTTTGTTGACCTGCTAGGCAAACCATGGGGCTCCGTAATACCCCGCAAACCCTGTGGAATCGTACAAACCACCAGCCCTCCACGATTCTTGATTGATTTAATTAAAAAAATATGGTATACACCCACATGATTAATTTTACCTTTATAAAGTCTCTGAAAATTTAACTAATTATCATTAAACTGACAATTGACCATTATACCCTTATTCATTTACATCCCATTCGTTCCCACCTTTTCTTCTATCTGATCATCCATCCAAGAAAAGTATTGGACTACTCCAGTTATTGCCTTTCCTAAACATCGATCAATCAGGTACTGATATATTCCGCATCTATAATTTATAATGGGTTGGAAATGGTTCCTACTCGATATTACTAGAAGATGAAATCGGCAGGCAAGACAGAAAATAGGAACACAGTAAGCAGGAATGAAAAACCAGCAGGTTGAAATTCATCATTACAGGGACCATCGTCAATCCACTGCTTTGAGTGGTAGATATTTTATTTTAACATTGGGTCTCCATGTATTCGTTAATTATCTTTCGAATTTCCAGTATGATTGGATAAGTCAAGGGCTTGGAGACCTAAATTTTTTTAGTGGTTGTGGACTTGTGGTCTTTAATGGCTATACTCCACATTTGGCCCTGCTATTGTTCAAAAGAAAGGGAAGCAGCAGACAAGAAACACAGTTGGTATGAGTTAAAAAAATTCTTTGATGTATGTCAAATTTAAGGAAGGTACATATGATATTATGAATGAAGGATATAATGGTCACTAATGACGTTCTTGTTAATCTTAGGGGATTTAAAGTTTTTTTAATGATTAAATTAATCATTAGGGTATATATGGTATTTTTCAAGTTTAACAATGGCATATATGATATTATATGACTTAGCAATGGAATTTGAATTTATCCTTTTAAAGTTATTGAAGTTAACCTATTCTTAATGAAATATAGATATAAGGTGAGAAGCAAATGTTACAAAGTTCAGATGAATATATAACAGTTACGTCTACGAGCAATAGACGGGCAGGTTCCATAATATATATTCCCTTTTTCGTTAATTGTCTAAGATTTAAACGCCTCCTCATTGTATCCAGATTCATTTCTTTCATTTGAATATAGGATATAGTAGTTTTTCTTACATTTAGGAGGCTAACCAGCAGACCATATATCTGAATATTATTCAGCATTTTTTGATTCAATTGATTCAAACGTCCAGTACATCTAAATTGCAAAGCAAAATCTCCTTTTAAGGAATATTTTTAATTTTTCAATGGATTCTAAAAAATATTCTTCAATATTGTTTTGAAACTCAACACTTTCAGCAAAGTTCATGTTTTATACATTTGATTTTGAGAAGGTGCCAATTTACGCCCAATGGAAATTTATCTTGACCATTTTAGCAAAATGACCAACGCATTTACTAATTGTCAATTCATTTATAGTGTGAAAAGGAATCAGGGTGAATCTTCGTAGAGTTAACCAATAGCATTCATCCTTTTGTTCCCTTTACCCAATAACTCAGATTCACCTGTCGTCAAATTTAAAATACTTTTTGCTCGTTAGTTTATTTCATTAATATTTATTTTATGGTTATCAGGGAATATCACACCTCAGGACCTCACGAATACCCACCAAACCTGCGGAAACGTACGAACCACCAGTCGATCAGGATTTTGGATTACTGTATTTTGGTTTTTAATATATAGTTCAGCTAATTTATGTATGAAGAATAGTGAAAGCCAAACACAAATTTCAATTACTATGCTATGTCCAAAGATACATCTACTAGTCAAATAAGAAGTCACAGGGACTTGAATCACAATTCCATTATATCCAATGTAAACAAAATTCATGGTTGACCGGATCCAATTCAAATCCAGTTAGTCCAAGTCCTTAAAACTCCAAACAATTATGTGAACTAAATGTCCCCTTAGCTACTTCGCCTTACATATTATACCATACCCAGGTAAAAAGTAGTAACCTTTCTCCCAAACTAAGATGATACCTAGTTTTCTTATCAATCTATCCCACGGTGACTCCATTTTTCTTATCAGTCTAACCTACTTGTATAATTCTAGAAATAATGTGTTACCACATTTAGAGAGATATGACAGAACGATAGTCATCACAATGTGCAACAAACAAAATATCTCATACATGTAGCTTTAATAGCTTGATAAATATAAGTAAAGTATAGCCGTACCATTTCAAGCTCTTGAGCCATCAATATACAAGGGCCACACCATGTTGCATAGAAATCAATTATCAAAGGCACATTTCTTTCTCCTCTTATTAGCTCTTGAATTTCTTTAGCAGAGAACTTTTTCTGCAGCCACAAATTCAAAAGACACGATAATTTAGAAACACAAATAGATATATATACCCTGAAAGAAATTAATATAATGCTTAACATAAAGAATATATTCAATTATGTACCACGGACTAACTTAAAAATCATAAACTTTATAACAATTTCCATTTTATGTATATCACTATTTGCTATACAATAGTAATTTGATTAAAAACAAAAAAAGGTTAATGTCAGGGAATTACAAATTTACAACAATTTGGTTTTATAAATTTTGCCATTGTACAAATTGTTCTGCTACCATAATCATCAATCTTGGTAATGTGCTTCCTTTACATCATATTTATAGGACGTACCTTTCCAATTGTTCCACAACGCTCATTGCACAATATATCGAAAATATGAAAATGAAACATATTACTAAGTTCAATGACTAAATTGGCACCACAATTTCTACAATGACCGATGTTGAGTGTAGACTGTGGACACCAAATCAAGATAACGTTGCTATTTTATGCCACTAACCATAAAAAGAAAACCAGATTTTACCAATTACACCTACTCAACATTTCCAAATAAAAGGTAAGGCTTTGAAGTTCAAATGGGCTATAAAGATTTTCCACCTTGGCAATCCAGTGGAAAACTGGATAACTAAATAAATTCCATGGAATAATACGACAATATCCTATCCACATCATATATATCAAATCAAAAGTAAACCCCACAAAAAAAGTTAGATAATTTATATAAAAACATGAAAAAGAAAAATAAAAAAGAAAAAAGTCACAACTCACAATAGGAAGCAGATATGAAATGGGTATGTATGTATTGAAATAAAAAGGTGAGAGCTGACTTTGAAGATCAAATGGGCTATATACAGTTTCCACCTGACAATTCAGTGGTAAAATGGACAACTAAATTGAAATCTATGGAATAATTACTAAACCCCAGAAAAAAAGTTAGTAACTAGATGCAAAACCTCCATATCAAATTATAACTAAACCCCACAAAAAAAGTAAGTAACTTGATGCAAAATTAACAAAAAAAAAATCACAATAGGAAGCAAATATCAAATGGTTATTTATGTACTGAATTAATACAAAAAAACATACAACAAGGTAATCTTGTCTGAGAAATTTGCCAGAAGGTGGTGTGGCAGGCGACTTTGTTCTTGTTGGTGGTGATTCAATTGATGATGAAGATGATACAACAGTGGATTTGGTAGCAGTACTAGTGGATAATATAGTTGCAAAATTATTTGTTTTCGTTTTTAGAAACGAAAGAGGTTTCTGTGGAGTATACAACGAAAAGGATGTTGTTGATGTGAGTAGCATTTTCTTTAATTTTAAACTTAAAGATATATATTATGTATGTATATAATACAAATAGATATATAGATACAGGAATTGCGGTGAGTGGAGAAGAAAGGTTTAAGGAGGGTTTACGGAAAATGGGAGTTTTGTATAGATCAGTTCATACGCGAAGTTGTAAACATTATCTCTATCTCTTCTACAATGCATCAAATATTAAATTGCACTAAAATATTATTAATATTAATATTAATATATATATATACGGTGATAAAGAGGAAAGCAAAAAAATTAGAGAAGAACAAATTTCAACCCTTGATTTCACTATAAATTAATCTTAAAAATCACAAAAAAATTTAAAATTTAACATTCATCACAAATGAATTTCAAAAAATTTATTTGTGAAAAAATCAAGGGCTAAGATTTACTTCCCTCATTCCCTAAGATTTGGAGCTTCTCTATGGATATTTTCCCTATATATATATATAAGTTGAGATCATTAAAGTATGAGAAATTTTGTGAGTATGAAAGAACCAATCAAATTTCACCATTTGGGAGGGTATTTCAGTCTTTTACAACATTATAAAAAAAAGAAAAAAAAAACTATAATTATGCAAAAACACAGATACGCACATGAACTAGGGTTTAACATAATCACGATTTCAGTAGCAAAATCGACACAAGTTGCAATTAAACAAGCAATGGAAGACTCGATTTCAACCTACGAACATTTAATTACAGGTGAATTGATGAATTGATGTGTTATTAGTTAAGAAACTACGTCTGCAGATGCGCTTTTGCAAAATCACGAAATTGAACTTGTAAAATAATCTAATTGAACCTGCAGAAATCACGTATTTGAAGATTTAATTTTGTATAATACTTTGTAGTTTCCGGAAGAATACATGTATCGATATTATTGTTGTGAACACATGTGTTTTTTTGTTATTGAAGGTTTAATTTCATATGATTGATACATGTAATTGATGTTGAACTATTTAATGGTTGTCAGATATGGTTAAATTTGAAGAACATGTGGAAACTCAACTGGAGCAACCTATTGAAGATAATGCCACAGGTGACTTTAAACCACTATAACATAGCTTGTGATTATTGAACCACTGTAACACATATATATTAAACCATTGTATTGTTAAACCACTTTTAAACCATTGTAACACAGTTTGTAGTTTCTGGAAACATACATGTAATTGATGTTTAACTACTAATGGTTATCAAAGATGACTCACTTTTAGTTTTGAGAATAATTTTGGCTTGAAAGTTTATGCACACTAGGTGTTTGTGAAAATGATTATGAGAAGCTTGTATAATTAGTCTGAAGTTTTTTTGATGTTTGGGTGTTATTTTTGTTCACAACAGGTTGGTTTGGCAAATATCTTGGAGAAGATCATCGATACACTTAAGGCAAACCAGGTGGTAACAAGCTTCAGACTACCTGAGGATTATAGAACGCCCGATGGACTTGGCAACAATGAGGGAAAGAGTTAGAAAATTGGAATAATATAAAATCCGAGACGTTGTCAGACATGATATGTGACAAATAACCTATAATGCACACATATATAACGATAGAAAATCCCGGGATTCCTCCTCTTGCTAACCAACTTTTGGAGCATTGTGATCTTCTGTTATCTGAATATCATCAACTCTTGATGGAAGCCGAAGCTGATATAGAGGACTAGAAACTTGTATGTAGAATTATAAAGTTATTGTGTCATTTTGTTAACGAGTAAAATAGTTAACATTCGATTTGTTGGTAGTTTTATTTAGTGACTTGTATATATGTAGTATATAGAAGATGCATGTCTTGTAAATTTTTCTGGTTTTATACTTGCTGTATTTGCAATATTGTTAGAGGTGGTGTCTATAAAGGAAAATGAGAAGAATTTAATTTGAATACATTGATAGTGTTCTGTTATTAACACAATTGTTGTATTATTAACACGTGGATTGTGCAGTTATCACATGTGTTGTTTAGATAACACATGTGTTGTCTGGATAACAAATGTGTAATCTAGATAACACCTGCGTTGTCTTGTGTTTTAGCGTAAGCTTTCTTACCACATGTGTTGTTAGCATATAACACATGTGTTATTAAAATTCAACATGTGTTGAGAGCAACTAACACATGTGTCGCTAGCAACTACGTGTTATATGCTAACACTTGTGTTGTATTATAAAACATGTGTTATAATGCAACACATGTGTTGTTAGCATATAACATATGTGTTAGTGACAACACAAGTGTTATATGTTGACACATGTGTAAATTGTTAGCAACTAACACATATGTTGTTAGCATATAATACATGTGTTAGTAGTCAGTAATACATGTGTTATATGTTAGCATATGTTAACACATGTGTTAGTAGCCAGTAACACCCTTTAAAATCCAGCAACACGTGTGTTAGTAGACGACAACACATGTTTTATATGATAACACAAACACTTTTGTTATATATTAACACATGTGTTATATGAAAACACATGCGTTATATGTTAACACATGCTTTATATGATAACATTTGTGTTATATGAAAAAAGACGTGTTATATGAAAAAACATGTGTTATATGTTAACACATATGTCTAATAATAATACATGTGTTACTGGATATTAACACATTTGTTTAATGATAACACATGTGTTAGTATCCAGTAACACTTGCATTACTAGCCAATAACACACGTGTTATATGTTAACACATGTGTTAGTAGGTTACTGTGTTATATGATAACACACGTGTTATATGTTAACACATGTGTTAGTAGTCAGCAACACACGTGTTATATGTTAACATACGTGTTATATGATAACACACGCGTTATATGTTAACACACGTGTTATATATGTCTTGTGTTGTTAACGCATGTGTTCTATTGTTGTTAACACATGTTTTTGCAGTAAAATATTTAAACAAACAAACATATACAAAAACACAAGTGTTAAAAGTATATACAAGTTATTGAAGTACCACGGGAAATAGAAAATGACAACATATTTAGAACTTACAAATCTTCTTCCATGAACAGAAAAAGACTCTGAAAACTAAACTTTAACTACCTATATTTAACATCTACTTATACTTAACCATCTCTACATTTCTCACAACAACCATTTTCTCATGTACAACACGCTAACATCCACACATCAACCATTTTGCGCAAAAATACAATCTCCAGATCCAAGGATTCGGCTTGTAGATGAACATGAAACTTCCATTTTCTCATTTGCAAAATGGTTTCATATGTAATTTATACTCATTCAAATTTTGTTTCTTTAGGTAAAACAAGACCAATGAAGCAGCTGTAGCATCAGGAGCAACAAAGAGAAAAGAACATGTTTCTTTGGAGTAGGGGAGGATGAACAAAAGTCTTGCCCCAAATGGTCTTTGTAGCTAGAATCTTTATCCCTCCCGCACACTCCCTCTGCTTCAAGTATGATACAAGATCCTGAAACTGCAGAAACAAAATCGATTATGTCGTAACGTTTATTGCACCTTACCTAGTACACAACCAAACCTAATGTATCAAACACATGAAATTGAACCAGCCGAATTATAACTAGACTCATATACTCGATAAAATTCACAAAATATGCAGCAAGCACATAAAATCTACAAGCATGAAATAAAACTACTGCACATAGGATGCCAAAACAAAAACCGATGCCATAGGTAGATCGCTTTAACTCTGGACTGAACTTGACCAACAATTACGCAAACAATAAGCTACTGTAAATACTCACACATTTATTGATCCAACCAAAACAGCCAAATTGCATCCTAAGAACAGAAACAAAATAGCCTACCGATTATCCAACAACCCAGCAAATTAAAACGCAGCAAATCAACACGTTGCACCTCTAACACGACCCAAACAACAAACCAACACACCTATTTTTTTTCTTTTTAATTACACAAACTTCTCACAAGCATTTTCACAAACACCTAGTGTGCATCTACTGTAATAACAAACATAACACATTCGAAATCACATATAACAGATAATAAACTATAAAAACAATAAGCAAACACTCAACACATAAAAACTTGATTTGAAAACAATAAAATAACAGCTGATATGGAGGTTAACATATGATATTAATATATGATTTGAAGAATTGTCAGAAACAACAACATATGACGAATCATTATTTGTACCTTGAACATCAACAACATCAACCAAAGAATCAAAGGCGAATATGTAGAATTTTGTGTTTTAATTGGGGCTAGGGTTTGGACCGAAAGAAAATTGTAAAAAACGACCAAGAGAATGAAGAATCGAGGAGTTGTTATTGTAGAAAACGAAAATTAATAGCAGTAATAGAAGATTTGCAGAAGCAATCGAAGATGTTTGAAGCTTTCTAGTTAGGTTTTGGTGTTTGATTGTAGCGTGGTTGCAGATAAAGAGCAATGGAGAGCACAACCATTTTGTCTTTGAAAATAAAATTACAAATAAGGAGTAAATTACAATAATACCCCTCCGCCCAATTTTAATTATAAACTTAATTATGTTTAAAATATTTAAATGTTTTAATCTTGACCATTGATTAGGTAGATCCAAGGGTTATTATGCATACTCCCATACTTTCAAAAATTTGTATACTTGAATGAACTTTTGTCATATATATATATATATATTCTCTTATAAATCATTTTCATCTTTGACTTAAAATACATATTGGAAAAACTTAATTTACCCTTTACCATATATATATATACACACACTAAATAATATTATTAATCTGCTAACTTATATAACCATAATCTAGCCGTCATTTTCACACGGAAGATATTCTTCTTTCTTCTCTTCTCCTATGAACGAATAAACGAACGAATTCATGTGCTAGACCACCACCTCCGTCGTAATCTCATCACCACCGTCCGCAAGCCAACCACTGTCATCTTTGTCGATTACAACAAAGACTGCTAGCCCACCACAAAAATCGTAGAGGTCTACACCGATTTGGTAATGTTTTTGAATAGTATCGAATAAATTTCCAAGCGTCATGGCGTTGAAAACAACCGGCCGGCAATAAGAATAATGACGTAAGTCTCCGATCAATCAATTAATCAATTACCGATTTAAAATATAGTTTTTAATAACATGAATGACTATTAGGGAAAATTATTTGAAATTCACTTCAGCAAAACTGGAAAAATTTCAGGAGCTAATATTCAAACATGTAAGATGTCAGTTTTCTTTTAGATTTTCGAACGGAAGTTTTCTTAATACTATTTTTGATGTTGAAGTCTGACTGCTTTGTGCAAATTGGTGAACTGTGATGATATCGCCTAAATTAGACATATTTATAGGGGCGATATCGATCCAATTTGTATATTATTTTAGTCATTTTATAATCTTTTAATACTTAATTAGTTTAGTTTAGTTTAGTTTCAGGTTAATAATCGAGAAGAGATCGAAAAGGTATGAAGAAAAGATCAAGAGTTGATGGATTTTTGCAGCTTTTGCGAGGCTCCACGGTTTTGGCCATAACTCCCTCATACAGACTCCGATTGAGGTGATTCAAGTGGCCAAATCTCCAGAACTCAGAGGGCTACAACTTTCAAGAAGGAACCTAGGGCTGAAAATGAAAAGTATCCGCCGGGTAGGCCTAGTACCCGCCGGGTACTCATGAAAAGTACCAGTTTTGGCCTAGCCGGGAAAGGAGCACTCATCCGGGTGGGTAGGCCTTAGTACTCGCCGGGTACTTGCATACCCCGCCGGGTAGAAGGGTCGGTTACAGCTTTTTGGCCTAAAATATACCCTAAACCCTAATTATCATGAACCTTTTGATTAGCTACGGATTAAGGACAATTTTTGGGAGTTTTGGAGAGCTTTTGGGGACACCCTAAGTGATCTACCCTTTTGTAATCATCCTAGAAGTTAGTGCTTTATTTCTTTCACTTGAATCTTATTGAATTGATGTTTATTTCATATTTGTAATTGCATTATGGATTATACTTTGATTATTATGATTTGTTTGATTGAACCTATGACAATAGGCTAAACTCTTCATGTTCATCTAGATTAATAACCCTAGATGTTGGACTTGTGTTAATTAGAAATTGGTTATGCGTATGATTTGATGTTTAGTTGTGGAACGATTTGTATTTAATTATTTAATCTATCCAATTGATGTGATATGTATTTCAATGAGTGAAAACTCTTGTGTTTAGTATTACATTTACATGATCATAAATCTTGTGCATTTGATTGGAGACAATAAATGAATTGAACTAGGTTATTGAATTAAAATATGAGTGGATCATATTTAGAGACATCTTATATGATTAGTAATCTCTAGGACACTAGGATTATATAGATTAAATCATCAAGTTAATAGAACTGTTTGATCATAATTGGAATTAATAACTTGTTAAGGACACTTGCATTTTAGAATTTCAATTAAAGGATTACATTGTGAAAACAAGTAATTTAGATTAATAATTCTTATACGTTTAATACATTTCTAGTTATTGTCCAACTCTAGTGGTGAAATGTCTAGATGAACATACTTCTATCCTTTGGTTGATCAATTGATTTACTGCTTCCCTTAGTTAATTAAAAACCTTTTGACTGCCTGTCAGTAAGAGGCATTATCCCTTTATCTTAATTATAGATTAGACAAATAAATCTCAAAGTGCATATAAACTGTTCCTGTGAGAGACTACCCGGTAAACTTATCACTGCTATACTACTATCCGATTAGGTACACTTGCCTAGTTGTGTAATAGTTAGCTTTTACTTGTTTTACTAAATTTTATAACTAGATTAATACACATCAAGTTTTTGGCGCCGCTGCCGGGGAACAGTTGTGCTATTTTGAGTTTATTTGTAAAGTCTATAGTTAGTAAATAATTTTCTTTATTTTATTTTATTTTTAGTAGGCGTTTTCATTTGCTTTATTATTGTGCTCTAACCATTGCAGGTAGTTTATGCCCTGCTCCTCCAAGAAGTCACCACTTCTTGAAGGATTTGCTGATCCCGAAAGGGAATTTAGACGTTTATTAAGGTCTAAGGCTACACCACCCGTATTTAACTTAGGGACCACTTTAGAGCAACCTGAAAACACCTACCCTTTGACTTCCCCAATCCCAATTTCTGATCCAATGGCCAATCCCGATAATCAATCCATGGAGTATTTGATGAGAGCCACCCGTAAGGGTCAAGGCTCGGCCATCACTCAACCCGCCATCGAGGCGGAGTTTGAGATTAAGGGGCAATTCCTGCACATGATTAATAATTAGTGCCAGTTCGTTAGAATTGCTAAAGAGGATGTTAACGAGCACCTCCGTCGATTCATAGGAGTTTACACCCTATTCAATCTCCGAGCCATCGAGGACACGGTGATCTACCTTAGAGTTTTCCCTTGGACTCTCACGGGAGAGGCCAAGGATTGGTTAGATTCTTTACTCGAAGGGGAAATAACCAAATGGGACTCTATGGTTGAGAAATTCTTACAACGGTTCTTCCCGGCCTCCAAATCGGCTCGTCTCCAAGGGGAAATTACTCAATTCGAGCAAAAACCCATGGAGACATTATATGAGGCATGGAACCGATTCGGGAAAATGCTACGATCGTGTCCCCAACACGGCTTAAACACCTTTCAAAAGGTGTAAATATTTTATAAGGGGGCCGATGTGGCTACATCGGAAAGAAATAGACACCGCCGCGGGCGGGTCTATCATGAAAAAGACCGCCACCCAAGCCCACACCATCATTGCCGACTTGGCCGCTCACACTCATGAGTGGCACCAAGAAAAGCAACGATCCCGCTCTTCTCTAGTCGCTAGTGCTGAATCTAGCGACACCATTGCCGCCTTAACCACTCAAATGGCAACATTTGGTCAGCAAATGGAGAAGATTACACAAGAAATACATGCCATTAAAGTGGGATGTGAGACTTGTGGTGGCATGCATTTGACCAAGGATTGCGACACGGATCGCCCCATGGATCAAATGGAAAAAGTAGCCTTTGTGAACCAACGTCCTAATAATTACCAAGGGGGGAGCAACCAATATAATAACCGCAACTTTAACACCTCCTACAACCAAACGGGTCCGGGCTACTATACACAACGAGAGGAATCCAATACGGGTTTGGAGGATCTCGTTAACAAATTTGTGACAGCTCAAACGCAAACTAATGAGCTAACCGCCCAATCCTTCCGGAATCAACAAGCCTCCATCCAAAATTTGGAGCTACAAGTTGGTAACATCTCCAAGATGTTGTCCAATTGGCAGTCAGAAGCATTACCTAGTGACACCAAGGTGAATCCTCGAAATGAAAACGTGAACGCCGTGTTCATGGTTGTTGATGATGGAAGGGTTGATTCTGAAACCATCCCTACTTCCGAGCCCATCACAAAAGCTAAAACTTTGGTGAGGGAGTATAAACCTACAATCCCATATCCCCAACCCTTCCTCCGCACCACTGTCCAAGAGAAGTATGGACAGTTTCTCGACATGTTGAGAACTCTCCATATTAATATACCGTTTGTGGATGCCATTTCACATATGCCGAAATATGTGAAATTTCTTAAAGAGCTTCTTACATCTAAGAAGAAGCTCGATGGGCTATCCACCATTACCTTGGATGGTGATTATGCGGCATTTGTAACCTGAAAACTACCCCCAAAATTGCAAGATCCGGGTAGTTTTCTAATTCCATGTCATTTGGTTAACCAACCCGTCCGGAACGCCCTAGCCGATCTAGGTGCGAGTATTAGCATCATGCCTTACACCATGTATGCTAGACTCGGCCTAGGTGAGCCAAAGAAGCTCAACATGAACCTCCGGCTAGGTGATGGGTCCATTACCCACCCTCGAGGTATTGTGGAAAATGTGCTCGTCAAAGTTGAGCACCTCCTCTTCCCGGTTGATTTTGTCATCATTGATATGGAAGAGGATCCACATATGCCTCTGATTCTTGGTAGATCATTCCTTGCCACCGCCAGTGCTTTAGTTGATGTGAAGGGTGAAAAACTCACCCTTCGAGTTGATGAGGCGGAGGCAACTTTCTATGCCAAACCGATTGGCACAACTACTCCCAAAACCGTTTGTGCTATACATACGGAGAGTCGGATTGTGAAGGATAGTGAAATTGAAAACAACTGCCCAAAAGGAGAGAAAGAGGCTACAAAGCCTAATGATGTTTCCCTCGAGAAATCTATGAGGAAAATATATATCGGGTATGTGAGGCAGCTACTAGGGGGGACATGACTAGAGGAAGGAGGACAGTGAAATACTTGTCCAAGAGGGAGAGACAAAAGTTGTTGGAGGTCACCGAGGCCTCCAAAGGGATTAATGATTGGCTAACCGCGTTGATTAAAGGAACGCGGTCCACACAAAGCTCTCACAACGAGCCAAGTGTGGGGGAGGTTAACCCCACAAAGAAATAATATTTGGGTTGAGTCAAGCTTAAGACTCGGTAATCCATAAACAATTGTAAAATGTAAAGTGTTAAAAAAAAGAAATTTTTTCTTTTTTAGTCACCTGTAGGCTTCCCGGATGAAGTACCTGTCGGGTACAAGTACCCCCAAACGGGTACTTTTGAACAGAACTTTTTATACCTCTTTTTACCCGCCGGGAAGGTCAAGTACCCGCCGAGTAGTGATCAGTTCCCGGTTCAGTCCCAGTACTCGCCGGGTATCCAACCGGGTACAGGTTTCAGAAAAAAAAATATATATAATAATAATAATAAATAAATTTGGTATAGAAAGATTAAAATTTTTGCCCGAGAATTTCATTTGGAGTGGACCCATCTACATTGCTATACTCTTAGATGCGGTCAAGATGCAGATGGAATTAAGGACGTGCTTTCACATCCTCACTTCTCTCAGCATTTCATGGATATCGACACATACCCCCGGGGAAGTTCTCGTTCTATTTTACTTCCACCTTTTGTATTTTGCTTATCTTTAATGTTCTTGCATTGAGGGCAATGCAAGGCTTAAGTGTGTGCGGGGGGTGTATGATACTCTTGTACTTTAATTTTCCTCATGAGATTAGTTGCTTTTATAAATTGTTTAGTATCATTAATATTGAGTAATTTAATCTCCCTCCTCTTGCATAATTTTTTTTTGAGATGATTGCACTATAAATTGTTCTATTACTTGCTTTAGGATGCATGTTAATACCCTTATAATCACAAGTGTGATTTAAGTATTGTAGATGATAAGGAGGTAATTTGGATACTAATTGCAACTATTAAATGCTAACCCATAGTCTATAATCTTAGCCTAGATTCATTGTGTTGATTGTTGCTTAGTGACAATAAGCTTAAATTCTGAACATTGTAACATTTAGTTAATTGGATGGAGTTTTAGTATTTTGAAACTATAGTTGATGCTAAATTAAGAAGAAAAAAAAATATATATATATTAAACATATGGTACCCATATTGTTAAAGTTTGGTTAATTGTAATCATATATATAGCCTTTGGAACTCGGATGAGTAGACTCCTAGGAATGCTAGACATTTAACCACCTAAGGTCGTGACCCGGTCTGGGATTGGTTGAGTTAAAAGTTCGTTACATGGGTTCCATAGAAAGCCTGATCTTTTAATCAAATCGTTCACTAATCCCACGTGTGGAATTCGTAGGATCAAATCAAACACAAATATAAAGGTTAAACGAATAAGAACAAATCAATAAGAACTTTATATTTGCTTAAACACAATTCTCTGATCAAAATTACAGATGAAAAAACGCAGAGAGTTAATACCAAAAAGTCTCTGCTAATTACAAAGTAATTAGAGGTATTTATACTAGTCTGGCCGACTTATGCGACATAAGCACTATGTCGCACCTACAACTAATGCGACACAAGGCTTGTTTCGCATAACACTGAAAATGTAATTTTAACTAACTCAATTACATTAACTAACACAATACAGACTCGACCAACTGACAGGCACACTAAGATGCATCAATAAACTCCCCCGTGTCTTCAGCTTGGTCTTCAAAATCTTCATTCAAACCCAGCCTGCAAGAAATACACCGCCAACGTGTATTCCATGTGTTACACATACGTTGTGTGACAACCCTCGAAAATCGGTACTTCCCGTACACTTTAATATCATGCATTCTTACGCTAATTCCCTATCTAATGAAATCAAACTTGATTTAACCAAGGTAAGCCTAGCACAAGCCCACATTTGCACATTTTGGTGCACACTACCATTATGCTTGATGCATCTCGTTATATGATTCATGAAGAATTGCACAATATAAATCGGATAATTTCGATGAACGCGAACGTTGGTGACAAACATTTCCTAAATAACGAGAAACAAATTAATAATAGTTACTTACCTAGGCTAATATGATAAGCCTTATGGCATAACGTCTCAAGAGGATTTAAGATGAAACATATACGATGTAAATCAAACACAACGATGAAAGGTAATACGAGATTCACTAAATCAAAAACGTTGATTTAGAACTTGCTAATCATGTTCCAACCTCCTTGCTTGCTTACTTACTTACTTGACATCTAAATACCATAAGCAACAAGACAACTAGCTCTAATTTAATCCAAGCAAGTTAGCACATAGTTCAAATTTAATCAAGCAACTAGGTAACTAGCTTAAATTAATTCCAAGCAAGCTAACACGTAGGTCAACTAATTCCATCGCTTTCTTTCTCCTCCTTGCCTACTTGCTCCTTTAACCTCTTGCTTACTTGCTAGCTTATTTTCAAATGCCACAAGCAAGGTGGTAACTAGCTTACTCCTTGGAAATTAATTCAAGCAACTAAGCAAGCATGTCATTTAAACCCATGTGCAGATTTCTCCTCCTCTTATTTCACCTTTCTACTTACTTGCTTAATATTGCATTTCACAAACAAGAAGACACTTAGCTCAAATCTTGAAATTAAATCAAGCTAACAAGCAAGCTTGTCAATAAAGTCAATGAGCAGAAATCTTCCTTGCCTTCTCTTTTCTCTTGTCTACGTATGATGCTTCTTAGCCTTTCCTTTCCTCCTCTCTAGCAACTTGCTTGATGGGACTAAGCACCTCCCATCAAGCCTAGTTGCCTTGCACCTAAGTAAAGAAAATAAAGGGAACATACACTCCTCACTTCATTTTATCATTTCCATTTCAAAAATATGCACACTTTTCTCTCTCAATTTCCCTCTCTTTCACCACCATCTTCATCCTCCATCAAGAACAACCACCCTCACACCACCATACAACCACCATGGAACCACCATAACCACCACCATTTTTACATCATTCTCATCACCATTTAAACTCTAATCCAAACACCTAAAGGAAAGCTAGTAGATTGGGTATTAAAAGGAGCTTTTGGGTTGGAGATTTCAAGTTCTTGCTCTTCTTTTCTTTCCATTTCATCCTAACACCATTGTAAGGAAACTTTTCCTTTTGATCTTGTCATTTCCTACATATTTAAGTGTATTGATGTTAGGTGTTCACTCTTATGTTTAAACCAACTAAATGTATGTTAAAACAATTAGAAATGTGCTTAAATTGATCAAGAACAAGATTTCAATAAGAAAAGTAACTAACATGTTTGATTTGGGATTGTTATGTATTAAGAGATGTTGTGGAATCTTGTTAAAAATGTCACATTTGGGATAGGGAACATATTACATATGGTTAAAGTGCCAAAAAAATGGGTTTCAAAGGTTAAAAGTCGTGTTTGAAGTCATTTTGTGAAAAACAGGGTCTGGCCGGATTTGGCCTTCACGCGGACGCGTGAACATTTTTACCCGGACGCGTGAAGCCAAATTTTGGCCTTACCCGGACGGGTGAACCTTCACCCGGACGGGTGAACCTTCACCCGGACGGGTGAATCTCCAGACCTGACTTTCTGTTCGAAATTACACGGACGAACAATATCTAACCCGGACGCGTGAGTTTACCCGAACGGGTGAGCTTCACCTGGACGGGTAAGACCTATTTCTGATTTAAAGAAAAAAAAAAAAAAAAAAAGTCTTTTGGAGGGAAAATTTATCGATTACCGAAATTTAAATTTGAACTTATATTCGAGTAATTTTAATCTAAGAAAACTTTCGTTTTCCTCGCGTCATTTTCGGAACAATTTTGGAGGGAAAATCAATAACGAAACCGATTTGAATTCCAGGAAACGAGTCTTACAAACCAAACCTAATGTGAAAGTAGAATTACTTAACCCACACTTTGATCGACAAAAACAACGATGTTTTCAAGAAACATACATATATATATACAAAACTATCACCAACGGATCGTATGCTTTTCGAAAACGAAACACATTTCCCACATTACTGATTGAGTGAACAACTGGCATAGATATGCGGGTAGCTATCTACTTATATCAACCTAGGTGTGCGGGTAGCCACCTACTATTACAAATCTAGATATGCGGTTAGCTATCTACTTACACAAACGACCTCATGCATTTAGGGCGCTAGGAGGCTTTTCAGGCAAACACACTTAGTACTTGCTAGCACTTACATAAGCTCACAAGGTGAGTTCACAGCCCTTATTTTACTGCTTTTTAATGCTTTATAAACTTGGGGTGAAAAACATATGTACTGTTTACATACAAACTGATTTCATGCGATGATTGAAAACCTGACAACGAATCCTTGTGCAAACCTATGTTAAATTAGTTGTAGTGCATAGAAGTCCTCATGACTACAAACTGTAACCATTAGCTAGATGACGCTAGCCACCGAATATGTGAATAGTACTATTGGGATGACATCCCTCCCACTTTGTTAGTCATGCTAACTGCCGACTGTATGTCGAGACGAGGAGCGTATATTTTATTGTCGAGACGAGGAGCGTATATTTAAAAGTCGTGGTTTGGTTATAGGCCTAGGTGTCGTCACTTTAACTCGAGAGGTCTAGCTAACCTTCCGGGGGATCACAGTAAGCTATTTATTGTTTTAAACAGTATATCATTGTACTATTTGCCATGGATGGCACAAACAACTTGTGAGACGTTTACTAAACTTTTGGTTTGATTGATGATATCTTAAACCTGTGAATTTCACTCAACAATTTTGTTGACCCTTTTAACTATGTTTTTCAGGGAATTAGCAGCGATGTAAGATCATGCATGCATACTTTTGGGACCCTTGCTCACCACGATGAATAGGATGCCATCCTTTTGATAAATATTGAAATTATGATTGGTGATTAAAATGTTAATCATATTGATTTGCTGTAACATCCTCCCCATCGGTCTAGTATTTTTAGGTAAATTTATCTCTTTATTTACTTTATTACATTATATGAAATGTTTGATTAGATAATTGTTAGGAATGATTAAATGGGAATTACGGTATTTTTAGTTTAAAATACGGATTAGCCTAACTATTAGAACTAATACTATCGTGTGCTAGATTAATGATAATAATACATCGTAGTATACGTAATCATATATATATAAACCCAAAATCAGGAAATCAGCCCCATTATCATCACCATCTTCATTTTTCATCTCACACCAAGAACACACACACCAAACACACACTAGAACACACACTTGCAAAATTGAAGCTCAAATCAAGCCCAAAACACCTCCAAATTGTGTCATTAGATTCGGAATTCATAGAAGATCATTCCTACAACTTGTTTCTGTGGATTAAATCAGATTAAGGTTAGTTTTGATTAGTTTTTTGGTTTTTACAAAAAATGAGAGAAAAGTTAGTAGGTTGGATTTAATTATGTGTTTTTATGTTAAATTGATGAATTTCGAGTGTTTGTTTATGTGTTTACTAAGTGTTAGAACGTTTAGTTGGTGAAAAACGCTGTTAAGATTGAGATTTGAGAATTTTTGGTAAAAACAGCCCAGTTTTCTACAAAAACGCAGATGAACTGGTTTAGGCGATATTGGTAATATAGCCACCAATATCGCAGGTAATATCGCGATTAATTTCGCTTGCAATATCGCTAGTGATTTGGCGATATTGGCAATGTCGCTTTTAATGTCGCAGATTTTGAAAATGCGTAAGTGTTACCAAGTTTTGTGAAAATCTTACTAAAAATTAAATTTTGATGAAATTCGCATGGTCACTCGGAATCAATCAAGTAATCAAGACTATGTATCATAGCCCTATAAGTTTTTGGCCTTTCGGGGTCGTCTTGGGCTTCAAAATGGCATTTTTCAGTTTTTAAATGCCGTTCCGGGATTTTCGAGTTTCGTTCCAGATTGAACTCTTATTTCCTTAGACTTCAGGGAATTACCTGCTTGTAAGAATGTGCTATTATGATGATTTAAACTTGATAAATGTTTATTATCTAGATACTATGCGTTGAGATATGTTATTCGCTTACGAAATGAGTTACTAACTCATTATCTGTTGTATTCTCAGATCAGTCAAAGACTCAGTAATATTAGAATTCTGAGAGGTGGATAGTAGCAGACAGGTGAGTGGATCTACAACTCATAATTTGAGTTAGTTGTAATAGTGTGATTACAACGAGTAATGTAGACCTTGATAGGCTATGTATTCTGATTTATGATTGTGAATATCTGTCTGCTATAATTGTGGCCTTCGGGCATCTGTGTTATTCAGAGGTCAATTGCGATTGGACATGGCTACTACTGTGTTCAACACACGTTCCAGATACATGTGTTGTCGCTGGAAAGTGTGTTGTTGTGTTGTAGTGCCAAGTTATCGGTCTATTCTGTATGGGCCTTTACAGATTGTGGGTAAGTGTTACTGAGGGCCACCACGGCTGTAGGGTTCCGCAGTAACCGCCGATCCTCTTGAGTTTATGTGTTTTACATGCTTAATGTAAACGGATTGTTATGCTAAGTTGAATTATTAGTTGTACATTCATTCACTTAGCTTCGTGCTAATCCCACCATTTCTCTTCCTGCAGGTTATGTTTAAGATTGTGGGTTAGGCAGGAAGATGGTTTTTGAAGAATGTTTGACACGTGCTAACTCTGATATATTTACAGATGTTTTGTAAATTAACATGTATGTGGTCTTTGTATAACAATTATAAGTGTTTTGTTTCGGAAATAGTTAAATGTTATAAATTCGCGAAAAAATATGGAATTTTCTGTAAAATAAGATATAATATTATTGTTATCCATCGCTTCCGAGTCAATTTACATATTTAACCCTGAGAAAATTGTTGGGGTGTTATATTTGCTAAACATCTATTGTTTTGTAAGCACGATGAACATGTAACCGTGTCATTCAAACTATTTATAGCATTCTAAGTATATGTTTGCAATAATCATACGCTTATTGATCGTTCTCGTCACGCCCCCGAGCTTCCGCACTTATTACTCGTTAAACGATTTTATCGGGGTGTGACACGTTGACAGTCCTTTGAAATTGAAATGCAAACCTTTTATTCACAGCATTTCTTTCATTGAAGCGAATTGGATTATCAAACAGCTTTCTCAAATCTTTCTCTGAGAAGTTAATCAAGCTCATTGGATCAAAAACACGAAATTGAGCTTTCTTCAGACCATACAACGAGCTCTTCTCTGGTTGCTCTGTTTCAGCCACAAAAATCAAAACTGCCTCACCAGTATGAGCATCCAGTTCCCAGAAAAGAAATCTTCTTAGAAAGTCAAGGGGAACTGTTTCCAGAGGAATCTTCTTTAAGCAGTCAGCCGGAGGATAACGCATTTTAAACAATGGTTGCTTGGTGAATGGATCTAACCGTTTCTTATAGATAAGTCTCGTTCCCAACGTCGGTTTGATAAAACTGTACCTTTTAGTACGAATTTCTCTTTGCAGAGTAGTCTGAATAAAATTTGCACGATCATCTTTAGATGGGTTAATCAAAGTAAGCTGAGCAAGACGATTTCTCCTTTCGGCAAAGAGCTCAGCTTGGTGAATGATCTCTTGAAATATTGGATACCATCTAACCTTTTGATCATAAACAACCCATTCGATATCTTCTAACTCTTTATTAGCCCGGTGTACACGCCACTAACTTTGTATGATTGACAAGTTACAGGCACTTGCTTTTCTGTTTTTCCGTGGGGCCACCATCTTGCAAGTTTCTCAGCTCTTGTTTCAACAATTTCAGTTTCTGGAGCAGAAGCCTCAGATTTTCCTTTATCTTGTTCCTCAGATGCTTTTTCAGCTTCATCTTCAGAGGAATCTGATTCAATTATCGGAGCATCATCATAAAACTCATCCTCATTTAGCCCTTCCTCTTCAATCTCAAAATCATCATTTTCTTCAAATTCTTCATCCTCAGAATCAGAGTTTACTTCGTTTATCATGCGTTGTATGTATGAAAGATCTGCACATGAATAGTCAACAGCTAATGGTCTCGACTGGCCTGGTATTCGGTGCACAGGAAAATACTCTAAACTAGGTATTTCATTACTTTGTTAAATATTTACATCTTCATTTACAAACTCAGACCCCAGTCCACTTGGTTCTAATGATGGACCAGAGGGAACAGACTCCCCCGGACCAAGTGACCGGGTCTCAAACTCCCTAAACTTATCCTCTAAACCAGTAATCCGGGAGATTTGACTCTCGATCAATGCATCTTGAGACTGAATGAGGGAAGCTTGATCGTCCACAGTCTTTTGCATGGCCTCCATCCGTTCCAATAGTTGCTTGATAATGTCCGGATGAGGGTGTACGGGAGTCTGCAACTCTGAAGGCCCTGCAGATGAAGAGGTGCGAGGACGACTGGATGTTGGAATATCGTCAGAGACAATGTAAGTGACATCCTCACGGGGCCTTTTGCCCGTCGACCTGGGAGGAGAGGGGCAGAACTCATCAATATCCCTAAATATATCATTAGATGAAGGATCGGGATGCAGAGATTGTTGCGGTGCTTGAGTTGGTGGTTGTTGAACAGGTGCCTATGGAGGTGGTGAAAGTGGCCGTTGAATGGGAGCCTGATCTTCAAATTCATCACCCTCCGGAGGCACATAGGCCTCATTGATAATGTGGCCAAACAACGGCACATCGGGTGGGACCGGTGCGCCCCGTGCATATTGACCGGAAACCACAAAAATACGGGTATTCATCGGCATCGGGCGAAACTGGTGTTGCGGAGCCACCGGTAAACCCGGGAGCAAGTGATTGATCAGAAGTTGAACAAAACGTGGGTATAAGGCCCACTGTCCCTCCCCTGCCTGGGTGTTGTCTACCAAAATGCGAAAAATGTAACCCGAGAAGTTGTAGGGTTTGTTGTAGACCAGTGCAAGCATAGCGGATGCTGTAGAAAGGCTCATTCCATCGAAACCGGCCTTCCTGCCACATAGGCACACATTCATGACGTGCATCAAATAACGCCAGACCTTGGTGAGAAAGGCCTTGCGGTATTGATCACATGGAACGCCCGGATAGCCTAGCCGAGCCATAGCCCCAGCAATAAATGAGTGTGCAAAAGCCACCGGCATCTCAGAATCATCGGGAAATTGGAAGTAATCCCGAATAACCTGTTCGGAGAGAATAATCTCTCGATCATGAACCCGAGAGATGATCCGGGTGAACGGGAGATCCGAATTGACACTGGCATTGGTCCAGAAATCGGAGACATGATCACGGTAGATGGTGGTTGTGGCCGTGATGGCAGTATAGATCCTTGATCGGCGAAGAAATGTGATCATCGGGCGATACGACGCCGCCTATTCTTTCTCATCATCAAAAAAAGCCGTGACATTATGTCTCGGTTCCCAGAAATAAGCGTTCACATTAGCCATATCTGTAAAAGCACAATAAACTCGGAAGCCATTAGACATAAACACTTTTTTTTAAAGGTTGACATTTTGGAATTAAAAATGTAATGCGACACAAGCCTTGTGTCGCAAAATATCAGAGCGACATAACGAGTTATGTCGCTGTTTAGCAATTAAATCAATTTAATGATTTTTAGCGACATAAATATTGTGTCGCACCACAGATCAGCGACATAATCCAGCGACATAACAATCGTGTCGCATAAAGGCAGCGACATAAAAATGGAACACAGCCTGCGTTGTGTCGCAGGTTATGTCGCAAAGATGAACACGATGAAACCCAGATTTTGTAGATTAAAAGTTTTTGGGTTTTTTGAGTTTAATCGGTCCTCGAAGGTACATTGGTATATTAGAAACATGATTCAACAACTTATACACACATTTAAACACTTAAAGTCAAATAATTTCACAAAAAAATAGGAAAACCTAAAAACCGAAACTATAAATTCAAATGTTATCATAAATACGAAGTAATAATGAACGAAAGTTGTACCTATCGACGTGGAAAAGTAAGGAGAACAAGAAACAAGCAAAGAATCGGACTTAAAACCACAGAAAATGCACAAAAATTCGAAATTTGAAAGCCCGAGGGGTGTGTCGCAGGATCCAGTTGTGTCGCAGGGATTTGAATTTTGTGTCGCAGATAATTAAGACTAATTACAGCGACACGAGGGTATATATACACCCGGACCACTATGCGACACAAGGTGTGTGTCACAGGTTTGGCAACACAAATGTGCGACACAAGGTTTGTGTCGCAAAAGTCAATCAAGGGTTAAAACTTTTTAATTTTTATTTGTGACACTTAGACAAAAGATGGAAAAGAAACAGATATAGAATAAAATAAAATAAAAACGTTGTGAGGTTGTCTATCTAGGGATCATATTAGAAAGACAGGCGCGCGTGACAATGTCAAATTTTAATTCGATTATCAGTATAGATGTCCAAATTTAAATTTATCAAAGCAAAGTTAACAAACCTGAGAAAAAATCTGTAACAAGACGATTATCGGTATTGTTTGTCCACTTAAACATATAACACATTCAACTTCAAGCTTAGCAGTTTTTGTGAGAGTGAGTATGTCTCCGTGAATCCCACATAGATATACTCCTAGTATCAAGACATGCCCAAAACTTCGATTGTTTAGAGAAAGTATTTGAATTCAACATTTTTAAGAATCAAGCCAGCGGTGATAGGTCTGTACAGACGTACAACAAAACGATTTTAACTTGATTCCGGTGTAAGCAAAACCAGACTTAGTCAAATCATTTGGCGACCTTGTTAGGTATCTTTGATTTTATAAGATTTTTAAAGTACTTTGACTTTTGTTTGCTTAGTTTTTGAAAGTATGCTGACTGAAACCAGGTCTGTACAGACGTACAACAGAGGAAACATGCAGCATAAATCCCCAAATGTTGTCATATACAAGCTCAGGTTAATAGAAGCATGACAAGCTGATACATAAGAATTAAGACACATTGTCATACATCATATGTTGGTCATCACAAAAGAATAAACACGGATTAGAGTATTTCTTAGTTGCTTGATGTGACAACCGTCAAAAATCTCAGGTCAATAACACACTTAAATTCCTAGTCTATCTAATTACGTTTACAGCACTCTAAAATCCTAGTGAAAAGTCTAGGTTACGACTCCTTAAGTACCAAAACCGTGAACTACCGAAATCACGTAACATTTTAGGAGATTGCTTAGCGGACCTTCAGACCTTAAACGACATTAAATTAGGTTACAAAGTGCCAAAGAAAAAAAATGAAATTAAATTTCATAAGTCATCACGAAATATTTATCATATCAAAAAAAATAAAAATCGGAATTTAACTGGAAATTCCGTAACTCAGTAACACGATTGGAAATCGGTTTTTTAACTCGCGAATGTCAATCGTGATCGAATCAAATACATTTTGATGAATGTTATAAACTTATAAAATAAAGTTTCATGACTCACACTTTAACCATAAAAACATCACAAAAATCGGAAATTAACCGAAATTTCCTAACTCGGCAAACGCGACCCGAATCGAAATAAACGAAACTCGAATCCGACAAACTAATACTTGAATATCCATTATAAACAATCTAAAATACAATTTGAAGTATTTTAGAATTTTAGAACATCAATTTTTATTACCCAAATATTAAGCATTAAAACAACACAATTTAAAGTCTTGAAAATGTACAAGACTTGTGCAATATTATTACAAATAAATACTATAACTAAAATACATTTTATATTGACAAAAAAATAAGTTAAAAGCCCCGTTTTATTGTTCAAAAACCAGACCTCAACCTCCCCCACTCATATCTCTTCCTTTTCTTACAAAACTCCACTCACTCTACATGCAAAAAGCCTTCTACACTTACACACTCTTTCATTTTCATCATTTCTTCATTTCCACTTTCAAAAACACTCTCAATTCTCTCTCAAGAACCCACAGATTTCCAGCACCCTTCAATCAAAAATCATCATCTTTAAAGTGTTCTTACATAAGAACAACATCTCTAAGGTAAAACATACCATTCCTTACTTCCATTCTTGCATTTACTTACTTTTAAATTCATAAAAATGCTTGGATTATACACCTTATTCATGGTTATAATCCACATACATGATTTTGATGTTTGTAGGTTCCCTTACACTTGTTTAAGTGTTAAAACAAAAGGGCAACCCATGATCAAACCGAAATCAAACCAAAAATCGTCTTTTTGGTGTTAAAATGTGTATTTACATGTTCTTGCTAGATTAAATGGTTTAAATTGTTAAAATATGTTTATGTTTCTGTAAAACACATGTACATGCATAAAAGACAAGGCTTCAATCATTGGATGAGGTCTAAAAATCGTTGGTAGTGAAAAACACACCAAAATGATCACCATTGTCTTATATGTAATCTGTCCAGATTTTGACTTCACTTGAAACGACCATAACTCAGTGAAAAATGGTCTAAAAGTCTTGATTTTTCTTCTAGAATTTAGCTTAATGTCTTACCTTTAATCCCCCACTGGTCTCACTCAAATCCATTGAGTATTCGACCTTCAAATGTATCACACAAAACTGATGCGCAAACAGTAACTTTTCTGTGAGCACCTTATTGTGATACTTGTTCATGGGTCTTAAGGTGTTCAATAAATTCAAAAAAAAATTGTTTTTAGACTCCTAACAAGTTTATCTCAGTAGAATAAAAAGATGGTAATTTATCTTGTTGATCCTATATTTTTAGAAAATGCATGAACATCATGCATTGTTGTAAGCTTGTAAATCTCAATTACTTGTGTTGTGATGATTCAAAAATACATAATTGCTAGAGAAAACGTGTTAAAATTTTGGGGATTATTTTTCCCAGTAACTAGATCATGAAAAGATTCTTGAAAATAAAAATTGGAATTTTTGGAAAAACATAAGTATTTTTCCTAATTAATGCATATAAAGCCTATAAAAGGGTGAAATATTCATGAAAAATACTTTTGGACACCAAATAATTATGGGAAAATTCCAGTGTCATTTTTCTCAGGAAATGACACTATAATCAAAATTTCACACGCTTTGGAGGTGTTTTGATATGTTTTCCGATTTACGTCTCGTTAAAACGCATAATGTTGGGAACCTAAGTTCCAGTGCTCAAAACGACTTGAAACTTTTACAAAAACCTAAAAATGGGTAGAAAATGATCTGGTAAAAGTTCCAGAATTTTTCCTGAATAATTACTATTTTTCCCATAATCATCCCACTTATTAGACATAAAATGATTATAAATAATCCATACGTTTAAAAATCCCCAAATTTTCACAGAAAATGTTTGAACTATATTTCATGTTTCATACCAAGTTTGGTAATTTTTAGATGTTGTATACATATATTTCCATTATTTTGTTCACAACTCGAACAATTACCGGCTACGTAATTTAAATGGAAATTCAAACTTTTACGGCACTTTGTAATTTAATTAGCTAGCTAAGCAATCCTAACAAACCGTATTAGTCGAGAAACTAATTAGAAACCTTGTGTTCTTAGGACTTGGATAGGAGTCAAACTCAGTCGGCACGCGCCCCTCTTTTTAACGTTTTACTTAAATTTTTGGGGTGAAAAGCATGCTATATGATCTAACTACTATATTTGGATTACAAATACTATTCTCATGCTATACTTGATTTACGAATGCTATGCTTATACTATGCTCGTTTTACAAATGCTACGCTATGCTATATGCTATGCTTACTTTCGAATACTTCACATGGTTAACATGTCGTATTGATTACAAATAATGTCGTGAATGTTTTCCGTTTATACGAACATGATTATATGTTTGTTTTCTATCGTATCTAAAGTCCCCGGTATATCTACACGACCATTAACTCTATATGAGCCAAATGATGCATATGAATAGTACTATTTGGGAGCGAGACCACCTCCCCACTCACGTGGCCACGTGAGTGCATCCCATCATCCTAAATGCCAACGATAGGGCATCTCTCTTTTGGGGCAAAGGTTTATCGGTTGTAGGTTTGGTTGTGGACTCAAGCATAATAATTCATTGTGACTATAAACATTATAACGTGTAGGATTGTCTAAAATGGCAGAATACATGCAAATCAACGTTCAACAGGTAATGAGCGGAAATCAATAGCTAAACACAAGTACGTTTTTAATCACAAGCACAAACAATATTGTATTAAGAATTATAATCAATGAACGAATACAATACTGACCACAGAAGCAGAAAACACAGCCAAAAGCTCTTCTGGAAATCGTCAAGTTCAACAACGCTAACAACTGAAACCCTAAGCGCATATTTATAGGTAACTAATCAGCGACATAGCGATATTGGTGATATCGCCTATGCGATATTGTCAATATCGCCTAAGCGATCTTGCCAATGTCGCCTAATACAGAATGTAACTAATTAATTACAACTCAAAACCTAGACCAAGTGACAGACACAGTAATGTACCAACAAACTCCCCCGTGTCTTCAGCTTGGTCTTCAAAAATGATCTTCAGACAAATCTTCAATTAAACCCATCCAGCAGGAAACTTACCACCCGCATGAATTCCATGGGTGACACATATATCCACAATTCTTTGAAATTGTTGAGCAAGTTTTTCATTTATCGGATTGCCCCGATAGTATCTTATACGGTTATCGAACAACTTCCTCATATCTTCCTTTGACAGATTGATCAAACTCATGGGATCAAATATCCTATACTGAGCCTTTTTCAATCCATAAAGAGAAGTCTTCTCAGGTTCCACATGTCCAGGTACGAACACCAACACAGCTTCTCCATACTGACTGTCAAACTCCCAGTAGTGGAATCTCTTTAAAAAATCCAGAGGAACAACTTCCAGAGGAATCTTTTTCAAGCAATCAGCTGGTGGATAATTTACTTTGTAGATCGGCTGCTTGGTTACTGGATCCAACTTCTTCTTGAACTTGTATCTTTTACCCAATGTTGGTTTAATAAAACTGTATCGCTTTGTCTGTACTTCCTTGCGCAAAGTTCTCTGAATGTAATCAGCGTTACCATCTTGAAACGGATTTATCAGTTGTAACTGAGCAAGCCTATTAATTTCACATTTAGGCAGCGTACTCAGTTTGTTAAACGAATGCTTGAAATATTGAACCCCATCTGTTCTTTTGATCATAAAATTTGCTTTATAAGCTTTCCAGCTCTTGATCAATCCAGAATAATCTCCCCTAACCCTGTATGTTTTGCAGGTAACAGGCACAACTTTCTCTTTGCCATGAGGCCACCATGATACTAGGCGAGCTGCCCTTTCTTCTGCAGTTTCCGGAACCTTAGGTGATTTTGGAATTTCAGTTTCAGGTTCAGTTGAATCTTCAGGAGTAACAGTGGTAGGTTCTGGTTCATTTTCATCCTCAGATGAGTCCGACTCGATTATTGGAGCATCATGATAGAATTCATCGTTTTCAAATTCTTCATCTTCAACCTCAACATCCGAGGTTTCTTCTGGTGTATTTTCTCTCACATTATCAGATTGGTTAATCATTCTTGCTTAATATGTCAAATCGGCACAGGAGTAGTCAACCGCCAACGGTCTTGGCTGACCGGGTATATCTTCAATCGAGAAATAATCCAAATGTAAAGTTTCATTACTAGCTTCAACATTTACATTTTCAGTTTCAGGGGGAGTTACATTTGGTCTTTCACTAGTTCCTATCTCCCCCGAAACGACCAATTGGGACTCCAAGGTCATAACCCTAGACCTAAGCTCCTCATTTTCTTTTTCCACAGCTGCAAGTCTGGTATCTTGAACTTGTATAACAGCAGCTTGGGAGTCCATTGTATGTTGCATCACATCCAGCCTCTTGATCAGTTCTTGGATGACCGAGGGATGAGGTTGAACAGGAATATCAACCTGCGGTGCAACCTGAGGCCTGGAAGATGTAGAAACCTCACGAGCAACTTTGGACTTCTTTGGTGGAGGAGGCACATACTCAGCATCTTCAGCACTCCTAACCCTTTTGTCCTTTTGCTGAACGTACTGCCTGCCTTCAGCAATCCTTCTTTGAATCCTCAAATACCTCTGAGGATTGATCCGGCTAAGATATTCAATCTCTTGTGGAGGCGAGACCAGACCCTCAGAGTCGCTTTCAGTAAAACCACCAGCAGGCCCAGAAGATGTAGAATCGGATGACCCCTCAGAAGTGTCATGATGAACATGCAAAGTGTGCAAAGCACCCTGCGAAGTAACACTCATGAAAACACCCTCTAAAGGATCTTCCGTAGCTTGTACGGGAACATCTTCAAGATTTTTTTCTTCCAGTTCGGGCTGTCGAACGACCGGATCGAGATATCCGTCGTATGCTGGTGGCTGGTAGTTTGGGTCAAGAATATGACCAAACAAAGGTGTATCTGGAGGAATAGGAACCCCCTTTCCATTTGAGCTCATAACCCCAAATATCCGATTGGACATTGGAGTTTGCCTATAAACACGGGTGGCATCAGTCGCCAAACCCGGTAGCTCCCTGTTGATCAGCAATTGCAAAAACCTGGGATACATATACCATCGGTTATCCCCAAGCTGAGCATTATCAAACATCGATCGAAAGATGTAGCCCAAATAGTTGTATGGTTTATTGTAAACCAGGGCTAACATCGCACATACGGTTCTATGACTAGTACCGTCATACCCAGCTTTTCTGTTTGTGTAACAACCGCCAATTTAGGGCTTGTAATTAGTGCCTAAACTACTTGTAAACACATGTATTTAGTTTTGTAATATTCTAAGTATATGGAACATTTTGGTGTAATTACATACACGCTTACGCGATTTGATTAAATCGTGTACTTACGAACCGGACGAGGTCCGACTTATATTTGTTAGAGATGTTGGTGACAAAAATTTATAAATAACGTGACGTTATCCAAACAATCATTATTTACTATGATATATTACACGAATTTTCGTATTTATTTAAAACATAATTAAGAATCTTAAAAAGATTTCGCGAATAAACAATTAGGAATTTAATCAACTACAAGACATAATACTACTAGGAAACGCAAACACGCGGGCCGGAGACCCAAGGTGGGTCGGCCCAAGCCCGCGAGCCCAACCCTTTTAACCCATCCTTCTCCTTGTTAGCCTCACTTTACACACACACTTACACCCATTTCCTCTCATCTCTCTCTCTCTACAAATCTCTACAACACTCTCTCTAAAAACTGAGATCACAAGAACTATACCACCAAAAAAAAATCGTTCATCATCACCACCCTTACACAAGCAAGAGGTTCATCATAATCATCATCACCTTCATCTCCTCAAATTTCGGATTTTGTTGTAAGAAGCTTCAAAAACCCTTTTAAATGACTTGTAAAGCTTCTATTTACATGCTAGCACGTTTACTCAACAAAGATATGCCCAAAAACCGACTTAAAAAGGGATTTTTAAAGATAATTACCCGAACAGTTCGTCCTGCGAGCCGAGATCTGTCCGTCTTGCGAGCCGAGATCTCAACTCGCAGACCCAAACCTAAACCCTAAATCTCAACTCGCAGGATTGACCTGCGAACCGAAATGTCAACTCGCAGGATTGACCTGCGAACCGAAATGTCAACTCGCAGGATTGACCTGCGAACCGAAATGTCAACTCGCAGGATTGACCTGCGAACCGAAATGTCAACTCGCAGGATTGACCTGCGAACCGAAATGTCAACTCGCAGGATTTACCTGCGAACCGAAATCTCAACTCGCAGGGTTGACCTGCGAACCGAAATTTCAACTCGCAGAGTTGACTTGCGAACCGAACCTTGTGAAATCAGACTTGACCAAATTCCCGAATTTACATTCCAGATGAGATTTTTAATAAAGTAATGTTGTAGATATAAAATTTTTCCAAGCTCGACCCCAGCCAGGGGCTCTGCCCCTTGGACCCCGCCATGGGGCTGCCGCCCCTTGGACCCCGCTACCCAGGAACTTATAAATACTTTTCACAACTAAATGTCGAACGCTTACAAATAAAGAAACCTGATACAACGATACATATGATAATAACACTTTTGAATTACTATTACAAACCGTCACCAACGGGCCCTAATTGTTTTCAAAATACAAACGGATTACTAAACGAACACATGGACATTTCCTAGTTGAGTAGACAACTAGCATGGGTGATCTCTTAAGACACCAACTTAATTACTTGCTTACTTACAACCTTGTGCGTTTCGGACGCCAGAAGGTTGCAGGGTTCTGAGAACCGATTCACGGACTTACATCTGCTTACTTTGTTGATTTCACTTACGAACTTACTAGACTCAGGTGAGTCTTACAGCCCCACTTTTACTGTTTTTTTTATACTTTGGGGTGAGATACTTAGCAACTGTTTTACACGTGAACACAATGTACTGAACTGATTACTTTTACACACATTGCATGAGTTACTTTTATCCACTGAAAGCCTCCTATCTTTAGTTGTTAATTATGATTAAGCGCGATTACTAGTAAATGGATCCATTTGGGATTGACAATCCCTGTCTGGGGTGGAGCGCCACCACGTACAGATTAACACGTAGAAACAGACATTTGGTAATTGTTACATATGAGTGTCCGGATAGCACTCACGGGGGTACGTGATTAATTTCACACCAAACGGTTAAGCTTCAACTTTAGAGCTCATGGCAACTGTACTTACAAACTGATTTACTTACCTTGCTTGATAGCATTGCCGGTACTTGATTGTGGTTCACAAACGATTACTTTACTACTAACCCTGTGAGATTCACCAACCTTTTGGTTGACCCTTTTGGCTTTGTATCTCAGGTACCCATACGGAGTAGGTTCACCCCTGGACATTAGCTAGAGTCGCATGATTTCTACATTGCATCTAACGGAGATTCTTAGCATTATCTTTTGTATATTATGATTATGTAATAGAATCTCCCGCTACACGCGTGGACTCTAGGGAACTACATTTTTGTAACCGAAGACACTATGTTTTCAAACCTTGTATTTATGAGATGTAACTACTTTTCAAACGTTGCATATAGATGTCGTTTGCTTTACCCATGGTTGTTGATATTTGATTAGTAGCACCCCAAAACTTGCTTCCGCAACAACGCACTTGAATTTGGGGGTGTTACAGATTGGTATCAGAGCCTAAGGTTATAGCGAACTAGGTTGCATTTAGTGGGCCTAGACTATGACCATTAGGCAGTATCTCCCCATTAGGCATGACTAGTTCAGGAATTACATCATACGACTTTAATTTAACATAGCCTGATCAACTATGTACAATTAAGGAAAGATGATGTGAGATCTGAAATGATCATGTTGAACAGGGATGCACTAGTTGACTCTGACTCGAGAGAATCGGGACTCAAATATGTTTGTGCTAGACACTCTAGGCTATATTATATGCGTATTATATGAATATAGGCCTTATTATTATTATTATTTCTAAACGCTTTGTCTCAGAAATGACAAACACACCGCCTAATTCGTCACACTCCCAATCCGAATCGCGAAATTCGAGGGTAGTCAGGAGGACCAGTAGGCCACCTCGAGCTAGCCCCTACCCCAATCCTAACGCCCGGGAACCAACACACATTTCTATTCCAGAGCTAACATCCAGAGTGAATCGCCACGAGAGACAATTGCAGGACATGGACCTAGAACTTCAGGAAACCCGCGGGCAATGGAGACTCACGGCACTTGAACGTATTAATGATGTCGTTGAGGACCATGAAAATACGGTCAACAACATGAACACTCTTCGAGATAAAGTAGTGGAACTAGGCGCAGATACCGTACTTTTACGACTCAGGCTGGAAGAATGCGAGCAACGCTCACGAGAAGCTGAAGAGTACGCGCGTGAACTGGTACAACGACTGGCTTTGGCTGAAGACAACGCCCGACAGGCTAGCAGACTTGCAAATACAGTGGATCGCCTTGTTGCCCTGATGGAACAAATTAACCTACGTTAAGACTAGTGTAGTTTCACTCTAAAAGTCTAGTAATTACCTAGGCGCAACTTTTGTAATTCGACCGGATGTAACAATTCCCGGCATCTTTCGTACTCCTTATATTATGTAACCTTCTAGGACTCGCGCCTTGTATCTAAACTAGTTATCTAATGAAATATGGTTATCGCGTCACCCTGTTATCGTATATTCCATCTTATACACATGAGATATATCATAAATTCGTGCGAACCCCTTACTTCTCTTTTCTTATTCTTCTTGTTCAGCATCATGCCTCCCCGACGCCAAGTTACCCTAAGCGAAACCGAAATAGCGGATCTGATTGCCCGCAGTGTGGCCCAAGCCTTGGCTACACGGCCACCGACATCAGGCAGCGAAGACTCGACCCCCAACCGATCCCAACTCAAACCTTGTTCCTACAAGGATTTCCAAAGTTGCAAACCTCACATCTTCAATGGCACGGAAGGTGCCATCGGGCTGATCAGTTGGGGTGAGAAGATGGAATCCGTCTTTCTCATCAGCAGATGTGCGGAAGAAGATAAGGTCAAATTCTCTACTTGCACCCTAGAAGGTGGTGCCCTCTCCTGGTGGAACTCATATGCCCAAACTGTGGGTATCGAAAACGCCTACCTCCTCACTTGGGAAGATCTGAAAAAGATGCTCACTGCCAAGTACTGCCCTATTGAACAACTCCAGAAGCTGGAAGAAGAATTTTGGAACCTAAAGGTGCAGGGAGCCGACATTGATACATACACCTCGAGGTTTAACCAGCTTGCCATCCTCCGACCAGCAATGGTCAACACCGAGCCTGACAAGATCAGAAAGTACATCCGTGGTCTTCCGGAACCCGTCCGTGGAAACGTCGCCTCCTCAAACCAAACCACCATTGATGGTGCTATCCGATTGGCTCATGAACTCATGGCCATGAACGAGGATTCTAAACCACCCACTCCATTCTTCAACAACAACAAAAGAAAATGGTCCGACAACCACAACAACTACCAAAACAAGAAACCCGAAACCATTAAAGCCTACGCCTCCACTACTGATGACAAGGGAGTGTACAAGGGAACCAAGCCCTTTTGCTCTAAGTGCCAGCGACACCATTATGGCCCTTGCCCATGTAACAAGTGTAAGAGATTTGGGCACTTGGCCAAGGATTGCAGATCAAACACCACTGTCACCAATACCACTGTCACTAATACCGCTGTACCAAGGGCATGCTATGAGTGCAACGGTACTGGGCATTTCAGAAAGGATTGCCCGAAGCTGAAAAACAACAACAACGCACGAGGAAGAGCTTTCGTGTTGAAATCTGGAGAAGCCCGTCAAGACCCGAATGTGGTCACGGGTACGTTCCTTCTCAACCACTTGACTGCTTCTGTGTTATTCGATACAGGTGCTGATAGGAGTTTCATTTCTGATAAGTTTTGTCCACTACTTGACATTACACCTGTTGGCTTAGACTCTAAGTACATAGTAGAATTGGCAGACGGCAAACTCATTGAGGCCAACAGCATAATACCTAATTGCACCTTAGACTTAGCTAGTGAACTCTTCCCCATTGATTTGATACCCGTAGAGATCGGTAGCTTTGACATTATCGTCGGTATGGATTGGTTATCCAAGCACCGAGTCGAAATCGTCTGTTATGACAAACTCGTCCGCATACCTCTCGCCTCCGGTGGAACTTTAATCCTACAAGGGGAGACCGGTAGGCAGAATTTGAATATTGTATCGTGCATGAAAGTTAGAAAATACCTACGAAAGGGGTATCAAGCCATCCTCGCACACGTCACCGGAAAGAAGTCGGAGGAGAAGCGACTTGAGGACGTGCCTATCGTGCGGGATTTCCCGGAAGTCTTTCCTGAAGAGTTGCCTGGACTTCCGCCACCCAGACAAATCGAATTCCAAATTGAACTTGTGCCAGGAGCTGCACCCGTGGCACGAGCTCCGTATCGTTTAGCGCCCTCCGAAATGCAGGAGTTGTCTAACCAATTACAGGAACTCCTGGATAGAGGATTCATTCGACCAAGTTCCTCGCCTTGGGGAGCTCCGGTCTTATTCGTGAAGAAGAAAGATGGATCATTCCGCATGTGTATCGACTATCGAGAGCTGAATAAGCTAACCATAAAGAATCGATATCCCCTTCCTAGAATCGATGACCTATTCGACCAACTTCAGGGATCGAGCGTTTACTCAAAAATTGACTTACGGTCAGGTTATCACCAACTCCGAGTTCGTGACGATGATATTTCAAAAACAGCTTTTCGAACACGCTATGGGCATTACGAATTCCAAGTGATGCCGTTCGGTTTAACCAACGCACCTGCTGTATTCATGGACCTTATGAATCGGGTGTGTAAACCATACCTTGACAAGTTTGTCATTGTGTTCATTGATGACATTCTGATCTACTCTCGCGATGAGCAGGAACATGCTCAGCATCTGAAAACCGTTCTGGAACTCCTCAAACACGAAGAGTTATATGCCAAATTCTCTAAGTGTGAGTTCTGGATTCAAACTGTTCAATTCCTTGGGCACGTCATTGACAGCCAGGGAATCCATGTGGATCCCGCCAAGATTGAAGCAATCAAGGGCTGGGAGTCACCGGCTACTCCAACCGAAGTGAGACAATTCTTAGGTCTCGCTGGGTATTACCGCCGATTCATTGAGAACTTTTCAAAAATAGCTATTCCCCTAACGACACTGACTCAGAAAGATAAGAAGTTCGATTGGACTGACAAACAAGAGTCAGCTTTCCAGCTACTGAAACACAAACTCTGCAGTGCACCACTCCTATCCTTACCCGAAGGCACCGATGACTTTGTTGTCTACTGCGACGCCTCACACCAAGGACTTGGCTGCGTGTTAATGCAACGGGAGAAAGTCATTGCCTATGCCTCACGACAACTGAAAATTCATGAGAAAAACTATACGACACATGACCTAGAATTAGGTGCCGTAGTTTTCGCGCTGAAAATCTGGAGACATTACCTCTACGGTACGAAAAGTACTATCTTTACCGATCATAAAAGCCTCCAACACATATTCGATCAAAAAGATCTAAACATGAGACAACGCCGTTGGATCGAATTACTTAGTGACTACGACTGCGAAATCAAATATCATCCAGGCAAGGCGAACGTAGTTGCCGATGCCTTGAGCCGAAAGGAACGAGTGAAACCCCTTCGAGTCCGAGCTCTCAGTATTACCATTCATAACGATCTCAACGCCCAAGTTCTTGCCGCACAACTCGAAGCACTCAAACCTGAAAACATCGTCCATGAAGCCTTGCGAGGCATGGACAAACAATTTGAAATCAAACCTGACGAAACTCGGTACTTCTCTAACCGGGTATGGTTACCCAAACTCGGAAACTTGCGAGATTTGGTGATGGCTGAGGCTCACAAATCTCGATACTCTATACATCCTGGTTCTGAAAAGATGTATCACGGCATCAAGGGATTGTATTGGTGGCCTAACATGAAGGCTGACATCGCCGTATACGTCAGTAAATGCTTAACTTGTTCCAAGGTCAAGGCCGAACACCAAAGACCCTCAGGATTGCTCCAACAACCCGAAATCCCTCAATGGAAATGGGAGCAAATTTCCATGGACTTTATTACCAAACTACCAAAAACCCCGAGCGGTTACGATACCATTTGGGTGATTGTAGACCGTCTCACGAAATCTGCCCATTTCCTCGCCATCAAAGAAACTGACAAGATGGAGCGTCTGGCTCGCATTTACATCAAAGAAATCGTTTCACGACACGGTGTACCTATCTCGATCATCTCGGATAGGGACAGCCGTTTTACTTCCAACTTTTGGCAATCGTTACAAAAATCCCTCGGTACTCGTTTGGATATGAGTACTGCTTATCACCCGCAAACTGATGGCCAGAGCGAGCGAACTATTCAAACACTGGAGGATATGTTACGTGCATGCGTAATTGACTTCGGAAATTCTTGGGAAAACCATTTACCACTGTGTGAGTTCTCTTACAACAACAGCTACCATACCAGCATTAAGTCTGCACCTTTCGAGGCACTCTACGGACGTAGGTGCCGATCACCCATCTGCTGGACTGAGGTGGGAGATACCCAACTCACTGGTCCAGAAATCATTCACGAAACCACCGAGAAGATCGTTAACATCCAAAATCGGCTGAAAGCCGCACGTGATCGCCAGAAAAGTTACGCTGACGTGAGACGCAAACACCTTGAGTTCCAAGTTGGGGACAAGGTACTTCTTAAGGTGGCACCATGGAAAGGTGTCATTCGATTCGGAAAACGAGGAAAACTGAACCCTAGGTACATTGGACCATTTGAAATTCTAGAGAGAATTGGTCCAGTGGCGTATCGACTACAACTACCTGCCGAACTTAGCAGCGTGCATCCTACCTTTCACATTTCCAACTTGAAGAAATGCCTGTCTGATGAGACACTGATTGTACCACTCGACGAAATACAAATCGATGACAAGCTCCACTTTGTCGAGGAACCCGTGGAAATAATGGACCGTGAAGTCAAACGCTTAAAACAGAGTCGTATTCCCATTGTCAAAGTCAGGTGGAATTCGAGGCGCGGTCCTGAATTCACTTGGGAACGGGAAGACCAAATGCGACTGAAATACCCACACCTGTTCACAAACCCTACTCATACGACTTGAGCAAAATTTCGGGACGAAATTCTCATAACAAGGGGAGAATGTAACAACCGCCAATTTAGGGCTTGTAATTAGTGCCTAAACTACTTGTAAACACATGTATTTAGTTTTGTAATATTCTAAGTATATGGAACATTTTGGTGTAATTACATACACGCTTACGCAATTTGATTAAATCGTGTACTTACGAACCGGACGAGGTCCGACTTATATTTGTTAGAGATGTTGGTGACAAAAATTTATAAATAACGTGACGTTATCCAAACAATCATTATTTACTATGATATATTACACGAATTTTCGTATTTATTTAAAACATAATTAAGAATCTTAAAAAGATTTCGCGAATAAACAATTAGGAATTTAATCAACTACAAGACATAATACTACTAGGAAACGCAAACACGCGGGCCGGAGACCCAAGGTGGGTCGGCCCAAGCCCGCGAGCCCAACCCTTTTAACCCATCCTTCTCCTTGTTAGCCTCACTTTACACACACACTTACACCCATTTCCTCTCATCTCTCTCTCTCTACAAATCTCTACAACACTCTCTCTAAAAACTGAGATCACAAGAACTATACCACCAAAAAAAAATCGTTCATCATCACCACCCTTACACAAGCAAGAGGTTCATCATAATCATCATCACCTTCATCTCCTCAAATTTCGGATTTTGTTGTAAGAAGCTTCAAAAACCCTTTTAAATGACTTGTAAAGCTTCTATTTACATGCTAGCACGTTTACTCAACAAAGATATGCCCAAAAACCGACTTAAAAAGGGATTTTTAAAGATAATTACCCGAACAGTTCGTCCTGCGAGCCGAGATCTGTCCGTCTTGCGAGCCGAGATCTCAACTCGCAGACCCAAACCTAAACCCTAAATCTCAACTCGCAGGATTGACCTGCGAACCGAAATGTCAACTCGCAGGATTGACCTGCGAACCGAAATGTCAACTCGCAGGATTGACCTGCGAACCGAAATGTCAACTCGCAGGATTGACCTGCGAACCGAAATGTCAACTCGCAGGATTTACCTGCGAACCGAAATCTCAACTCGCAGGGTTGACCTGCGAACCGAAATTTCAACTCGCAGAGTTGACTTGCGAACCGAACCTTGTGAAATCAGACTTGACCAAATTCCCGAATTTACATTCCAGATGAGATTTTTAATAAAGTAATGTTGTAGATATAAAATTTTTCCAAGCTCGACCCCAGCCAGGGGCTCTGCCCCTTGGACCCCGCTACCCAGGAACTTATAAATACTTTTCACAACTAAATGTCGAACGCTTACAAATAAAGAAACCTGATACAACGATACATATGATAATAACACTTTTGAATTACTATTACAAACCGTCACCAACGGGCCCTAATTGTTTTCAAAATACAAACGGATTACTAAACGAACACATGGACATTTCCTAGTTGAGTAGACAACTAGCATGGGTGATCTCTTAAGACACCAACTTAATTACTTGCTTACTTACAACCTTGTGCGTTTCGGACGCCAGAAGGTTGCAGGGTTCTGAGAACCGATTCACGGACTTACATCTGCTTACTTTGTTGATTTCACTTACGAACTTACTAGACTCAGGTGAGTCTTACAGCCCCACTTTTACTGTTTTTTTTATACTTTGGGGTGAGATACTTAGCAACTGTTTTACACGTGAACACAATGTACTGAACTGATTACTTTTACACACATTGCATGAGTTACTTTTATCCACTGAAAGCCTCCTATCTTTAGTTGTTAATTATGATTAAGCGCGATTACTAGTAAATGGATCCATTTGGGATTGACAATCCCTGTCTGGGGTGGAGCGCCACCACGTACAGATTAACACGTAGAAACAGACATTTGGTAATTGTTACATATGAGTGTCCGGATAGCACTCACGGGGGTACGTGATTAATTTCACACCAAACGGTTAAGCTTCAACTTTAGAGCTCATGGCAACTGTACTTACAAACTGATTTACTTACCTTGCTTGATAGCATTGCCGGTACTTGATTGTGGTTCACAAACGATTACTTTACTACTAACCCTGTGAGATTCACCAACCTTTTGGTTGACCCTTTTGGCTTTGTATCTCAGGTACCCATACGGAGTAGGTTCACCCCTGGACATTAGCTAGAGTCGCATGATTTCTACATTGCATCTAACGGAGATTCTTAGCATTATCTTTTGTATATTATGATTATGTAATAGAATCTCCCGCTACACGCGTGGACTCTAGGGAACTACATTTTTGTAACCGAAGACACTATGTTTTCAAACCTTGTATTTATGAGATGTAACTACTTTTCAAACGTTGCATATAGATGTCGTTTGCTTTACCCATGGTTGTTGATATTTGATTAGTAGCACCCCAAAACTTGCTTCCGCAACAACGCACTTGAATTTGGGGGTGTTACAGTTTGAAATGCACAAAATGAATATGTGCATCAACCATCTCCAGACCCGTGTAAGATGACCTTTGCGATATTGGTCTGAGTGGCTTCCAACATAACCCATCCGGTTCATTGCACCGACAATGAACTCATTAGGAAACTGAATCAACATATCCGGTTGATCATCAAATTGAAAGATATCACGAATAAGTTGCTCAGAAATAATGACTTGACGTCCGTGAACCGTCGAGATCAGCCTTGTATATGCGAGATCACTGTTAACTGTAGCATTTCTCAAGAATTGGCCGATGTGATCTCGATAGATAGTAGTCGAAGCAGTAATAGCCGTGAAGATACGCGAGCGGCGTAAAAATGCAATCAACGGCTTGAAAGGCTCAGCAGAGTCCTTAGTACCATCCAGAAATGCCGTAATATTGTGACGGCCATCACATTTAAGATCAAACTGAGCAAAATCTTCCATTTCTGCAAAAACAAGTCAATAAAAGCACAAGACTCGAAAACAGTGAGTGAAATAATCAAAAACAGGCCAAAAGCACATTTGAAAAAGTAAACTGGGCCCATTTCACCAACAGTTTGGGCCAAGCCCAATTAACAGAATTATGTTTTAGGCGATATTGAAATTGATATCACTTAAATTGATTTAGGCGATATTAACTCAATATCGCTTAAATTGGACAAAATTGATTAGGTCTGTTTGAAATATGCGATATTAGAATTTAATCCAAAGGAAGCGATATTGGATAATATCGCACATAATATCGCGTCTAATAGCGCTATTTAAAACAATATCGCCCAACAATATCGCTTAAATTAAAACAATTTGAATTAATATCGCTTAGATTTAACAGTTTTGGAAATTAATCCAATTTAAGCGACATCAGCAACATCGCGAACAGTATCGCACACGATATCGCTGAAATCAAGAACCTAATTTGGGCGATATCACAATATCGCCCCACAATATCCCTGTGACATCAGCGCAGACACTAAGGTCGAAATTTCACAAATAAAAGGGGTGCTAAGCCTTGACAAATATAGCACAATAATCTGGAATATGCAGGGAACAAGATAGTCTATGTTTTATAACTTATTTATACATTTCGAACGTAAAATAAAAAACCTAAAAGAAACCGAATATAAAATGTATAAATGCGATATAAAAATAAACTAAAAGATAGTGGGGACATACCAATCGATGTAATGGATATAGGCGAGCAAATATATGTGGTTTGATTGAAGTAAGGATCAAAACCGAGAGAGAATTTGAAGAAAAATGCAATATCGCAGAAATCGTTTTGCAATATCGCAGGTAGTATCGCTTGAGTGTTTTTGAAAACGTATTGAATTCTGAAACAGACATTGGTATATATACAAATATACTTTTCAGCGATATTACCAATATCGCGTTCAATATCGCCAAAATTCAAAAACAAACAGCAAGTTGTGACAAAATAAAAATAAAAATTAAACTAAAAAGAAAAAATAAATAATAATAAAAAGATAAAATACTAAAGCATTTAATCTATACTATTCCCCTTATTTTTTTTTTTTTTTTTTTTTTTTTTTTTTTAACGAAATAGATGGTGTCGTATTTAGGGATCATATTAGAAAGACAGATTCGCAAGACAATATTAAATGTTAATTTGATTATCAGTATAGTTGTCCAAATTTAAATTTAGCACGCAGAGTTAACTAGCCAAAGAGATAATCGGGAACAAGACGATTATAGGTATTGTTTGTCCACTTAAACATGTAACATACTCAACTTCAAGCTTAGCAATTATTGTGAGAGTGAATAAGTCTCCATGAATCCCACATAGATATACCCCTAGTATCAATTCATGCCCAAGACTTCGATTAGTTAGAGAAAGCATTTGAATTCAACATTTTTTAAGAATCAAGCCAGCGGTAACAGTTCTGTACATACGTACAACAAAGCAACATAAACTTGATTCAGGTGTAAGCAAAACCAGACTTGGTCAAACCATTTGGCGACCTTGTAAGTAATCTTTGATTTTATAAGATTTGAAAGTACTTTTGACTTTTGTTTGCTTTGTTTTTGAAAGTATACTGACTGAGACCAGGTCTGTACAAACGTACAACAAAGGAAACAGACAGCATAATTCCCCAAATGTTGTCATATACAAGCTCAAGTTAATAGAAGCATGGCAAGCTGATACATAAGAATTAAGACACATTGTCATATATCATATGATGGTCATCACAAAAGATTAGACACAGATTAAGAGATTTCTTAGTTGCTCAAAGAGGAGTATGAGAATGCCTACCAATACATTGTGCAAGTAGTCAGATGTCTAGAAGGTCAAGTATAACAAGTACGCGATAAACCTACTGATATATCAAGGATAAAACTTAAGATTGTCATTTGAAGAGTGTCTCCTAATGTACTATCATCTCCCTAGTTGTTTACAGACACAACTAAACGTCTTTTACAAATGTTGCAACATTGCTTTTCTTTAATGCTAGTAAGCATAAAGAATGGCTATTGCCTTACATATTTATGCATAAACGATCAAATAAGCAAAAGAAATAATTGTCACCATTTACTGTTTTTCTTGAAAGAAGTGCAACCTTATCATATCAATAAGCTGGTTAAACCTAGATCTGGAGAAGGCCTTGGTAAACAAATCAACATTTTGCTTATCAGTTTCTATTTGGACAAGGTCAATCAGATGTACTCATAGCAATCCCGTATAAAATGAAACCTTATCTCTATGTGTTTGGTTTTAGAGTGTTGTACGGGATTTTTAGTTATACAGATAGCAGCAGTATTATTGTCACACCCCGCTAAAGCGGAAACACGAGATGTAACAGTACAATGATTTCATAATCGAAAATTACAAAACATCACCGTTCAACGGTCTACATTGAGCACAATACATAGAGTCTTACAATATTCCCAAATACAAAAGTAATATCTGAATCGTACTAATACATTCCAAAAGACATAAATTCCGTACGCTAATAGAACATAAAATCAGATAGCAGGTTTGGCTTCAATTGTCAGATTGTGACAAGTTCCTGAAAAGCATGTAAAATACAGGTCAACTATGAAACATAGTTGGTGAGTACTCAGGTTTTATGAAAAGATAGACCTTCATTGAAGTTATTGAAGTTCAATGGAGATGTAAAACGTCATACGGGATTAGTAAAGTAAAATGTGTTCGGTGTCGAGCTCATAGGACGGAAATAATATTTGTTGTTCATGTGTATACAAGTCTTGACGATAGATAAGTGTAGTATAAGAGTGATTTAGTATGTAAGACTCATTTGCTAACATTTTATAGATTCAAGTAAAGTTCGTAAAATGATGGTTTTTATTTTATTAATGTCAAAACGTTCATATTTTAGATGGTTCAAATCGCCTTAAGGCCATGCCTATGATCGTCAAGACCGCCACGACTTACCCTTTAAATACTATGATTTTGATTCAATGAATCTCCAAGAATGAGTGTTTTTAATTGACAACATCAGAGTAAGGTTCAAATCATTGTGTTTATGATTTTCAATGAGAAACTGTTTCAAATATCTAAGTCATCCTAGAACTCGTGTCACAAGTTGGTAGTTTCAAAGAAGACATCAGAACGTCATGCGTTGTGAAATCATTGTTTTAATACATTATGGTTTATAAAGTCCATGATTAATTATGCTTGAATCCACAACCAAACCTACAACCGATAAACCCTTGCCCCAAATAGTGATGCCCTATCGTTGGCATTTAGGATGATGGAATGCACTCACGTGGCCGCGTGAGTGGGGAGGTGGTCTCGCTCCCAAATAGTACTATTCATATGCATCATTTGGCTCATATAGAGTTAATGGTCGTGTAGAGATACCGGGGACTTTAGGTACGATAGTAACCAAGCATATAATCATGTGGCATCAATAAGTATTCACAACATCGTAAATCAAGTATCATAAACATATTATTTGCAAGTAAATAAAATCATTCAAGTCATTCATGCATGCTTTTCACCCCAAAATATTGAATTAAAGCATTGAAATAGGGGCTGAGTACTCACAATCGTTAGTAAGCGTACGGAAAGGGTTGTAAAGCGCGATTCGACCAAAAGTGGCTCCTATCCAAGACCTACGAATACAAGGTTCCTAATTAGATTATTGACTAAGATGGCTTGTTAAGATTGCTTAGCTAGTTGTTTATGTTACAAAGTGCCGTTTGGGTTTGATTTGTCGTTGACGGTAAAAACTCGGGTTGTGATTAAAATAATGTAAACGCTTGAAAATAGATTCGAAAAATCACCAAACTTGGTATACAACATGGGAAATGATTCACAAATTTTCTGTGAAAATTTGGGAGTTTTTAGATTTACAGATTATTTTTAATCATTTCTTGACCAAAAGAGTGGGATAAATAGGAGAAAAATAGTAATTATTCTTGAAAAATTACGAAATTTTGACTAGATTAGTTTTAGGTCATTTCTAAGTTTGTGTAAAAATTTCATGCCATTTTGGGCTCTGGAACATTGGTTCCCAATCGTATGTGTTTTAGCAAATCGCACGTCGGAAAACATAACAAAACAATTCCAATCAGTGTTAAATTTTGAGGATAGTGTCATTTTATGTGGAAAATGACACAGTAATTTTCCCATATTTTTCTGATGTCAAAAAGTATTTTTCATGAATATTTGGCTTTCTAGAGACTTTATTTACATTAATTCTAGAAAAATACTTAAGCTTGTCCAAAAATTCTTATTTTTATTTTCAAGGTTCTTTTCAAGATATAGATACTGAGAAAAATCATCCTCAAATTTTAAACACGTTTTATCTATATTTTGTGAATTTTACATTCACCATACCACATCTTCCATGCATTTACAAGACTTAGATTATGCATGTTAATCATGCATTTACTAAAAATACTAAATCAACAGAATAAAATCCTATCTTTTTATAAAACTGAGATATGTGTGTTAGGAATATAAAATAATTTTCTCAAATGTTTTTGAATAGTGTAAGACCTCTAAAAAAAATATCAATACACCATGTTAACAGAAAAGTTACTGTTTGCGCACCAGTTTTGTTTGGTACGTTTGGGGGTCTTAAACTCAATGGATTTGAATGAGACCAGTGGGCTTTGAAAGGTAAGACATTGAACTAAATTCCAGAAGAAGAATCTAGATTTTTGGACCATTATTCACTGAGTTATGGTCGTCTCAAGTGAGGTCAAAAATCTGGACAGATTCATATAAGACAATAGCAATCTTTTTGGTGTGTTTCCACATCTCACGATTTTTAGACCTCATCTAATGATTGAGGCTTTGTCTTACATGCATGAATATGTACTTTTACAGAGATAAAAATATACTTTAACATAAAATAAGATTTAGACACGAAAGTGGTGCATGCAAGCCCAAAAATCGGGTTTTTGGCTCTTTTTCAAGAATATCACTTGCTTCCAAGTTCTAAATCTTATTTATTCCTTTAAATCTCTTATCTAACACATTCTTGGTGTTAAAATACATTCAAGATGTGTTAGATATGATTCTTAGTAGTTTAAACTTTTTATTCCAACTAGAACTAGTAAATAACATCAAAACACAAAGAAAAAGACGATTTTCGGTTTGTTTTCGGTTTGATCATGGGTTGCCCTTAGTTTTTGACACTTAAACAAGTGTAAGGGAACCTACAAACTAATAAACCTTTTATTGAGGGTTTTAGCCATGGAAAAGGGCATAAAATCCGTGTTTCTACTAGACTTAAAGTAAGAAACAATAAGAATGGAGACTAGAGATGATGATTATACCTTTAGAAGGTTGATTTAGATGGAAGAACACCTTCAAGATGAGATTATAAATTCAAAATATGGCTGGAAATTTGGAGAGTGTAGAGAGAATTAGTGTGTGTTTTCTTGAAAAGAAAGAGAGAAATGATGGTGAGTGTTGGGGAAGAGTGTGTGCAAGTAACAAGAAGTGGGGGAGTGGAATAGACGGGGGGGGGGGGGGGGGGGGGGGGCTGCATTTTAATTTTTTTTTTTATAAAATGTGTTATATAAAAGTCTCAAAGTTTATATAATTAATTTGTACTAGTTTTGTGAGTTTATAGATGTTTAATTGGGATTTCTTTGCGGTTTAATTCGAGTTACGAATCTTTATTTTTTTATAAGTTCATGACATTCATCATAATGTATTTATTTTACTTATAATGATTTTTGCGAATTAATTAATCGATTTACGGTTGTGATTACCGATTTACTGAAATTTTTCCGATTTTTGTGATATGATAAATATTTTGTGACGACTTATGAAATTTAATTTCATTTGTTTTCTTTGGCACTTTGTAACCTAATTTAATGTTCCTTAAAGACTTTAAAGTTCGCTAAGCAATCTTCTAAGACATTGCGCGATTTCAGTAACTTACGGACTAGGTACTTAAGGAGTCGAACCTAGAATTTTTCACTAGGATTTTAGGGTGCTATAAAAGAAATTAAAAGTACTAGGATTTTAATTGCGATGTTGACCTGAGATTTTGACGGTTGTCACAATTATCAATATATAAATGAGTCATAGTTAAGAGTAAACCGTAGTCACGAAGTTGGTGCTGAATCCACAAGATTTGTGAACAGCAACTGGCAGCAGCAATATATTCAGCTTCAGCTGTGGAGGTAGAAACTGTCGTTTGCTTATTGCATTGCCATGACACTAAACGTGAACCAAGAAACTGGCATCCTCCTGACGTTGACTTCTTATTGATGCTACAGCCACCATAATCAGAATCCGAGTATGCTGTGAGAGCAAAAGACTTCTCTGTTGGATACCATAGACCAAGAGTAGGTCTATGTTTAAGATACCCAAAAATTCGTTGAACCGCTTTCAAATGAGACACCTTAGGTTGAGATTGATATCTTGAACACATCGAAACAGCAAATACTATATCAGGTCGAGAGGTTGTAAGATACATTAAAGATCCAATCATCGACCGATATAGCTTTTCTTCACAGTTCGCTTCATCTTCAGCTGGTCCTAGATTGTGGTTTGTTTGAATGGGAGTGTCATACTCTCTACAATCATGCAACTTATAGCCTGTTAACATATCATTAACATACTTTGATTGATGAATGTAGGTGCCCTTCGTTGATTGATCGACTTGAACACCCAAAAAGAACTTTAGCTCCCCCATCGCACTCATTTCAAATTCAGACTTCATAATTTTCTCAAAGTCTCTACACAAAGATTCATTGGTTGAACCAAAAATGATATCATCTACATAGACTTGAACAAGCAATTGACTGTATTCAGTACGTTTGATAAAAAGAGTGTTGTCAATGTGACCACGTTCATAACCATTTTTAATCAAGTGCATTGCCAACCTTTCATACCACGCACGCGGAGCTTGATGAAGACCATAAAGGCCCTTATCCAACTTGCACACATAGTCTGGGTTGACTGAATCTTCAAAACCAGGAGGTTGCCTGACATATATTTCTTCAGCAACCTTACCATATAAAAACGCACTTTTGACATCCAGCTGATAGACACGAAACCCCTTAAATGTCGCATACGCTAAGAAGATGCGAATAGATTCCATTCTTGCAACAGGCGCAAAGACTTCATCATAATCCAAACCTTCTTGTTGTGTATATCCTTGAACCACTAGCCTAGCCTTATTACGAATCACAACTCCCCTATCATCACGTTTAACCCGAAACACCCAACGAGTTCCAATTGGGTGTACACCTTTTGGAAGTGGAACTAAATTCCAGACTTTCAGCTTCTCAAATTGTTGCAACTCTTCTTGCATTGCAGAAACCCAATGTGAATCCTTTATAGCCTCATCAATCTTTGTTGGCTCAACTTGGGATAAAAAGCATTCTTCAATTGTAGCCTTTAGACACGTAAGATCATCAGAATTAGATGGACCTTCAGAAGGATCTTCAGAAGTTTCATCCGTATGATCATTCGTTGGAGAAGGTTTAACTGTTTTGCTTCTAGTTAGAACACCTGCATTCACATCTCCAATAATATTCTCAATTGAATGATCCTTATGAATACGAGAGACAGGTATTGAATCAGGTGTGAGGTTTGTTTCCAAATTGTTTAGCTCAACCTCTTGAGCGAAGGAATCATCTTCATTCTCAGAAAGGATGTCATCAACAGTAGTAGGAGAAGATTCGGGCTGTTGATCTGCAGAAGAACTTTCGGGAACATCAGTAGACGAAGATGGTTGAAGATCAGTAGCATCAGGAGTAGAAGACGGTGTGGATGAAGAGTTATCCGGATAAAGATGCAAGCCATGAAGAAGCGTAACAACTTGATCCACTTCATTGAATTTCGGAAGATTGAATGAGTTAACAAGATTGTCATACTCAAACAGCCAATCAGGACCTTTTTCTTTAGGAGACTCCGTGTACTTTAAACATTTTACTTCAAAATGTTCTTCAATCTTTCCTGTTTCCTTGTTGAAAACTCTTTTGTTAGGAGAATTAACCGAATACCCAAGAAATGGCCCATCAAAAGCTTTTTCACCGAATTTTGAAACTTTGTCTTTTGTAATTAAAATGGTGCATGGACATCCAAAGGGCTCCAAAAACTTTAAATTTGGATTTCGGTTATTCAACAATTCATAACACGTTTTGTTCTTCTTCTTGTTCATCAGAACACGGTTTAATACATAGCATGCCGTGTTAACTGCCTCTGCCCAAAACGTAATCGGCAAGTGTGAATCAGACAGCATAGAACGGGCGGTTTCAATGATTGTTCTAGTCTTTCTCTCCGCTACACCATTCTGTTGTGGAGTTGTTGCTGCACTAAATTGATGAACAATTCCTTTGCGTAGACAATATAATTCAAGAATTTTGTTCTTGAATTCCGTTCCGTTATCAATACGTATCTTCTTTATCTTCAAGTTGCACAGATTCTCAAGTCTATCGAACAGATAGGTCAGTATATCAGGTGTTTCATCCTTTGTACGCAAGAAGTAAACCCATGAGAAGCGAGAGTAGTCATCAGTTACTACCAAACAATAAGATTTACCTCCAATGCTCTTCGTACTTACAGGTCCGAACAAGTCCATGTGAAGTAATTCCAATGGAGATTCAATGGAATTAACTTGCTTAGACTTGTGAAACTTCTTGTGTTGTTTTCCTTTCAAACACGAAACACAATCGTCTTCCAAAGCAAAGGATTGCAACATATCCCCCATTATATGGTTTAACATCAGAGAGAAGGGAGATATTGCCTGTCATATGTCGTGAACAGCCACTGTCAACATACCACTTGCTATTCAGCACCTTTGACTGTCACAACACAAAGAAAAGATTGTTAGTTTGAAATGGAGACCCAAGCCTTGACAGACTTGGGTACTCCTGAGACTTCATCGATTATTACCACATCAGTTAAAACCTTGTTTTTTAGTAAATCATTACTTTTTATTGATGTGATAACTTCAGATGACACATTATTCCTTACACTTTTCTTTTTCCAAACTTTCTAAAAAAAAATTGGTTGCTTATTAATAACATCAACCTTTCGAACCATTGGTTGAGTAGGTGTAATGTTATTAACTTTTGAAATCGGAACATTTCGAGATAATCCAGATTGTTTTGACTTTTGAAAGTTTCTATTTTTAGCATGACGTGGATCATTTCGTGATGCCCATTTTCTAGCAAGCACCGAACACTGATTAATGAGATGACGCTGCTTCTTACAGTAGAAACATGATCGTCTCTCTCGGAAAGTTTGATCATTACTCAATAGTGGTTTTGGTGAAAGAGGAACCCTACGAGGCCCAGATACATTTACTGCACATGAACACTTATGCGAACATGATGGAGTAAACATATTTGCAGTTGAGGTAATCTTTGAAGAAGGATTTTTAATTGAAACTTTACTATTTTGAATATTCTCCTCTAGTTTGATTTTTAAATCCTTGATTACTGGTTTGTTTTTAGAAAACATTCCACCTCTACCCTCGTTCGTAAAGATGAAATTTTCAAGTTTGAGGTTATTCTTCTCAACTTTCTGTGTAACCTCGTGAGTTACATCCTCCACCTCTACCACCTCTTCAACATTTGTTGAAAGTGCAAACATGATTGGTTCAAATTTAGGCTTAATTGGCTCAACCTTCTTGTTATTTGAACTCAGAGCTTTAGGCAACTCAGGTCGCTTGTCATCAACAGCCTTAACAATAACTGGTTTCACCACAGGATTTGTATCCTTCTTGAGGACAGAAGGTACAAAGTCTTTAATTTCGTCCTGCGAAAGACTGGGCTGATTCAAATTTGAGGGAGGAGGTTGGTTGTGATAAACAATTCCTGCCTTACTCTTCGTATCAGTCCGTTGATTTTGCAGAATGTCAGAAAAGACCATAGTAGATGTGGAGATATTTGCAAGTCTTCGTTTTAAATCAATATTTTCAGATTGAGTTTCAGCAAGTTCCTTTTTAAGATGTGAAATGAGTTTTAAATAACTGTCAATTTCATCTTGTTTGTTAAAAATCATTGCCTTTAACTCTTTCTTTTCGTCAATAAGGTTTTTCTGATTTACAGTAAAGACTTTTTTGTTATCTTTTAAAACTTTGTTTGCTTCAATAAGATTGGTTAGATCTGTATTCAAGCGATCATTATCTACTATGAACCTGTTGATTTTACCAGTTAGTGTGATACAGGAATTACAATTAAACGAATCAAAGTCTACCTCATTTTGAATATCCGCCATAAGAGCTACGTTATCTTGATCGTCCATAGCAGAAAAATCATAAGCTTCTTCATCCATCAGAAGAGCTGCCTTGGCGACTTCATTCTCTTTCTTGAAAGTAGAAGGTTTTGTAAATCCAGTAGACGGTTGTCTACCTTTCTCACATTCTCTAGCAAAATGTCCCAGATTTTGACACTTGAAGCATCTAATCTTGGACTTATCGAAACCCATGCTAGTTTTATCAGTGACGTCTTCAAGAGATTTCTTTCATGTTCTCTTCAAATAGGTTTTCGTTCTTCTGGTAAGCATAGCCATGTTCCAACGAAGATCCACTCTTTCTAGTTCATCAGGATCAACTTGTGCAAAGTCTTCATCAGTGAGATCTACCGAGCTAATCCTCTTTGATAAAAAATCATCATATGATGATAAAAATGCATTGAAGATTACTGCATGCCCATTGTGTGATGCAGTAGCAGAGGAAGATGGTTGAGCAGTGAAAGAAGAGAATGTTCCACCTGAATTATTATCAAACGAGTAATTAGGTTTAGATACAGCAGTAGAAGGTCCAGATAAAAGAGCTGTACTTCCATATCCAAAACTACTAGTATCAGGAAGCAAAGAACTGGATCTTGTGCTTTTCTTTTGGATATCCAAAGCACATGTTTCTAATTTTCCAATAAGTTGATCCAAAGTCATTGCCAATACGTCTGGATCATTCTCTATCATTAGCACTCTAGTTTCCCAGTGAGGAGGTAGAGCATTAAGCAGTTTCTTGTTAACCTCATTAGAGCTGAATTTGTATCCACCCTCAGTCAGCTCATTCACTAGACGTGAATATCTAAGAACAAGTCCTTAACCGTCTTGTTCTTCTGGATGTCAAACAGATCATACTGTTTCTTCACTAACTCCAGCTTGCTTTGCTTGTATTCAGTAGTACCTCCACATCTTTCAGCTATACCATTCCACAAATCATAAGCTATGTCGTGTTGTTTAAACATCTTCATAGCATCGGCAGGTAGAGACATGGTTATAGCAGAGTGAGTTTTTCGTTCACATTCCCATGCCTTGCGTTCTTCAGCCGTCATTGAACGAATAGGTTTTGGAGGAGGTATACCCACATGTTCTCCACTTACAACCGGTCGAACATATCGCTCGATCAATGGTATCTCCATTTCAGGATCAGTAAAAGCAACAAAAGATAAAAATCTACCACGCCATTCAGAATACTCCATTCCAGGTGCAAAGAATGGAGGTTTGTTTGCGCTACCAACCTCAGCATTGTGTTTTAACATAGCACTAAAAGCTTGTAAAGTAGACATTTTAATATGTATTAAATAGGATAAAACTTTGTTTTATTTTAAAATTTTGATTTAAAACAGTTATAACGATATTGATGATATCGCTAAGATGCTGATGATTGAGCGATATTGCTGATATCGCTATCAATATCGCTAGTTAAAGCGCAAATCAAAATTAGAATAATAAAGGTGATATCACAGGTAATATTGATGCTAATATCGCTAAAATTAATTAGGTGATATCGCTAAGTAATATCTCTAGTAATATCGCTAGAGATATCGCTCAAATTAATGAGTTCAGATAAGGTAATATCGCTAAAACCCTAGAGGCGATATTATGGTAATATCGCTTCTAATATCGCTAAAACGGCTATAAACCCTAAAAATACGAATATTAACGATTTAATCAAATTTTAAGGCTGCAAATGACGAACACAAATCCAGAAAACACAGAAAAACACTAGTTAAACAGATTTAAGACTATTAATCAATTAATCTATATGAAAACTAGTTATTCAGCGTTTTTAACGTACTAAATATTGATTCAATAACCACTAATCCAATGGATAAATTGCTCTGATACCAATTGTAGGATCGTCTAAAATGACAGAATACATGCAAATCAACGTTCAACGACTAATGAGCGGAAATCAATAGCTAAACACAAGTACGTTTTTAATCACAAGCACAAACAATATTGTATTAAGAATTATAATCAATGAACGAATACAATACTCACCACAGAAGCAGAAAACACAGCCAAAAGCTCTTCTGGAAATCGTCAAGTTCAACAATGCTAACAACTGAAACCCTAAGCGCATATTTATAGGTAACTAATCAGCTACATAGCGATATTGGTGATATCGCCTATGCGATATTGTCAATATCGCCTAAGCAATCTTGCCAATGTCGCCTAATACAGAATGTAACTAATTAATTACAACTCAAAACCTAGACCAAGTGACAGACACACTAATGTACTGTAACATCCTCCCCAATAGCCTAGTATTTTTAGGTAAATTTACTTTATTTATTTACTTTATTTAATTGAGTCGAATTATATGAAATGTTTGAATGTAAAATTGTTAGAAATGATAAAATTGGAATTACGGTACTTTTAGTTTAAAATACGGATTAGCCTAACTATTAGAACTAATACAATCGTGTGCTAGATTAATGATAATAATACATCGTAGTATACGTAATTATATATATATAAACCCAAAATCTGGAAATTAATCCTCATTTCATCACCATCTTCATCTCACACTAGAAACACCAAGAACACACACTAAAACACACACTTGCAAAATTGAAGCTCAAATCAAGCCCACAACATCCCCAAATTGTGCCATTAGATTCGGAATTCATAGAAGATCATTTCTACAACTCATTTCAGTGGATTAAATCAGATTAAGGTTAGTTTTGATTAGTTTTTAGTTTTTTTTCTAAAATGAGAGAAAAGTTAGTGATTTGATGAAATTATGTGTTTTTATGTTAAATTGATGAATTTCGAGTGTTTGTTTATGTGTTTACTAAGTGTTAGAACGTTTAGTTGGTGAAAAACGCTGTTAAGATTGAGATTTGAGAATTTTTGGTAAAATCAGCCCAGTTTTCTGCAAAAACGCAGATGAACTGGTTTAGGCGATATTGGTAATATCGCCACCAATATCGCAGGTAATATCGCGATTAATTTCGCTTGCAATTTGATGAAATTCGCATGGTCACTCGGAATCGATCAAGTAATCAAGACTATGTACCATAGCCCTGTAAGTTTTTTTTGGCCTTTCGGGGTCGTCTTGGGCTTCAAAATGGCATTTTTCAGTTTGTAAATGACGTTCCGGGATTTTCGAGTTTCGTTCCAGATTGAACTCTTATTTCCTTAGACTTCGGGGAATTACCGGCTTGTAAGAATGTGCTATTATGATGATTTAAACTTGATAAATGTTTATTATCTAGATACTATGCGTTGAGATATGTTATTCGCTTACGAAATGAGTTACTAACTCATTATCTGTTGTATTCTCAGATCAGTCGAAGACTCAGTAATATTAGAATTCTGAGAGGTGGATAGTAGCAGACAGGTGAGTGGATCTGCAACTCATAATTTGAGTTAGTTGTAATGGTGTGATTACAACAAGTAACGTAAACCTTGATTGACTGTTTAGTCTGAGTTGTGATTGTGTATACCTACTTGTTATGCATATGTGGCCTTCGGGCATCTGTGTTATTCAGAGGTCAATTGCGATTGGACTTGGTTACTACTGTGTTCAACACAGGTTCCGGATACATGTGTTGTCGCTGGAAACTGTGTTGTTGTGTTGTAGTGCCAAGTTATCGGCCTATTCTGTATGGGCCTTTACAGATTGTGGTAAGTGTTACTGTGGGCCACCGCGGCTGTAGGGTTCCGCAGTAACCGCCGATCCTCTTGAGTTTATGTGTTTACTGTGCTTAATGTAAACAGATTGTTATGCTGAATTGAATTGTTAGTTGTACATTTATTCACTTAGCTTTGTGCTAATCCCACCACTTCCCTTCCTGCAGGTTATGCTTGTCTTTTGTGGGTTGGGCAGGAAGATGGTTTTGAAGAATGTTTGACACGTGCTCTAACTCTGATATATTTATGAATGTTTTGTAAATTAATATGTACATGGATTTTGTATAACAATTATAAGTGTTTTGTTTCGTAAATAGTTAAATGTTATAAATTCGCGAAATTTTATGGTCTTTTCTGTAATATAAAATATAATATTATTTTATCCATCGCTTCCGAGTCAAATGACAGATTTAACCCTATCTTAATTTAAGGGGTGTTACATGTACCAACACACTCGCTGTTTCAAACCTCCTTTGAAGTCCTTCAATAGACTTCGAGTTCCTGTCATGTGTCTTGAGCAACAGCTGTCAACGTACCACTAGCTATCTCCGTTCATAGTATGCTCCTGCACATGACATTTGTACACAATTAATCATCAAGAGGGACCCAAGCCATTACGGTCTTGGTTTGTCCCTTATCATCTACAAACTTTAATTCTTTAAAGTAACCATCCTTCCCATTAGGAGCTTTGGTCACTCTCGAAGAAGTTTGAGCTTGTTGATAATCGGTGGTCTTGGGTCTATGAGGTGAATGAGATCCAAACCTCCCTGACACATACCCTTGGGATTGTCCTTGGTTACGATTATAGTTATACCCGTAGTTAATCCCATGTGTACGTGAAGTAGAATGTAAGTCTCTAGATCTTGGTTAGCGATAACGAATTATCTTTTAGGTATTGAGGTGCGGAATCCCTCAATACTTAAGGTTTATTGCTTATATAACTTTGCAATTAATTAACAAGCTTCGTTTTGATATTAACTAGTGTTAAACAATCAAAACCGAGCCTATTCAATAAATGCTTTTATATCTGCACAGATTTCGAGGAGAGAATACTTAAATATTTGGTGAGTATAATAAATGGCACGGATTTCTAGATCTCTTTAATTTTAGGCAGCATTAAATTATTTATATCTGGTTCAACTCGCAGGCCATGGGCTTTGCGAGTTGACTCAACTCGCAGCCCATGGGCCTGCGAGTCCAGATTTATTGCGAGCCCAGATCTCAACTCGCAGCTGAGAGCTGCGAGTCCAGATTGGACTGCGAGTTGAGATCTCAACTCGCAAGTCTGTTGACCTGCGAGTTGACTTCTCAATTCGCGATTCAGACTTTAACTTAAAATCGATATTTGTCTAATAACATTTAACAAATAATAATAACAAGTTAATATCATATATTTACAAGTCTAAACCAATTTATACAAGTTTGACACTAGTCCTATTACAAGCTAGATCTGTTGTCACAGTAATATGTCCCAACAGACTCCCCCTTGACAATAGCTCTAGCGTCGTTGTCTTCAACTTTGTCTTTGGTCTTTACTTGTAAATACTACTACCCATATGAATCTTCATTCTAACACAAGTCTTCACCATTAATTGATAATCTCTTGCAAGATCACCCCATGCTTCAGTCGTCAAGATCCTGTTTTCGTTTAACTTCAACAGGTCCTTCTTCGACAGATTCATCAGGTGTCGATGGTCATAGACTGTTAGAATTACTCTTTCTCCTCCTTCGACTTCTTCATCAGCTTCAACCATGACAGCTTCACCAGTCTCTGAGTCCACGTGCCAGTTCAGAAGAGTTCCCAGAATATTCTGTGGCATTGTCTTCAGTGGTATCTGTTGTATGCACTTGACAGCTGGATAAGTTTTCTTCCTTAATCTTCGGCCAGTTCTCTGACTTCGTTCCTTTAATTTGATCGTCTTTCCGACTCTTGGCTTAATCTTCTCAAACTTCATTGATCTACCCTCAGTCCGAATGATTCTCTCAACATAAGTTGCGTAGGGATCATTACTGGGATTTATCAGTTCTAAGCGTGCCAAGTCTCGAATTTCAAATCGAGGAAGCGAACTGAATACTTTAAGCTTCTTATCAAAATATTGAACTCCGTCAAACCTTTTGATAGCGAAAAGTTTCAAGTCAGAATCAAAATACCAGCCGATGATCCCCTTCCTTGGAACTTTCTTTCCATTTATATCTACTTCAGACATCCCAACCTTTTGCTTTCTCCTTTTCAGAGGTCTAAACATGGGATTATTTATGAGTTTTTCTGGAAGGTCATCTTCTGATTCAGAACTGGTTGATTCATCTAGATTTTCATCTAAATCAACAACCCTTTCTCCATCTTCTTCCTAGATGACCACTTTAGTTGTAGATGGGCTTACAATGTGTTCAACAACATCAGCGTCAAGATCTGCACACTCGTCTGCCCCATCATTAACAATGAAAGTCCAATCTTCAGGAGGTACAAACTCTCCTTCTTCAAGGTCAAAGTCAATGTCCTCATCTAATTCATCTGGCATGTCGCCTTCAGAATCTGATAAGTCCACCATCTCAAGACCTATAGACATTTATACACAAATATATTAATATCATAAGTTCTTTCATTGATTTCCCTGAATCAATCTAAGATTTTCCTTATTAATCCCTTTGTGTATTCAAACTATATTATATGTACTTATTCAAATCTTTCATTGATTATCATAATCAATCTAAAATTTGAATAAGTCTTATAATATACGAACATTATATATTATATGATCTTATAACTCTTTTATCGAACAATGTCAATCTAGAATTACAAAAGACTTATAATATACAAACATTCATCATTTTAGAATTATAACATTTAAACATTAATATTTTACATATTCAAGTTCAAACATCTTAATTACAAAATGATTCAAAGTTACAATGTATTAATAATTACAATCAGTCTATATTAATACAAGTGTCACCTTCTTCAGCTCCACCCTTCGCAGTACCAGCACCAGCTCCACTACCACTTGCTTCAGCAGACTCCCCCTGAAATGTAGTCTGCTGACCAGTCGTTGAAGGACCAGCCAGCTCACTTTCCTTTTCAGCTGAGGGATCATCGTCTTCATCATTCTTCTTTTTCTTCGCAAGCTCATCTTCTTTACAAGACTCTTGATATATCAATACCTCCCCTTGAGATGGCTTGTCCTTCAGAAGGCTGATGACCAGGCGATCAAGTCTGTCAATTTGTCTTTGCTTATCAGCTACATCATCTATCAGATTGTTATTCGTCTTGATGAGCAGTGAATAGGCATCATTCTGATTAGTCATGTTATCAGACATAGACAGCATTTGAGAAATCAAGAATTTGACGGTTTCTTCCAACTCTCGAACTCTGGACTCTAAGCTATTAATACGATCAGAATCAGTCGCAGAGGAGGTGGATGGAGCAGCAGTAGTGGTGGTTGGTGGCGTGGGAGCGGGCGGTTGCATTTTCTTCGCTATCTCGGTAGCAACATCGGTTAATAGACGCGCCGCAACCCTGCTAGATTTGGTGGTTGGATGCGAAGACGGGCGAACCAAAGCAGCAATCATTTCAGCCTCTGAGGGCGTAGAACTTGATTGTAGATGAGCTGCAGAGGTTGAAGCTGTTTGTCTGAGCAGCTTGCGAGGTCGAGTAATAAGCACCTCCTCCTCTTCTTCTTCATCCTCATCTTCATCAACCAAAACAAAATCGGGATCTTGATCAACGGCTTTCCTCTTTAATTTCAGCGCCGGATCCATAATCAGTCTTGATCCTTTTCGAATCATCCCTTCTGGAATCCCAGAGACAAACCCAGGAGGTCCAGAGTCATCATCATCATCATCAGAATCATATTCAGAACCCGGAGCAGCTTCTTCATCTCTTCCTGATGGTCCAGTAGCATCAGGTGCCTCTGTGGATGGTTCTTCAAACCTTGGTGCCTCAGCAACATACTGATCCACATCCTGCATGATGGGATCATTGGCATCATCGTTCTCAGCCAGTACTTGCTGCACCACTTCAGTTGCAATGTCAACATTAACTTGTTGCTCTTGCTGATTTGCTTGAATAAGAACCTCCTCAATCAGTTCTTGTGGCTCAGGAGCACCCTCGGCCACATCAACATCTAGCCAACCATGATTTGGTGGTGTCACATAATCGGGATGGATCAAGAACCCAAACAGCTCTGTCGGCTGTGGTTGCATCTCAAACCTCCTTGAGGTGTGCATAAACATGGCATTGTAAGCCCTCAGCCCGATGGTATCAACTTTTAAATCGGCTTGAAAGTCTGGCAAGTCAGGAATCGAAGCCCGAATGATAAGCATACAAAATCTGGGATATAGCATAAACTGAGACCTGACACCTCCCAAGATTTGTCTAACAAATTCTCCAAAAACATAGTCTGAAAAACTGTATGGTTTATTGTAAACCAGTGACAGTGCAGCCGATAATAGAGAAGAGCTAAGCTCATCATATCCTCCTTTCTTTGGCCCAAAGATCGTGACCAAGACATGGAGTAAAAATCTCCATTCTCCGAACACGAGGGCTTTCAGAAACTGACGGCCTCTCTTGGGTCCAACATACCCCATACGTCCTAAAGCTCCCTCGATAAAGTCCAACGGAAACTCAGTTGGTCCATCTTCCTGCTCCACAGTTCCCAACTGTAAAATGTTCCTAAGATCTGAAGCAGAAAAGATAACCGGACGATCATTTATCCTTGTTTGGATGACCGGAGGATTCACCGATGTATCATATACAATATTTGCCCAGAACTGGGTTAGTATATCTCGTGATAGGGCAGGTGACTAGGTGATAGCATATCGAATCCTCGATCGTGCCAGATAAGAAAGAACCCGAGTCAATCTAGATGCACCACGGGCATCTACGTCTAAATCGACCAGAACATTATGATGTCCAACGAATTGTCGAGCCATATCTGTAATATCAAAGATCACACAAATGTTAGACAATTAGTTTAACAAATATTGAGAGACTTATATAATCTACGAACTACAATTGAACTATTAAGTTAAGAAACTTAATTAACAATTATAGTCGTTCATTATATATAAATTCAATAAATCTAATGTTCGAATGTTCGTTTAAAGGTAATACAGCTTATTACTCAAAGTCGTAAGCCTTATAACCATTTAAAGTGTACAATTTTACGTGTTTTCATTTAAGTCTACACGTCTAATTGTTAACTAATTTATAACTCTTAATTAATAAAAAATCTAGAGTTCGTAAATTAAATTAAATTACAAATTAAAAAGAATTTCAACTCGCAAGCAGTTCAACTCGCAGAGTCAACATAAGTCAACTCGCAAGTTCAACTCGCAGGTCAACATAAGTCAACTCCCAAGTTCAACTCGCAGGTCAACATAAGTCAACTCGCAAGTTCAACTCGCAGGTTCAACTCGCAAGTCAGACTAGCAAGTCAACTCGCAGGTTGGACTCGCAAGTCAACTCGCAAGGTTGACTCGCAGGTCAACTCGCAAGTCAGACTTGCAAGTCAATTCGCAGGTTGGACTCGCAGGTCAACCTTCAAAGTGGACTCGCAAGAGCGGGCTGCGAGTTGAGTCTGGATCTCAACTCGCAGCATGAACAGCCATGATGACATTACCTTTTAAACTTAATTTTGTTAAGTTTTAACACAATCAGGTTATGCCATAATTTCAATATACTCTAATTAACATAAACCCGAAGATTCTTGTTAATTTAAGCCTTATTTCATTGAATTTTGTAATTTAAAAACCAAAACCCTCATTTTTTATAAAAATGCCGATTTTGAATTAAATACGCAGTGAAATTCCTTGAAATATACCTTAAAATGTTCACAAACTCAAAATGTATAATATCTAAGAGCTGAAAAGTCCGATCCTCAAACAAAAATTTTAAAAATGAAATAGAAAAGGTCTCGGTTCGCAAGGGGATTTGGGTTCGCAAGAAAGTGTGGGTTCGCAGGACTTTTGTCTTGTGAACTCGCAACCCTTTTATACTTACTGAACTCGGCTCGCAGAACTCAACTCGCAGAGTTGAGTTCAACTTGCAGCCTTGTCAACTCGCAGCACTATTCTCAGTTTGCAATTTTTGTCCAAAAATTACATTTTAATTATAAAACGTAATTTTTAAGTCCAAAACGCGTACAAGTCTAAAATCTGAGGATCTTTCACCTGTTTTTCTTATGGAATAGCGAACAAGTTTAAAATAAGATATTTTTCACTTGTCTTTCTTGGAAAAAGTGCACAAGTCTAAAATAAAATATTTTTCACGTATCTTGCTTGGAAAAAGCACACAAGTCTAAAATCTGAGGATCTTTCACTTGTGATGCAATAATACGAACAATAGAAACATAAGAAAAATAATAATAATAATAAAAAATAAAAAATAAAAATAAAAAAAAAAATAAAAATAAAAAAAGAAATAAGATAAAATGAAATAAATAAACGTACAATGATTCATAATAAACATTGGTATCAAGTACCCTTGCATTAATGAAATACTTTGACTAAAATAAAATTACAATAAAATAAAGTAAATTAAATCCTAATCGAGGGCATTAAGAAATTTATCGACAGTGGGATCATATCAGAAGGAAACAGCTGAACCAAATGATGAGTAAAAAGTCTAAGAAGATTGTTAGTATGCAAACCTAATGAAATTCACAATAAGTTACATAAGAACTCACAACTTAACCATTTATCAACTTACATTTATAAGAGTATAACTTGGTTACCTATTTCCACAAAATATAATATTCACATCAAAATGAAGTGATTTAAATATCATAGACAGTTCAAGGTGATTACCGGTATTATAATCCATATAAACAAAGTCTACACTGATTTCCAAGCAAACCTTTTATTGTTTGTATGTGTATTACCTAATGTGATTCAAAAATGACATACTGAGAAATCAAGGATAACACATAACACCGTATCTTTCTCTTTCAAGGTAGAGGACACTAAATAATGTTCTTTGCGAAGCATATGACATACTCTAGAGTAAATTTAAAGTGACAAATATCAAACTTGTTTTGTAGATACTAGTGGTTCTAGTTCTGTACTTAGTACAACAAAAGATCCCTTAGTATAGACAAACCAAGCTTGAAACTATTAGCAAAACTAAAGGAGTCAGGTCTGTACTTAGTACAATAAAGACACCAGTAATTTCACTAACAGCCATAATTCTTATTATTTGTCTTGACATAGTTTCATAGATTCTTGATAACAGTGTATGGTCAGACTATCTTTCATCAATTAAGACTTATGTCATACGTCATATAGTAAATCACACGAGATAACACACAGAAGATTTATAGCTTATTATATGCTCAGAAATCAAAGCAGAAATTGCCTACCAGTACATCATATAATGAAGCTGTCTAGATCTAAAGTTTTTCAAGCAAATTATATCGTGTGGAGAGAGGAGTATACTAAAATAAAGATAAGTGAAAGCCTGGTTTTAAAGATGTAAAGTTCATATAACAAATTTGAATCTACTAACACATCTAACTTAAGACTTTTACCTACATTTATTAAGCCAATTCCTCTAATTTACTATCATTTCCCAGTTGATAAAGACTTAACCTTTATCAGAGGCGATTCCCCAACGGTAACAAGCAAATGAATGCTATACGCCTAACCCCCTTTTCCTTTTTTTTTTTTTTAAAAAAAAAATAAGCATAAACTAATAATATATAAACGACTAATTATTACAAATCAACTCTATGGAAGACTAATCCTCTGGATTTCTCATTCCATTTAGTTGCACCAATTTCTCGAATCGAGCTCTGTCGAACGCTTTGGTGTATAAGTCTGCTAAATTATCCACAGATGGAACCTTAGCTAACTTTATCAGGTTCTTCTCAGCACAGTCTCTAATAAAGTGATGTCGAATATCAATATGTTTAGTTTTACTGTGCTTGACCGGATTATTGGTTATTGAGATCGTTGATTCATTATCAATCATCATAGGAGTATTTGTTATGCTCAACCCATAATCAAGCAATTGTTGTTGTATCCATAGAACTTGGGAACAACAGCTGCCAGCTGCAACATACTCAGCTTCACATGTAGAAATGGCTACTGATGTTTGCTTCTTGCATTGCCAAGAGACCAGTCTACCTCCTAGGAATTGACATCCACCGGTTGTAGACTTTCTATTCTGATTGCACCCTCCGTAATCAGAATCAGTGTAAGCCACAAAATCTAAGTCTCCATCAATCGGATACCAAAGTCCCAGCTTCGGTTTCCCTTTGAGGTAACGAAGAATTCGTTTTACTGCTTGCATGTGAGATTCTTTAGGAGTAGCTTGATATCTTGCGCAGACACATACTGCAAACATTATATCAGGCCTTGATGCTGTAAGATACATTAGTGATCCAATCATGGCCCTGTAAAGAGTAGGATCCACGTCTCTATCACTCGATGTATCTGGACCAATACCATGGGCTTCCGGAGTAGGAGTATGAAAAATTCTTGATTCTTCCATCTTGAATCGTTCTAGAAGCTCATTAGTATACTTAGTCTGATGAATGAAATATCCATCTTTCTTTTGATCGACTTGTAATCCTAAGAAAAATGTCAATTCACCCATTGCTGACATCTCAAACTTGTTCTTCATAACCTTTTCAAATTCACTACACATCCTTTCGTCAGATGACCCAAAGATGATATCGTCAACATATACTTGAACAAGTAGAAAGTCTCTTCTTTTCCATTTCACAAAGAGTGTACTGTCAATTCTTCCTCTTGTGAATCCATTCTCAAGAAGATAAGTGGACAGTGTCTCATACCACGCTCTCGGAGCTTGATGTAATCCATATAGAGCCTTATCGAGACGATATACTCTATCTGGATACTTTGGATCAGTAAATCCCGGTGGTTGAGAAACATACACCGTTTCTTTGACTTTGCCATATAAGAAGGCACTTTTAACATCCAGCTGAAATACTTTTATTTTCTTAGAGGCTGCAAATGCTAAGAATAACCTAATTGCTTCAAGCCTAGCCACAGGCGCAAACACTTCATTGTAATCAATCCCCTCTTGTTGATTGAAACCTTGGACAACTAGACGAGCTTTATTGCGAATCACGATTCCTCGATCGTCTTTCTTGCACTTAAATACCCATCTAGTTCCAATTGGATATTCTCCAACAGGTAAGTCAACCAACTCCCAAACTTGCAATTTTGTGAACTGAGACAGTTCTTCCTGCATTGCCTCGACCCACGAATTTTCCTTCAAAGCTATCTGAACATTCTTAGGTTCAATTTGTGAGATAAAGCATGAATATAGACATAGATTTGAGATCCCTGTCTCGTTCATTTCAGCATACAAGCTTGAATGAGTGGATGTACTAGCTTTAGATTGATTTCGAGTCAGAACAGGAGAATTTGGATCACCGATGATATTATCAATTGGATGACTCCTATTAATTCTTGTTGAAGTAACAGGTTCAACTGGAATATCATCCTGTAAGTTGGCACCAATTTCCTCCAAAGGTGGTATACCTTCATTAGTAGTTGATATCCTTAATTGTCTCAGAGGAGTAAGAACATCATCCATAATCCTTTGAGAAGCAATTTCTGGATCTTCACTCTCTAGAGGTATATCATCTTGAGGTTGTTGTGACTCGATAGGGGGGACCACATTAGTATCGACAATATTCCTAGCATCAGACGTTTGAGCACTCGATGAAGGAGTGGGATCTTCATCTCCTGACAATAAATGCTCAGGAGTATCTGAGTTACTGACATAGTCACTGATAGGGACTTTAAATGACTTGAAGAGATCTGAATAGTCAAACTGCCAATCCAATCCCTTATGTGAGTCATGTGTATAGCTCGTAACTTCGATATTATAAACTATTTCAACACGTCCCGAATTTTTATTGAAGGCCCTTTTGTTTGGTGAGTTAGGCATGTAACCTAGGAAGTATCCTTCGTCAGCCTTCTCACCAAATTTAGGTTGATGACTTGATTTCAACAACGTACATGAAACTCCAAAGGGTTCAAACCCTTTTAAGTTCGGTTTCTTTTTGTTTAAAAGCTCATAACACGTCTTGTTTTGCTTTTTAACCGTAAGAACCCGATTGAGAACATGACATGCTGTATTCACTGCTTCTGCCCAAAATATGACCGGAAGCCTTGAATCTGCAAGCATTGTTCTCGCTGCTTCAATTAGAGTTCTATTCTTCCTTTCAGCAACACCATTTTGTTGAGGTTCATATGGTGCACTGAATTGATGTTGAATGCCTTTGCTTAAGCAATATACATTCAATGTAGAATTCTTGAACTCGGTCCCATTGTCACTACGAATTCTCTTAACATCTTCCTCAATCCCCTTAACTTCAACAAGAATTAATAGGTGCAACATATCCGTTTTTAACATCTACCTCAGCTGTAGGTGCAACATATCCGTTTTTAATACACAGCCAAATAGTGATGTCGTGGAATCTACAGTAACTTTCAAATCTGTCTTTCCACCCATAATAGTCCTCAAGTCTAAGTAGCTTCGGTGGAACATTAGATTTTCCAACCTCGTGTTCCATCTCGATCATTCGGCTTAAATCAGACATTTTAAAGTGAAAAATTAAGTTATATTGCGAATTCAATAATCTCAACTCGCAACTAAACTCAGTTCGCAGGAAATGTCAGTTCGCAGAAGTCTCAGCTAGCAAAAATCTCAGTTCGCAAGTAAGATTCGGCTCGCAGAGAATCTCAGTTCGCAAGTCAATCTCAACTCGCAGAGAATCTCAGTTCGCAAGTCAATCTCAACTCGCAGAGAATCTCAACTCGCAGAGAATCTCAGCTCGCACGAACTCAGTTCGCAGGGGAACTCGGTTCGCAGAAACTCAACTCGGTTCGCAGAAATCTCAGCTCGCAAAGGAACTCAGTTCGCAATGGAACTCGGTTCGCAGCTGAATTTCAAGTCGCAGAAACCCTAATCTCAACTCGCAAATAACAGTAACCCTAATCTCAACTCGCAAAACGGCGCCTCGAAATCTGGGAACTGAAACTTTTTGGTATTTTACGAATAAATCCGTAGATTTGATTCGAAAAACGACCCTAAAGATGTTATATAACCAAAAACCTTGTAACCACAACGTTTCTAAGCCTGAAAGCTCTGATACCAATTGTAAGTCTCTAGATCTTCGTTAGCGATAACGAATTATTTTTTAGGTATTGAGGTGCGGAATCCCTCAATACTTAAGGTTTATTGCTTATATAACTTTGCAATTAATTAATAAGCTTCGTTTTGATATTAACTAGTGTTAAACAATCAAAACCGAGCCTATTCAATAAATGCTTTTATATCTGCACAGATTTCGAGGAGAGAATACTTAAATATTTGGTGTGTATAATAAATGGCACGGATTTCTAGATCTCTTTAATTTTAGGAGCATTAAATTATTTATATCTGGTTCAACTCGCAGGCCATGGGCTTTGCGAGTTGACTCAACTCGCAGCCCATGGGCCTGCGAGTCCAGATTTATTGCGAGCCCAGATCTCAACTCGCAGCTGAGAGCTGCGAGTCCAGATTGGACTGCGAGTTGAGATCTCAACTCGCAAGTCTGTTGACCTGCGAGTTGACTTCTCAATTCGCGATTCAGACTTTAACTTAAAATCGATATTTGTCTAATAACATTTAACAAATAATAATAACAAGTTAATATCATATATTTACAAGTCTAAACCAATTTATACAAGTTTGACACTAGTCCTATTACAAGCTAGATCTGTTGTCACAGTAATATGTCCCAACATAGAACCATGCTCATAATGACTATGGTTTCTTGAAGTAGAACCATTCTCATAATGACTATGGTTTCTACTGGGGGTCATAAACCTCGACGGTATTTGATTTTTAATAGAATGGTCAGGCAGTTTAGGTTTAGGTGGAGAGACACTGTGAGAAGCATCTCTTTTAAGAATATTTAAATGTTTACTACCTAATCCCGGTTTGATACCTAACCTGTCTATACTCGAACTAGGGATATTCAGTGTCTTATCATTATTCACAGGCTTATGTGGTGCTTCCAACTTCTTATTAGAACAACAAGAAGACACGTGTCCTTTTTGGCGACACTTGAAGCAAGACATATGCTTACGTGTCCTTTTCGGTGTCTTATCATTCTCAACAACAACAGTAGGTGCAGCGTATCCATTTTTGATACACATCCAGATTGACAAGTCATGGAATCTAGAGTATGACTCAAACCTGTCCTTCCATCCATAGTAATCCTCAAGTCGGAGCAATTTAGGTGGAACATTAGATTTTCCAGTCTCGTGGTCCATCTCAATCATCTTACTTAAGTCAGACATCGTAGAAGTAAAAAATTAAGATTGTTTTGCGAGTTCAGTTAATCTCAGTTCGCAACACAATTCAGTTCGCAAGTAATCTCAGTTCGCAGATGAATTCAGTTAGCAGATGAACTCAGTTCGCAGGTTAACTCAGTTTGCAGATGAACTCAGTTCGCAGGTTAACTCAGTTCCCAGATGAACTTGTTTTGCAAGTAAATTTTGGTTCGCAGCTCAATTCGCAGAACTTAGCTGAAACCTTAATTTCAACTCGCTAAACGGCTGAAAAAATCCGAGAATTGAAAATTTTAGGTATTTTCACGACTAAACCAGAAGATTTCGATCGTAAACAAACCTAAATATGTCCAGAGATTGATTTTGGTCGTAAAAAGTACTTAGAGTGCTAAAAAACAACCCGAAATCACACGTTATATCGACTAAAATCTTGAAACCACAATGTATTTAGCCCGAAAGCTCTGATACCAATTGTAAGTCCGTATGTATAGGATCGATAACGAGGTTATCTAAGGTATTAAGGTGCGGAATCCCTCAATACTAGTTATAGGATCTATAACGATTTGTTTCGCAAACATAGCGAGTCGTATTACTAATATGCTTTGTATTGTGTTGGATATTAAAATATAGATTGTAAACATTGTTATTGTAATTAACCATGTGACTAGTCTATTAGTATAAATAGTTAGTTAGGGTTAATCATTTGTAACTTTCCAAGATTTATAGAAAAACACATTCAAAGGAAACTCTCTAAAATATCATTGAATCATCATAAAATTGCTTGAATTTGTTTAACAATTGGTATCAGAGCTAGAGGATTAAAGATTTGAAGATTATCAAACAAGAATTCATCAAAAAAAAAGTCAACAAAAAGTCAAATTCGTGACATTAAAGATCAAATTCGGAGATTTGATTGTGTCATGATGAAAGTAATCCGTTAGAATTAAAGACTACTGATGAAGGAACAAGAATCGAGTATCAATTTCATCAAATTATAGCTAAAGATCATCTAATTTGAAGAAAAGTCAAAATGGGTATTCTAAGTGGTAGATTCGGATTAGTGATCAAATTCAATTAGATCGTGTGTTTCTTATCAAGTTAAGGATCAAGGAAGGTTTAGGAAGTGATATACAACAGATAGATTGAAGAATTCACGGTCAATTCATTCAAATTCTCAAGTTTGATTCAAACATAAAAATGGCGGTTTATGTTTGATTTGTATTGATTAAGCTTGTTTAAGTGAAATTCCACCGATCAAAGTGTTGTATTAGTACTACGGATCAATCAAAAATCAAGTTTAGGAGTTAATTTCATCATTTGATCGATCTCAGATTTGGTGTTCTTGGTGAAGACGACGAATAGTACTGTTGGTACATATTAGTGTGTCAATCAGTTGGTCAAGAGTCTGTAATGAAATTTGTTAGGATTTTGTTAAGCAAGTGATGTAGGCGACACTTAGCCAGTGTCGCTATGGCGACACTTGGCTAGTGTCGCTAGAGCTGATTGTGTTTAGTATAAATACGCATGTTTTTGTTAGTTTAAAAAAAAAGACGAAAACCCTAGAGCGTTTGAGTCGACTGATACGCATTCTGTAAGAGCTTACTCGCGTTTCATTCAATATTATATACTAAGCTTTTGATATTTGCGTGTTCGATTACTTTTTTGGTCTTATTCGAAGATTAAATTACTCGTTTTATCTACGTTTGATTGATCAACGATCTGATAGATCCAACTAGAGGACCTACAAACTGGTATCAGAGCATTTGATTCGTGATCATTAGTTTCTGATCGTTATTTGCGTATTTTTGGTTTATTCAAGAAAATATTACGGATTTGAATTATATTTCTGGGTTTAATCAGCTTGATTAGTTATTCTCAAAAGTATTTTTGCTTCATTCGTTCATCTGGGTTTTTCGAAATCATCTGGGGTTTCGAAAATTTTCGTTGTTTAGGGTTTTTGAATCTTACAGCCGCGATCTAGCGACACTTATATTAGTGTCACTTCAAAGGTAATAGCGACACTTTGTTCATGATCTAGGGTTATAGTGTCACTTCTGTGTGTGGCGACACTTTGTTCTTAATTTGGTGTTTGCGACACTATAGTGCGACACTATATTGCGACACTTGAATTAAAATTACATCTTGTGACACTTTTTCAGTGTCGCCATTAGCTCTTGCGACACTTCCTCAGTGTCGCCTGATTTTGCATTATTATTTTTGTGTGATATTTTAACTTGAAATTATGGCTAACCAAAGTTTGCAGAATATTAATGCTCTTCTTAAGCATAACAATGAAATTGGAAGTTCTACTAAACCTCCCATGTTTCTTCCAAATATGGACTATGCTTACTGGAGATCTAGGTTTGAGTCTTATATTGACTTCAACGACCCTGATATGTGGATTCCTATTCTAGAAAGGTATGAACGACCAGTTGCTGATGGTAACAATCCTGGAGTTCCACCACCCAAACCCATCAGAAGTATGATTGCAGATGAAAGAAAGGACTTTGATCTAGAACGTAAAGCACATTCTGTTATTCGTATGTGCTTACCTCAAGAAGTTCTAAGACTATTCAGACATCATGAAAACACTTATGATCTCTGGAAGGCTATTGAAACAAGGTGTGGTGGCAACGAGAAATACAAGAAGACTAAGTTGGAACTCATCAAGAAACAATTTGATTTATTTGATGCTCTTCAAAATGAAACTGTGGATAGTCTATTTACTAGATACTCGCAGTTAGTGAGTGAATTAACTGATGGTGGCCTTACTTTTCCGAATGTCGATGTTAATAAAAAGCTTCTGGAAGCTTTACCTCAGTCTTGGGACACAAGAGTAACTATGATGAAAGATAATGTTGAGCTTGAAACCATGTCACTTGATCAAGTTATTGGAAAACTACAAGCTTATGCCCTGGATATGAAGAAAAAGGATTTGAAGATTGGTGGATTCGTACAAGATCCAAGTCTATATGGGGGAAAAGTTATCACTGGCACTTCTTATGGTGGAATGGCCTTTTTATCTGAAAATGCCTCTACTTCTGCTGTTCCTGCCCAAAGCAGTAATGGACGTCCTACTTTCTCTAGTTTTTACTCACCTAAGACACAAGGGGTTCCAGCTGCTGCTTCACCAGACATTGAGAAATATGCTGCTATCTTTACAGCATTCCTCAGTTCCTATGAGAGCTTTCTTTCTCAGAGAACTGGTACTCTTGGACTCACGAAAGAAGATTATGATCAGATTGATGAAGATGATTTGGAGCAAATGGATTTGCGTTGGAATATGGCCATGCTCACTAGAAGAGCAAAGAAATTCTTGCAACGAACAGGTCGCAAGAATTTGGAAGGAGATGATAAAGGAATGGGTTTTGATAAGAGTAGCTGTGATCGAGTCCCACCATGTCATAGCTTGACCTTTCAAAAGTTGAACAACATAAGGAACTTTAACCTCGTCTTCACAACGACATACCTCGAACTTTCTTTCAACATCTCTCAACCAATCCAAAGTCACCGAAGGATTAGAACTACCATAATATTCTGAGGGTTTGCATGCCATAAAAGTCTTAAAAGAACACATCTTATGTGTTGGTGGAAATCGGTAATCAATTGGTCCTGAACTCATATATGGCATTGAAACTTGATGTGACATACCAAACGAGTGTTGAGGCTGAAAATAAAAAGGTAACGATGCTGGTAGCTGAGATGAAGACACTGGTGGAATCGGCGGTTGAGAATTTCGGGTCTCATTCCTCTGTCTGTAATCCCTAAGTTCTTGTAACTCATCCTCTAATTGCAAAATATATTCACTTTGGTCAATATCATCATGAGCTGAAAAGGATGTACCGTTATGACCTTGCCTGTCGTCTGGATGATCTGATCTCTGATACCAATTTATGACACCCCTTAAATTACCTCAGGGTTAAAATAGTAATTTGACTCGGAAGCGATGGATAAAATAATATTATATTTTATATTACAGAAAAGACCATAAAATTTCGCGAATTTATAACATTTAACTATTTACGAACCAAAACACTTATAATTGTTATACAAAATCCACAAACATGTTAATATACGAAACATAAATATATCAGAGTTAGAGCACGTGTCAAACATTCTTCAAAACCATCTTCCTGCCCAACCCACAAAAGACAAGCATAACCTGCAGGAAGGGAAGTGGTGGGATTAGCACGAAGCTAAGTGAATGAATGTACAACTAATAATTCAACTTAGCATAACAATCCGTTTACACTAAGCACAGTAAACACATAAACTCAAGAGGATCGGCGGTTACTGAGGAACCCTACAGCCGCGGTGGCCCTCAGTAACACTTACCCACAATCTGTAAAGGCCCATACAGAATAGACCGATAACTTGGCACTACAACACAACAACACAGTTTCCAGCGACAACACATGTATCTGGAACCTGTGTTGAACACAGTAGTAACCAAGTCCAATCGCAATTGACCTCTGAATAACACAGATGCCCGAAGGCCACATATGCATAACAAGCAGATATATTCAATCATAAATCAGACTAAATAGTCAATCAAGGTTTACGTTACTTGTTGTAATCACACCATTACAACTAACTCAAATTATGAGTTGCAGATCCACTCACCTGTCTGCTACCGTTCACTTCTCAGAATTCTTATATTACTGAGTCTTTGACTGATCTGAGAATACAACAGATAATGAGTTAGTAACTCACCTTGAAATCGTATAACATATCTCAATGTATATTATCCAGATAATAAACAATTATCAAGTTACAATTTATCTGTTATAACCGCTGTACAACTATCAATTATGTCAATTTATAAAAATTTGCTTATTTAATTATTTACTCAATTAACCAAATTTTCGAATCATTATAATAACATATTTAACCAAACAGGTGACCCCCTGTATTCAAGGAATAATAAAAGTCCGATCCGCAGTTAAAAATGAATCTTTCAATTTTGGTCGCTAAAAGTATAACCTTTTACTTATGCATTTTCAAAATCTGCACCATAGCGACATTGCAATATCGCCTAACCGACATTACCAATATCGCCATAGCGATATTGGATAGCGATATTACTCGCGATATTGGGTAGCGATATTGAGTAGCGATATTGGAGGGCGATATTGTCAATATCGCCAAACCAGTTCATGCTGCGAACTGGGCAGAAAACTGGGCTGTTTTTCACTAAAAAATCTCAAATCGAATTATAACAACGTTTCTACACAAATTAAACGTTCCAACACATTGTAGTAACATAAACAAACACTCGAAATACATCAATTTAACATAAAAACACATAATTAAACCCACCTACTAACTTTTCTCACTTTTTGTAAAAAAACAAAAACTAATCAAAACTAACCTTAATCTGATTTAATCCACAGAAACGAGTTGTAAGAATGATCTATAATGAATTCCGAATCTAATGACACAATTTGGAGGTGTTTTGGGCTAGATTTGAGCTTGAATTGCAAATTTGAGTTTAGTGTGTGTTCTTGGTGTTTGTGTGTGTTTTTTTTTTTGAGATGAAGAATGTAGATGAAATAGCTGATTTCTGGATTCTTGAGTTAATATATATATAATTTACGTATACTACGATGTATTATTATCATTAATCTAGCACACGATTGTATTAGTTATAATAGTTAGGCTAATCCGTATTTTAAACTAAAAATACCGTAATTCCCATTTAATTATTCCTAACCATTATACATTCAAACATTTCATATAAATTAACTCAATTAAATAAAGTAAATAAAGTAACATAAGGTAAATTTACCTAAAAATACTAGGCCGTTGGGGAGGATGTTACAAATCTCCCCCCCTTAAGGAGATTTCGTCCCCGAAATCTCACCCTGACTAAATAAACTCACACCTTCTTATTTCCTAATTAATTGCATGCTAATCTGTTTTGATCCCTACACAACCTCATACCAATCCCGTTCATCTTTTTCTTTTTCGATTTATAATTTTCTTTTATATGTATATCAATTGCATCCAAGTCACCTTTCAATGACAAATCGTTTCTAATACACGACCCAAACTTTTTTATATAAGTGTCAACTAGCGACACTATATAAGTGTCGCTCCTCTTTTCAAGTGTCAACTAGCGACACTATGTAAGTGTCGCTTATAGAATTGAGTATAAATATCTCACCCCTACGGCACTTTTTCTTTCACACACTTTCTCTCTCCTGCGACACTTACATGCGACACTAGCCTTACATAGCGACACTTCACTTTGGCTTCTTCTGTGTCTTTTACGAGACTTGTTTCTGTGATCCACCGCTTGAATCTTGTTCTCCTTCTCATTCTGATTCTACTAGTATGTGTTTCTACTTTTTTACCTCTGTATTTTGTACGCATTTTGTGATTTAAGTTGCGTTTTTAGGTTATTTTTAGATATTAGCATTTGGCTGCTTAAAGGGTTTTCTTTGGGGTTTATACATGCTTATTTAAGCTCCTGCATGTTTTTCGCACTCTGTATTTGCATTGATTTCACCCAACCTTCAAGATTTTAATTTGGGATTTCGGGGCCCCATTGATGTTCGTCACTGTGACACTTACGCAAGTGTCGCTTCGTATGAAAATCCATTAGTATGCGACACTACCGCCAGTGTCGCTTGACTTGAATTTGCCTTGATTAGCGGCACTTGGTCTAGTGTCGCTTACTCTTGCTTGATTGTTCAGCGACCCTATTCAAGTGTCGCCTTCTAGTGTTTATTGAGCTAATTGCTATAACTTTGTCTGTACTTGTTGTCTTCTATTTAGTTTTACAGATGGCTGACTTGGCAATTAATGCACGTCGTACTCAGCCCAGGCACAATATTGTGGCCTTTTTGGAGGATACTCATGAGAAGTCAGTTCCCTTTCATACGATGATCCACTTTCTGCGACGTTCGAGGATCCATTATGCTATTTCTACCAATCCGCCAGTTTACCTCGATCAAATTCGGCCATTCTAGGAAAATGCAGTCGTCAATACTGAAAATGACCAACATCAAATACTCTCTACGGTTTTAGGTCATCCTATTGCTATTACTGAGGATCTTATTCGTCAAGCTCTGCATTTTGATGACACTTCAGACATGCCAACTCAGTTTGACAACATCTTCATCTCTGGGGGTTTACTGCGTATGGGCTATCCTCAGATACCTTCGGATCAGTATCGTAAGCAACATTTAAGTAAGCAATGGAGGTTTCTCGCACATATCTTTATTGTCTGCTTATCTCCGCGCAAAGCTGGTTTTGACGGCATGAGCTATGCAACTGCATCCGCTATGCTTGCTCTTGTTTACAACAAGCCTTACAACTACTCCGGATATATCTTTGGTAACATGGTTGAAAATATTCGGGCTGGTGATGATAGGTGGTTTCTGTATCCATGCTTTGTTCAGCTGCTACTCAATTCACTGAATCTAGGGCTTCCTCCTAATCCTGATTCCATTGTTCGTCCAACTCCTATGCTACTACGGATATTTGGAGACTGCGCTAGTGTTCCTAAGGGTCAACCGCCTCTTCCTGACATTCCTTTGTTTGGACATATCATCGATGAACACTATGTCCCGCCTCCAAATGATGCTTTTCTGGATCTGGTAGAGGCTCAAGCACCTCCTCCTGCGGAAAATATTGCTGAGATTCCTGTTCATGCTCCTGCAGAGGTTGCTGCCGAAGATATTCAAGCAGATGTTCATGCCCATGCCGAGGCTGCTGCTGAAGATGTTTCAGCTGATTCTTCTCACAGTGATGCCTCTTCTGATAGTGATGGTGGGTCTACTCCTGCCACTTCTGATGGTGATGTTCCAGGTCCTACTGCTATCGAAAACATTCGCCGTTTTGACCCTCGTCGGTTCAAACGAATTCAGCGCCGGATTCGCCAGGGCAGAGTTCATATTCCTGCCACCAGGGGCAAAGAAAAGTGGCCGCGTGAAGAACCGGACAGTGATTATGAACCTACACCTCTTGCTTCTAAACGAAGTCGCTCCACTCTTCAGATACGCGAGCCGCCTGTCGATCGTTCTCACTCAGATCCGACTTCTTTGCAGCAGTTGATGGCCGCATTCTCCAGTCTTCAAGCTAAAGTTTTGGAACAAGGTCAACTTATTCAGGCTCAGGCTGCTACGATCACTGCTTTAACTGCTAAAGCAAATAGGGTTGATGTTTTAGAGAGCCGGGTCCTCAGATTAGAATCCCTGGCTACTGTTTCGGGGGAGTTAATGACCAATCAGGAATTAGAAACAGCACCCAAGTCTCCTGTAACTGAAAATGTAACCGATTTAAATGATAATGAAAAAGTTTATTTGGATTACTTGTCTTTTATTCCACAACAACCAGTGCCTTTAAATGTTGACTACTCTAAAGTTAATCTAGAATATCTTCAAAGTCTACTAAATAAAGACAAATCGGTACATGAAGATGTAAGTGATGATGATGATGTGGAAATAGATCAAGAGCTGATTGAAGAAGATGAAATTTTTGAAGATAATCCGGTGGATGAATTAGAATCAGAAACTGAAAATGAACATGATATCTTCAGTACTGAAACATCCACTGTCAAAGCTTCTACTGAGACTTCCTCATCTGCACAATCGGTTCCGTCAGGGCATAGTGATTGGTTTCAGGAAGCTTCTACTATTCCCAATACCTGCAAGATTGAGTCAAAGGAGACTTTACTGGGATAATCAAAAGTTGGAAATATGATGGTAATAATCGAATATTTGCTATTAAGCGAAGCGACGACATTCAATACTTCAAACCGAAGTTTAAACGACTTAGCTCACTGCCAAAGTGTGAATTAAATAAACTTGCTCAACTGGACTTGATAAATCCACTGAATGATGGAATGTCGAAGTTTATGGAAAATACATTGAGAAGAGAAATCTACAGCAAAAAGTATAAATGGATTAAGCCGATCTTGGGAAAGCGGTACACATAAAAGAAAAGAATATATAAGGTAACAAGAATGCCGATAGTGAAGATCAAGTATCCACCGGCAAAATGCCTGAAGAAAATTCCCTTGGAGAGGTTGCCGATAAATTTCTTAAGAAGACTGAGGTTCTGGTATTATGATGCAAAAACAGGGGAAGCAATTATTGAGTATATTCCAAATTAAGAACCTGAGGAACCAGCAGATCCGTGGGTCGGTTTAAAAAGCTCAATGATCTGTGTGTATGATCCACTCAGTTTGATCAACTTATCTAAAAGTGATCTGCAAGCACTTCATGAAGCACGATTTCAATATTGTGACTCCGATAAAGATGAAGCTGTTAAATTTCAAAGGATTGTTGATTTATGTGTTTTGAATGGAATTCATGCAGGCGGAGTGTTTCCTACCAACTGGAATTAAAGATGAACTTTTTCAAGACCTAAGCTGATGACACGGGGGAGTTTGTTGGTACATATTAGTGTGTCAGTCAGTTGGTCAAGAGTCTGTAATGAAATTGGTTAGGATTTTGTTAAGCAAGTGATGTAGGCGACACTTAGCCAGTGTCGCTATGGCGACACTTGGCTTGTCGCTAGAGCTGATTGTGTTTAGTATAAATACGCATGTTTTTGTAAGTTTTAAAAAACAGACGAAAACCCTAGAGCGTTTGAGTCGACTGATACACATTCTGTAAGAGCTTACTCGCGTTTCATTCAATATTATATACTAAGCTTTTGATATTTGCGTGTTCGATTACTTGTTTGGTCTTATTCGAAGATTAAATTACTCGTTTTATCTATGTTTGATTGATCAATGATCTGATAGATCCAACTAGAGGACCTACAAGTACCTGCGACCTTATTAGGTTCTGCGACTTTATCTATGCGAACTTATCAGTAAGGTCGCATATAAACTTCTGAGAATTTATTTCTGCGAACTTCCTTTTTACAACTTTATAGTTAGTGTCGCATAACAGTTTATGAGACTATCTCTGCGATCTTATCAGTGTTATTAAGCTTACCATTGAGTAATTTTGGTTTGAGAAAATTTTTAGTTTACTCGAGCAAAATTCGAAAATTTTGGAGGGAAAATTCTTACGGATAAAATTTGAAATTTTCGATCAACATTTTCCTTAAAGAAAAGGATTCTTTAAACACTTCAAAATCTTTAATCCTTAAAAGATCCATTCAAGCAACAATTTTATGATGTCGAGAGACGGAATTGAGAGCGATTCTGATGAAAAACTATTCAAAGAGTGTGAACGTTTACAAGGTCTCTACAAAAAGATGCATTCTAAATCAAAATCATCTTTGCAAAAGAAAGAGAGTACTACGACAAATGTTCAAAGAACATCAGAATATTATGAGAAAAAGATGCTCATTGCACAGAAAGAGGAAGCGGAAAAAGCAGTAACGGAAAATTGGGAAGTGAAATATTGGGAAGAACATGATCAAGTACTAAAGCTGTCAGCTGAAAAGTCAAATGTTTTGCATCAAGTAAAGCTTCTTGAAACTCAAAGTGAGGCACACTCTGAGGTACACTCTAAAAGTCTAATTGAGTGTCAAAACAAATTAAACTCAGAAATCAAAAAGGTTGATAACCTGAAAAAGGAACTTGCAAATAATCTTGATATATTAAAAAGGGTGACTCGGGAAAGGGATGTTTTTAAGTTTCACAGGGATGAATATATAATTACTAACGAGAAACTTGAAAAAGAAAATAAGTCCTTAATAAGGGAAATTCTTGAATGTTCATCACAATGTAAAGCATCGAAAGACGTTGAAAATCGTGTTAAACCAAGGTATGACCATGCAATTGCTGAAAAATTGAGATTAGAAAGTAAGATCAAAGAACTTCAAGATAAATTGTTTAAACGTGGTCAAACAGATCAAATCATTTTTCTCAATAAACATAAAGATATCAAATTCTATAATCCAAGAGAAGGATTAGGTTTTGAAAATCCCTGCTATTTACAAAAAGTTATTTCTAAAGTACCTACCTTGTATAATTACGGTGACATGGGAAGTATTTTAAAAATGTTTTTTGTAAAAACAACTAATGAAGAAGAAGTTATTGAGAACTTTAATAGAGCTAAAGCTGAAAATGCACAATTTTCGTTCAATTATAGAGAGTTAAATGCGAGTTATGGCACAAGGAAAATTCCTCTTTCTAAGGATTATTTTCCAAGTTGTTCAACACCTGTTATTGATCAAGATGAGGTTATGAAACAAGTGGTTAAAACAAAAATTTATATTCCAAATTTAATTTTTGAAAATAAAATTTTTGATCTTGAAAAACAAATAACCACTCTACAACTAAATTTTGATCAACAAACGAACAACTCTCTTACAAACTATTGAATAGCTCCAAAGTACTTCATCTTCATCTAGTTCAGCATCATTATCAAAATCTACCCATGAACTTGAATTTGAGAAGACCTTAGGAAAAGAGATTGACCAAAAGAAAGCTTTCAATGTCAAGAATAGTTTGAAACCTCAAGTGAATGTTCTAGTGAAGACTTACACGGATAAGTCTTCCAAACCACTTTCAAAAAGGATTTCTCAGTTCACCAACTATTCTTTGCAAAAGAATAAGGGTTATTCTAAGAAATCACATTCACCTGGAACATTTACTCAAACGAATTTTCATCGTACAGATTCTTATGCTTTCAACACTTCACGTAAATCGGTTTCTCAATTCCCAAAGAAAACCAAAGTTTGGAAATCGAAACAAAGCTTTTCTGAACAATATTTCCAACCAAAGTCATTCAACTACTCAAGATCGAAGATGTTTGCTCTTGCACCACAAAATGTTTCTTATCCGGTGCAAAGAAAGAATGATTTTGTAAACCATATTCCCAAAAGATTTCACTCACCGTTGTTTCCACGAAACTTTTTTCGAAGTGAAACACCGAGTTTCAATTCCAAATGAAATTCAACGTCTTTAAACCAAATAGACACAACTTATAAATGGTTTTCTAAGTTTTCAAAACCCATTGGTACTGTGCTTAAATGGGTTCCAAAAGTTGCTGTCTAAATTTCAAAAGGGATTTGTGAACACATCGGTTCATAACTCGTTCTTCAAATGAAAATGGTTTCTAAACAATTCAGTTCAAACCCGTTTTAATTGAAAAAGATCGAGCTCCCGTTATATTTTCCTTTTGAGAAAAATATGTTATATTTGAGGGGGAGCTCGTACAAACTCAAAACTTTCAAGTGTTAAAACTACTTGTCTTTATCAAACACTTTGGAAGATTTTCAAAGTTTTTTCGCTGCTCACCTTGAGGAAATTTTCTTGAAACATCAAACCGACGAAGTAGTACCACATATCACAACTTTGTGATATAATGATCAATACATGATCAATTGTTGGCAAATGCTGCAATATGCACTGAGTGTTATAGATTTCAAATATCTCCTACGATCCACCAGAGCCGGATGGATCCACCACAGGAGCCATCTTCCATAATTTAGGATGCAAGGGTATCTTAGGTCTAAATGAGAGGGTTAGTGGAAATTAAAGTGCAGATCAGCATACTTTCATTAATGCCAAATGAAAATGAGGGAGGAGTTGAAAAATGTGAGAGGTTGAGTGAGGAGTGTGTGAAAGGGTTAAAAGAAAAAGAAAACCCTCACTAAACAAGAAATCGCCGGGTAGCCACATCTACTATCGGATTTCATTCGTTGCTTTCGGGTATTGAAGAAGACATCATGGACCCAGTGATGCAATGCACATTACCCTCCCAGCCACTCAAGTACTTCTTAAAAAGTCCTTGTTTCAATTTCTCACGGAGATTTAGCACATAATCTATTGACATCTCATTTGGAGATTGTTAATATTGAAACAAGACAATTTGCTCCAGTCCCTGACTTCATGTCATGCACTTATTGAGTCTAGAGCCTAATGATATAAAAATATTTAGGACACAAAGTGTATTTTTACACAACATGTCTAAGTGACATTATGCATATCTATGTGATATTGCCGGAACGTTCATAGTGATACCTAAAATGGTATTCCACAATGATTGAATGGAAATCCTACCAATGCTAACATCAAAGCCAACATTGAAAGTAGGTCACTTAAATTGATTCATTTCATGTTTCAATTGGTGTGCTAACTGGTAATCTATGTGATCCAAGAGTTAGAGTATTTTCATAAATGTGTTTCTGAAAATACAAACAACTTTTTCTTGATTTAATCAAGTAAATAGTTGTCTTACCCAAATGGTTACAAACTTGATGCTTACTTGAAGTTTACTATCATTTTTCCGCATCATTATCTCGAGATTATTAATTTGATAGTATTTTAAGCAAGCATCAGATTTATAACGTATGTCGCTTATTGAAGATACAACATTCAACGGAATGTTCTTGAAAGGTCGTTGCTCCGATAATTTGAAATAGTCTACTATTCTTCAAACACGTTGTGCTACACCATATTCATGATGCTCACGATGTATCATAATCATCATGAAGGGGGAGAAAAGAATTAGTGTTTGAAGATAGTAAATAAAAGAGTTAGTGTTTGAGAATTAGTGAAGAAAAGAGTTTGTATTTTGAAGATAATATGTTTAATGAAAGATAAAGCTTCAATGAAGAACTAATATCATCTTTCTACAAGTTTGGGAAAAGATAATTGATTTGAGGGAGAGCAAGTAGATTATTGATTTAAGGGGGAGCAAATTAGGATTCGAAATGGTTCAACTTAGAAAGTAAAAGCTCCAGAAGATCAATATTCAATTGAGGAGGAGCAATAGAAGAGAAGCTTCAAAAGTATTAATGAAAGATCAAGATTGCAAAGATAAAACCGTAAATCTTTCATACATTAAAATCAAATACACAAAAGAGGATTCATCGGCAACAACCATTTGGGATATACTTTCATAATCATGACTAGTAAAAGGTGCGTTCAAAATGCAAGTTTTCAAGAGAAATATCCCAATAACACATTAAAGATGAGAAGTTGTCGTTGAAGATCAAGAAAAAGATTTGTCTTCAAGTTTATCTTCGAGAGTTAACTTCAAAGATAAAAGCTAAGACAAAAGAGTCAAAAATGCGCTTCAACGTGGTTTTCAGCTTATAAAAGATTCTCGAAGTTCAAGCTTAAAAGATACATATCTGAATTGAAGACAATCCAAGCAAAGTTTACAATCAGGGGGAGAGTGTTGGATATTAAAATATAAATTGTAAACATTGTTATTGTAATTAACCATGTGACTAGTCTATTAGTATAAATAGCTAGTTAAGATTAATCATTTGTAAGTTTCCAAGATTAATATAAAAACACATTCAAAGGAAACTCTCTCAAATATCATTGAATCATCATAAATTTTTTTGAATTTGTTTAACATATTGATTATCACAAATATTGAACGATCAATACCTAGCCTTTAGTAAGTTTAGAATGTCTCTGGAAATTCATATTCGGATTTGGCAAAAGTTCAGCCAAAAGTTCTTCCAAAAGCTAATTAGGTTTAAAACCTAATTTTCATATATAACCGTTTCAACTCGCAGCCCATGGGCCTTTGCGAGTTGACTAAGCTCGCAGCCCAGTGACTTGCCTTGCGAGTTGAGTTCGCCTTGCGAGTTCAGATCTCATCTCGCAATTGTAATGCCTTGCGAGTTAAGTTCGCGTTGAGAGTTCAGATCTCATCTCGCAATTGTAATGCCTTGCGAGTTGAGATCTCATCTCGCAAGTCAAACATGGTCAACATTTTTCAGCATTTTAATATTTTACTCTAAAATGTTTACCAACCAATATTTTTCATTACCATTTCAAAACCAATGTACAAACTTGATAAGAATTACACTAGTCCTATTATAAGCTAGATCTGTTGTCACAAAACATGTCTCAACAGGTAGTCCTCCGTAGGATGTAGGTTGGTGCAGTTTGAGCAGGCTTGAACTTGGTGGACTTGCTGAGGTTGCTTCTTCAATTCTCCGATTTGCCTCGCCAGGGATTCCATCTGTTCGTTGAGGGATTTGATAGCCTCAGTGTGAACACGATTGGCAGCGGAGGTTGATGCTGACGATGAGGAGTGGTCATCACTATTCCAGTCGTGATGATGCATCATCATGTTTTCAATTATTTCCTATGCTTCTTCAGCGGTATGCTTTGAGAGATTCCCTTGTTGTTGGTACATTAGTGTGTTTGTCACTTGGTCTAGGTTTTGAGTTGTAATTAATTAGTTACATTCTGTATTAGGCGACATTGGCAAGATCGCTTAGGCGATATTGACAATATCGCATAGGCGATATCACTAATATCGCTATGTCGCTGATTAGTTACCTATAAATATGCGCTTAGGGTTTCAGTTGTTAGCGTTGTTGAACTTGACGATTTCCAGAAGAGCTTTTGGCTGTGTTTTCTGCTTCTGTGGTCAGTATTGTATTCGTTCATTAATTATAATTCTTAATACAATATTGTTTGTGCTTGTGATTAAAAACGTACTTGTGTTTAGCTATTGATTTCCGCTCATTAGCTGTTGAACGTTGATTTGCATGTATTCTGTCATTTTAGACGATCCTACAATTGGTATCAAAGCCATATATCCATTGGATTAGTGGTTTTTAAATCAATATAAGTACATTAAAAAGGGTTAAATAATTAGTTTCATATAGGTTGATTGCTTGTTAGCCTTAAAACTGATTAATTATTGCCTTTTTGTGTTTTCTGGATTAGTGTTCGTCATTTGCAACCCTAATTTCGTTTGATCTTTCAGATTAGTAACTTTTTAGGTTTTCCAGTCGTTTCAGCGATATTAGAAGCGATATTGACTTAATATCGCATCTAGGGTTTCAGCGATATTACTTGATCTGTGCTCATTAATTTGAGCAATATCTCTAGCGATATTACTAGAAATATTACTTGGTGTCGCCTAATTAATTTTAGCGATATTACGTGGTATCGCCTGTGGTATCGCACTTTTTATCTGATTCTGTTTTGCGCTTTAATTAGCGATATTGATAGCGATATCATCAATATCGCTCAATCATCAGCTCCTTAGCGATATCATCAATATCGCTATACTGTTTTAAATTAGAATTTAAAAAAAAAAAAAAAAAAAAAAAAACAAAACTTTTATTAAAACATATTAAAATGTCTACTTTACAAGCTGTTAACGCTATGTTAAACACAATGCTGAGGTTGGTAGCGCAAACAAACCTCCATTCTTTGCTCCGGGAACGGAGTATACTGAATGGAGAGGTCGATTTTTATCCTTTGTTGCTTTTACTGACCATGAAATGGAGATACCATTAATCGAACACTACGTTCGACCTGCTGCTAGTGGTGTTCATGTGGGTGTTCCTCCTCCAAAACCCAATCGTTCAATGACTAGTGAAGAACGAAAAGCTTGGGAATGCGAAAGAAAGGCTCATTCTGCAATAACCATGTCTCTTCCGGCTGACACGATGAAGATGTTCAAACAACATGAGTTAGCATATGATCTTTGGAATGCAATTGCTGAAAGATGTGGAGGAACTGTCGAATATAAGCAAACTAAATTAGAGTTTGTGAAGAAACAGTATGATCTGTTTGACATTCAGAAAAATGAGTCAGTTAATGATCTATTCTGTCGTTATTCACTTCTTGTGAACGAACTGACTAAGGGAGGTTACAAGTTCTCCACTGTTGAGATCAACAAGAAACTTCTAAATGCTTTACCTCTTCACTGGGAAACAAGAGTATTAATGATGGAGAGTGATCCTGAAGTGTTAGCTATGTCCCTAGATCAACTTGTTGGAAAACTAGAGACTTGTGCTTTGGACATTCAGAAGAAAAGTACTAGATCTACCTCTTTGCTTACTGACTCAAGCAGTTTTGGATATGGAAGCACTGCTCTCATAACTGGACCATCTACAGGAACCACTTATTCTTCAGGTGGTACTTCTGCTGGAACGTTTTCTTCTATCCCAGCTCAATCAACTTCCTCTTCTACTGCATCGCACAATGAGCATGCAGTAATCTTCAATGCATTTTTATCATCATATGATGATTTTTTATCAAAGAGGATTAGCTCGGTAGATCTCACTGATGAAGACTTTGCACAAGTTGATCCTGATGAACTAGAAAGAGTGGATCTTCGTTGGAACATGGCTATGCTTACCAGAAGAACGAAAACCTATTTGAAGAGAACAAGAAAGAAATCTCTTGAAGACGTCACTGATAAAACTAGCATGGGTTTCGATAAGTCCAAGATTAGATGCTACAAGTGTCAAAATTTGGGACATTTTGCTAGAGAATGTGAGAAAGGTAGACAACCGTCTACTGGATTTACAAAACCTTCTACTTTCAACAAAGAGAATGAAGTCGCCAAGGCAGCTCTTCTGATGGATGAAGAAGCCTATGATTTTTCTGCTATGGACGATCAAGATAACGTAGCTCTTATGGCGGATGTTCAAAATGAGGTAGACTTTGATTCGTTTAATTGTAATTCCTGTATCACACTAACTGGTAAAATCAACAGGTTCATAGTAGATAATGATCGCTTGAATACAGATCTAACTAATCTTATTGAAGCGAACAAAGTTTTAAAAGATAACGAAAAAGTTTTTACTGTAAATCAGAAAACCCTTATTGACGAAAAGAAAGAGTTAAAGGCAATGATTTTTAACAAACAAGATGAAATTGACAGTTATTTAAAACTCATTTCACATCTTAAAAAAGAACTTGCTGAAACTCAATCTGAAAATGTTGATTTAAAACGAAGACTTGCAAATATCTCCACATCTACTATGGTCTTTTCCGACATTCTGCAAAATCAACGGACTGATACGAAGAGTAAGGCAGGAATTGGCTATCACAACCATCCTACTTCCTCAAATTTGAATCAGCCCATTCTTTCGTAGGACGAAATTAAAGACTTTGTACCTTCTGTCCTCAAGAAGGATACAAATCCTGTGGTGAAACCAGTTATTGTTAAGGCTGCTGATGACAAGCGACCTGAGTTGCCTAAAGCTCTGAGTTCAAATAACAAGAAGGTTGAGCCAATTAAGCCTAAATTTGAACCAATCATGTTTGCACTTTCAACAAATGTTGAAGAGGTGGTAGAGGTGGAGGATGTAACTCACGAGGTTACACAGAAAGTTGAGAAGAATAACCTCAAACCTGAAAATTTCATCTTTACGAACGAGGGTAGAGGTGGAATGTTTTCTAAAAAGAAACCAGTAATCAAGGATTTAAAAATGAAACTAGAGGAGAATATTCAAAATAGTAAAGTTTCAATTAAAAATCCTTCTTCAAAGATTACCTCAACTGCAAATATGTTTACTCCATCATGTTCGCATAAGTGTTCATGTGCAGTAAATGTATCTGGGCCTCGTAGGGTTCCTCTTTCACCAAAACCACTATTGAGTAATGATCAAACTTTCCGAGAGAGACGATCATGTTTCTACTGTAAGAAGCAGGGTCATCTCATTAATCAGTGTCCGGTGCTTGCTTTAAAATGGGCATCACGAAATGATCCACGTCATGCTAAAAATAGAAACTTTCAAAAATCAAAACAATCTGGATTATCTCGAAATGTTCCGATTTCAAAAGTTAATAACATTACACCTACTCAACCAATGGTTCGAAAGGTTGATGTTATTAATAAGCAACCAATTTTTTTTCAGAAAGTTTGGAAAAAGAAAAGTGTAAGGAATAATGTGTCATCTGAAGTTATCACATCAGTAAAAAATAATGATTTACTAAAAAACAAGGTTTTACCTGTTGTGGTAATAATCGATGAAGTCTCAGGAGTACCCAAGTCTGTCAAGGCTTGGGTCTCCATTTTAAACTAACAATCTTTTCTTTGTGTTGTGACAGTCAAAGGTGCTGAATAGCAAGTGGTATGTTGACAGTGGCTGTTCACGACATATGACAGGCAATATCTCCCTTCTCTCTGATGTTAAACCATATAATGGGGGATATGTTGCTTTTGCTGGTGATAATGGTGGTTCTATAACTGGGAAAGGTACACTCACAAATGGTCAGGTGAGCTTTGAGAATGTTAACTTTGTGGAGGAGCTAAATCATAACTTGATAAGCGTCTCTCAAGTTTGCGATAAGAAGTTCACAGCTGCTTTTACAGACTTAGAGTGTTTGATATTGAAGCCGGGATTTTTAATTCCCGAGGAATGGATTCTGATTAGAGCTCCTAGAGTGAAGAACTCTTATATTTTGGACATGAGGACAGTAGAAACTCAAGAACATACATGTCTTCTAACCAAAGCGTCTACTAAGGATTCATTGTTGTGGCACAGAAGGATGGGTCATATTCATTTTCGAAAAATGAATTATCTTGTGAAACATGACTTAGTGGATGGGATTCCTAAGCAATCTTTTGCTCTGGAAGACGATTGTGTTTCGTGCTTAAAAGGAAAACAGCACAAGAAGTTTCACAAGTCTAAGCAAATTAATTCCATTGAATCTCCATTGGAATTACTTCACATGGACTTGTTTGGACCTGTAAGTACGAAGAGCATTGGAGGTAAATCTTATTGTTTGGTAGTAACTGATGACTACTCTCGCTTCTCATGGGTTTACTTCTTGCGTACAAAGGATGAAACACCTGATATACTGACCTATCTGTTCGATAGACTTGAGAATCTGTGCAACTTGAAGATAAAGAAGATACGTAGTGATAACGGAACGGAATTCAAGAACAAAATTCTTGAATTATATTGTCTACGCAAAGGAATTGTTCATCAATTTAGTGCAGCAAGAACTCCACAACAGAATGGTATGGCAAAGAGAAAGTTGTGCCTGTTACCTGCAAAACATACAGGGTTAGGGGAGATTATTCTGGATTGATCAAGAGTTGGAAAGTGTATAAAGCTAAGTTTATGATCAAAAGGACAGATGGGGTTCAATATTTCAAGAGTTGGAAAGTGTATAAAGCTAAGTTTATGATCAAAAGGACAGATGGGGTTCAATATTCTGGATTGATAATGTAACTCCCCCTGAAACTGAAAATGTAAATGTTGAAGCTAGTAATGAAACTTTACATTTGGATTATTTCTCGATTGAAGATATACCCGGTCAGCCAAGACTGTTGGCGGTTGACTACTCCTGTGCCGATTTGACATATATAGCAAGAATGGTTAACCAATCTGATAATGTGAGAGAAAATACACTAGAAGAAAACTCGGATGTTGAGGTTGAAGATGAAGAATTTGAAAACGATGAATTCTATCATGATGCTCCGATAATCGAGTCGGACTCATCTGAGGATGAAGATGAACCTGAACCTACCAATGTTACTCCTGAAGATTCGACTGAACCTGAAGCTGAAATGCCCAAATCACCTAAGGTTCCGGAAACTGCAGAAGAAAGGGCAGCTCGCCTAGCATCATGGTGGCCTCATGGCAAAGAGAAAGTTGTGCCTGTTACCTGCAAAACATACAGGGTTAGGGGAGATTATTCTGGATTGATCAAGAGTTGGAAAGTGTATAAAGCTAAGTTTATGATCAAAAGGACAGATGGGGTTCAATATTTCAAGCGCTCGTTCAACAAACTGAGTACGCTGCCTAAATGTGAAATTAATAGGCTTGCTCAGTTACAACTGATAAATCTGTTTCAAGATGGTAACGTTGATTACATTCAGAGAACTTTGCGCAAGGAAGTACAGACAAAGCGATACAGTATTATTAAACCAACATTGGGTAAAAGATACAAGTTCAAGAAGAAGTTGGATCCAGTAACCAAGCAGCCGATCTACAAAGTACATTATCCACCAACTGATTGCTTGAAGAAGATTCCTCTGGAAGTTGTTCCTCTGGATTTTCTAAAGAGATTCCACTACTGGGAGTTTGACAGTCAGTCTGGAGAAGTTGTGTTGGTGTTCATACCTGGACATGTGGAACTTGAGAAGACTTCTCTTTATGGATTGAAAAAGGCTCAGTATAGGATATTTGATCCCATGAGTTTGATCAATCTGTCAAAGGAAGATATGAGGAAGTTGTTCGATAACCGTATAAGATACTATCGGGGCAATCCGATAAATGAAAAACTTGCTCAACAATTTCAAAGAATTGTGGATATCTGTGTCACCCATGGAATTCATGCGGGTGGTAAGTTTCCTGCTGGATGGGTTTAATTGAAGATTTGTCTGAAGATCATTTTTGAAGACCAAGCTGAAGACACGGGGGAGTTTGTTGGTACATTAGTGTGTCTGTCACTTGGTCTATGTTTTGAGTTGTAATTAATTAGTTACATTCTGTATTAGGCGACATTAGCAAGATCGCTTAGGCGATATTGACAATATCGCATAGGCGATATCACCAATATCGCTATGTCGCTGATTAGTTACCTATAAATATGCGCTTAGGGTTTCAGTTGTTAGGGTTGTTGAACTTGACGATTTCCAGAAGAGCTTTTGGCTGTGTTTTCTGCTTCTGTGGTCAGTATTATATTCATTCATTGATTATAATTCTTAATACAATATTTGTAAGTCCGTGCTTATTCGGATCGATAACGAGGTTATCTAACGTATTAAGGTGCGGAATCTATAACGAATTGTTTTACAATTATAGTGAATCGGGTATCTAATTTGCTTCGTATTGATTATTAATCTCAGTTAAACGATGAATACCTAGCCTTTAGAAGGTTTAAATGCTCTGGAAAACTCAGGAAGTTCGTATGTGTATATTGGCAAAAATTAATTAGGTTTGAAACCTAATTTGTATTTATAACCGTCTCAGTTCGCAGGTCATGGGCTTCTGCGAACTGACTCGGTTCGCAGCCCATTTAGGCCCAGCGAACTGACTCGGTTCGCAGCACCAGTTTGACCTGCAAACTGACTCGGTTCGCGGTCAACCTTGGTCAACATTTTTCAGCTTTTTGATTTTTCACTCTAAAATGTTTTCCAACCACAGTTTTTTCATTTACAATTCAAAACCAATGTACAAACTCGATTACAATTAATACAAGACCTATTACAAACTAGAAAGACTAATTTCAAGCTAGATCTGTTGTCACAAAACATGTCTCAACAATATTGTTTGTGCTTGTGATTAAAAACGTACTTGTGTTTAGCTATTGATTTCCGCTCATTAGCTGTTGAACGTTGATTTGCATGTATTCTGTCATTTTAGACGATCCTACACTTGTGTTGCCGCATCGATCGTGGTACGGTTGTTGGATGTAAGGCCATTATAGAATGTATATAGGCGGTGTTTTAGATCGATTTGGTAGTTAGGGCATTCCTTGAGCATACCCTTATAACGCTCCCACGCACCGTAGAGTGATTCATCATTAAACTTCCGGAAGTTTAAGATGTCATTCTTGAGTTTGCTGTGCCTGGCTGGAGGAAAGTACTTAGTCAAGAACTTAATGGCCATTTCCTCCCACGAAGTAATAAAGTCAGTCTCTAATCCTTCAAACCAGGTTTGTCCATGGTGAGTGAGGGAGTAAGGGAATAAATGCAGACGGGTTATGTCTTGATCGACCCCGTTTTGCCTGTAAGAGTTTGACAAGGAGATGAACTTATCGATATGAGCATTAGGATCGTCATTGGGTAAGCCGTGAAATTGGCAGTGATTCTGGATCAGTTGGACTATGTGGTGTTTGAGTTCAAATGATTTTCCTTGGATCTCGGGGTAAAGTATCGGTCCTCCTCGTCCTTCAATAGATGGTCTGGTGCTATCGGCGACAGTAATGCGTTCGGCCATTGCTATTTGCTAGGCAGATGAGCATTTCTCTCGTGGGATGGTGCGAATGATCGATTAGGGATCAGGGAATAGATTGATAGGTACTGGTCCGGAGGATCGGGTCATCCACTAAAAAAGAAAAACAAAAACAAAACAAATAGAAGAACAAAAACAAAACAAGTAATATATATATATATATATTTATATTTATATATATTTTAATAGTATATATATATTTTTATTTTTTTTTATATTATAGATAACTATCCTAAGGGTTCACTAGAAAAAAGTTCGTATGGACACCTCTGAATCGTACAGTTAGTCCCCGGCAGCGGCGCCAAAAACTTGATGTCGCGCAGAACGGTCGGTTTAATTTAGTCGTCACGGCGTTGTCACCGTCGCCGAAATGATGACCAGTCGTCGAGCGCGAATCTAGTGTGGGGTGTAAGTTTTATATTTATAGTGCTGAGAAGCCTAAACTACTAACTATGATCTAGGTGTCGTTCTAACAGACTAACTAGTGAGGGGTTTATCAAAGTAGTGGAAATTTTTGGGTTTTAATTAAACTAAAGCAAAGCAAATAAAATAAATGTAAATGCGGAAAAATAAAGGAGCGGTGTTTGTTATGATTTCGTTAGCTATATTATGGGATAATGCGTTTAAAGTTGTGTTTAACATAAACGTTTATCAGGTACTATTTATTTGGTTATATTGAGTGTTGCTAGTGTAGACACGAAATTCCCTACTAATCGATTAGCATGTCACCAGGAATTCGGCCGCAATGATTCTGATTGGAAAGGCATTGCTCGACTCTCAACATTGCCCAGTTAGCGAACAATGACCCTTCTTGGAATATGAACATTCCAGGGTGAATGAATAAAGTACCAAGAACCCATATTTATCATCCGATCGTTCTTACACCGCATAACAATCAATATAGCCTTAGGATCTGGTGTTTTAATTAACTTTCCTAACCTTGGTAAAATCTAAGTGTAAAAGACAATAAAAGTAGAATGCTTGTTGATTCTTTAATCTTTCGTTTTAGATTTATAAACTGAGTTTGTATTTGAGCACATTTAGCAGCTACATTATGTTTTAAAACAATCTTTCCAAAATATACCAATGAATCCCTAAACTTTTGGCTAAGTACTATATTGTCGGTATTTCCGTAGATTCAAGTTCAGACCATGTTTAGAAAACGCCCTAGGGTTGTTGACAATGTGAATCAACTATTAATTAGTTGTCCCATTGCTTTGAGTACTTCACGATGTTGGTTCACAGTATTTTCCATAGCAGTTACTATGTACTATTAACGGTTCCATAGCAATCTTTACGATGTACTATTCCGGTGAACACATCGTGTCGTAATTTAAACCGTAGTTATTTTATAGCTTAAGTACTTCACGATGCCATTCATAGTATTTTCCATAGTAATTACGATGTACTACACTTGTAGTGTTTCCATAGTAATCCACGATGTACTTCTACGATGATTACATAGCGTTGTAATTAAACCAAAACATAGATAATTAATTACCTTGTATTAAGGTTCGCGAAACCTTAATATCAAGGTTGTAAACACGTTCGTTGGTGGAAAGGCGATATTCGTATTTAGGTTTTAAAATCATAAATAGAGAGCATAATTAAAACACTACGTTTCCGAACAAACAGTGTAACATTATCCCATAATTAATTAACTAACTACATCATAACAAACACGCAAAGTAACTATTGGCTAATCATGACAAGTCCTAGATCTAGCACAATAACAATAATATTAAACATTGTAATTAAGATAGATAAAGGATAGAGATAACCGTAGATTATAACGAGTTCGTAAGAGGCTTGAAATTACAAGGGCTTGTAAGGTCGCTAGATCTTGTTTCGATAATGGATTATCTTTTAAGTATTGAGGTGTGAAGTCCCTCAATACTTAAGGTTTTAGGCTTATATAACTAATCTATCAATTAACAAGCTACGTTTTGATATTAACTAGTGTTAAACAGTCAAAACCGAGCCTATTTAATAATAGCTTTTATATCAGCACGAAATACGAGGAGAATATTATAATATTTGATGTGTATAATATTTAAATATATATATCTGGTTCAACTCGCAGGCCCTGGGCTTTGCGAGTTGACTCAACTCGCAGCCCATGGGCCTACGAGTCCAGATGGACTGCGAGCCCAAATCTGAGGTCGCAAGTAAGAAAGCTGCGAATCCAGATTCTCATCTCGCAGGTTTTAACCTGCGACTTGAGATAGACTCTGGGAGTTGAGATCTCATCTCGCAGGTTATTTGACCTGCGAGTTGACTTCTCATTTCTCGATTCTGACTTTAACTTGAAATCGATAATTGTCTAATAACATTTAACAAATAATAATAACAAGTAAATATCATATATTTACGAGTCTAAACCAATTATACAAGTTTGATAATAAATACACTAGTCCTATTACAAGCTAGATCTGTTGTCACAATAACATGTCCCAACAGACTCCCCCTTGACAATAGCTCTAGCGTCGTTATCTTCAACTTTGTCTTTGGTCTTTACTTGTAAATTCTACTTCCCATATGAATCTTCATTCTGACACAAGTCTTCACCATCATTTGATAATCTCTTGCTAGATCACCCCATGCTTCATTCGTCAAGATCATGTTTTCGTTTAACTTCAACAGGTCCTTCTTCGACAGATTCATCAGGTGTCGATGGTCATAGACTGTCAGAATTACTCTCTCTCCTCCTTCAACTTCATCATCAGCTTCAACCATGACAGCTTCACCAGTCTCTGAATCCACGTGCCAATTCAGAAGATTTCCCAGAATATTATGTGGCATTGTCTTCAGCGGTATCTGTTGTACACACTTGACAGCTGGATAAGTCTTTTTCCTTAATCTTCTTCCAGTTCTTTGACTGCGTTCCTGTAATTTGATTGTCTTTCCGACTCTTGGCTTTATCTTCTCAAACTTCATCAAACGACCCTCAGTCTTGATTATTCTTTCAACATATCTTGCATATGGATCATTACTGGGGTTCTTCAATTCTAAGCGAGCCAAGTCTCGGACTTCAAATCGAGGAAGCGAACTAAAAACTTTAAGCTTCTTATCAAAATATTGAACTTCGTCAAACCTTTTGATAACAAACAGTTTTAGCTCAGAGTCATAGTACCATCCGATTATTCCCTTTCTCGGTACTTTCTTTCCAGTGATATCTACCTCAGACATTTCAATCTTCTTCTTACTCGTTTTCAGGGGTCTGAACATAGGATTGTTTATGAGTTTTTCAGGAAGCTCATCTTCTGATTCAGAACTGGTTGATTCATCTAGGTCTTCATCTAAATCAACAACCTTTTCTCCATCTTTTTCCTGGATGACCACTTTAGTTGTAGATGGGCTTACGATGTGTTCATCAATATCAGCATCGAGATCTACACACTCGTCTGCCCCAACTTCAAAACTGGAAGTCCAATCCTCAGGAGGAACAAACTCTCCTTCTTCAAGGTCAAAGTCAATGTCCTCATCTAATTCATTTGGCATATCGCCTTCAGAATCTGATAAGTTCAACATTCAAGACCTATAGAAATACGTACACAAATATATTAATATCGTAAGTTCTTTCATTGATTTCCCTTAATCAATCTAAGATTTTTCTTATTAATCCCTTTGTGTATTTAAAATATATTATATATACACTTATTCAAATCTTTCATCGATTATCATAATCAATCTAAAATTTGAATAAGTCTTATAATATACGAACATCATATATTATGTATACTTAGAAATCTTTCATCGAGCATGGTCAATCTAAGATTACAAAAGTCTTATAATATACAACCATTCATAATTATAACATTTAAACAATAATGTTTTACACATTCAAGTTCAAACATCTTAATTACAGAATTATATTACAAGTACAAAATTACACTGTATGAATAATTACAATCAATCTATATGAATACGAGCTTCACCTTCATCAGCTTTACCCTTATCAGCACCAGCACCAGCTCCACTACCACTTGCTTCAGCAGACTCCCCCTGAATTGTAGTCTGTTGACCAGTCGTTGAAGGACCAGCCAACTCACTTTCTTCTCCAGCTGCGGGATCATCGTCTTTATCATCTCGGCTCTTCTTAGCCAGCTCATCCTCTTTACAAACTTCTTCAAATGCAGCCTTCTCAAATGCAGCTTTCTCCCCTTGAGATGGCTGGTTCTATTCTAAGTATGTAATACGACGAGAGAGACGGTCAAGTTGTCGTTGCTTCTCAGCCACGTCATCTACCAGAGTGGTGTTGGTTTTGAGTAGCAGTGAGTAAGCATTGTTCTGTGTAGTGACATTGTTTGACAATTGTAGAAGCTGTGTGGCAAAGGTGTTAGCAACTATCTGCAACTCTCGAACCCTAGAATCCAATTGTGTATTACGTTCAGCATCAGTCTTTGGTGAGGTTGAAAGAGCAGCATCAGTGGTGGTTGGCGGTGTGGGAGCGGACGGTTGCATTTCCTTTGCTATCTCTGTAGCAACATCAGTCAAAAGACACGCCGCAACCCTGCTGGATTTGGTGGTTGGGTGTGAAGAAGGTCGAACCAAAGCAGCAATCATATCAGCCTCAGAGGGCATAGAACGTGATTGTATAGGAGCTGCATAGGTTGAATCTGTTTGCCTGATCAGCTTGCGAGGTCGAGAGACAAGCCTCTCCTCCTCTTCTTCTTCATCTTCGTCCTCATCCACAAGAATGAAATTGGGATCTTGTTCCACGGCTTTTCGTTTCAGTTTAAGTGCCGGGTCCATAATCAATTTTGATCCTTGATGAATCATCCCTTCTGGGATCCCAAATACAGACCCAGATGGTCTAGGCTCATCATCATCATCATCGGAATCAGACTCAGAAGCAGAAGCAGCTTCTCCGTCTCGTCCCGATGGTCCAGCAGCATCAGGTGCCTCAGTAGGTGGAGGTGGTCCAGAAGTACTTGGACCTTCAGCCGAAAACTGATCTATTTCTCTAAAGTCCGGATCAGTGGCGTCATCATGTTGGACCAAAACCTCTTGCACCAGCTGTGCAGCAACCTCAGCATCCACTTGTTGACCTGGCTGATTTGCCTGATCCAGAACTTCCTTAATCAATTCTTGTGGCTCAGGTGCACCCTCGGCCACATCAATATCAAGCCAACCATTATTCGGTGGCGTCACATACTCTGGATTAATCAAAAATCCAAACAGCTCTGTCAGTTGGGGCTGCATCTCAAACCTGCGAGAGGTTTGCATAAACATCGCATTATAGGCTCGGATCCCGATAGTATCCACCTGAATATCTGGTTGAACAACCGGCAGATCAGGGATATTGGCTCGAATAAAGAGCATGCAGAATCTCGGGTAGATCATAAATTGAGATCTAACACCCCCCAAGATTTGGCGAACGATTTCTCCAAAGATGTAATCAGAAAAACTGTATGGTTTGTTATAAACCAGTGACAATAAAGCAGATAGGAGAGAAGAACTCAACTCGTCATATCCTCCCTTCTTCGGTCCAAAAATAGTTACCAGAACATGTCATAAGAACCTCCATTCCCCGAAGACCAACGCCTTTAGGAATTGACGTCTACGCATCGGCCCTACGTAGCCCATACGTCCTAGAGCTTCCTCAATAAAGTCGGAAGGAAACTCAGTCGGTCCATCTTCTTGCTCGGCAGAGCCCAGCTGTAGGATAGTCCGAATCTCAGTAGAGGAGAAGGCAACAGGGTGATCATTAACCCTCGTTCGAATTACCGGAGGATTCACCACTGTGTCATACTCAATATTAGCCCAGAATTGAGTTAATAAATCTCGTGATAATGCAGGGGACGCCATGATAGCATATTGGATCCTTGATCGTCCAAGAAACGTAAGAATCCGAGCAACCCTGGATGCACCACGTGCATTGACGTCCAAATCAACCAGAACATTATGATGTGTAGCAAACTGTCTAGCCACATCTGCAAGATAAGAATCACACAAATGTCAGACACACAGTTTAACATACATTGATAAACTTATATGATCTACAGCTCATAATTGAACTATTAAGTCGTGAAACTTAATTAACAATTATAAGTGTTAATCATATAAATATAATCAATAAGTCTAACTTGTTACACATCCTGTTACAAAATATATAACTTATTACACAAGGTCATAAGTCTTATACAATAAGGATATGGTTTAAAGTGTTCACATTGTAAGTCGACACGAAAAACCATATAAGATTTTAATTTATAATTCTTAATCAGGTAATTAGTCGAGAATTCGTAAATTAAAAGTAAAAATTCAACTCCCAAAACAAGTCAAAAGTCATCTCGCAGAACCAGTCAACTCGCAAGGTCAACAAGTCAACTCGCAGAGTTCAACTCGCAAGTCAACAAGTCAACTCGCAAGTTTCAATTCGCAGGTCAACATGTCAACTCACAAGTTTCAACTCGCAGGTCAACATGTCAGCTTGCAAGTCAATTCGCAAAGTGGACTCGCAAGTCAACTCGCAGGTTGGACTCGCAAGTCAACTCGCAGGAGTGGGCTGCAAGTTGAGTCTGGATCTCAACTCGCAGCATAAACTGCAAGATGACATCATTTAAAAATTTAATTTTGGCGAATTTTTTGTGCAATCAGGAGATGAAATAATGTACTAGTAATACCAATCAACATAAACCCTAAGGTTCTTGTTAATTTAAGCATCATTTATATATATGTTTTAAAGAAATTTTAAAACCAAACCCTAGTATTATAAATACTTTGATTGTGAGTTAATTATACGGTGGAATCCCTTGTTTTATACCTCAGAATGTGCGCAACATTAAAGTGAGTATTATAATTTGAATCAAAAACGTCTTTCGCGAAAGAAAAAAAAAATCACATAAAAGTTGCGAGTTTAAATCTCGGCTCGTTTCGCAAGGGTTCAACTCGCAGATAATTGTCAGTTCGCAAGGAAGTGTGTGGAATCAAGCGAGCTTGTAGGACCGTAAAGGAAAGACCTTTAACAATGAATCAATATAATCAAAAGCTAAAGCGCGGAATTCAATAGCTAACCAAAGTACGTTATGAACCAATATCAAAACAAACAATCACAAACAATTATATTAATCAATGAGACCAATTGTAATTTACAGATGAATGACCAGAGACAAAATACAAGCTGCAAAATTCGTATGTCAACACCTGCTAAAACTGAAACCCTAAAAAAGTATTTATAGGTAACTAATCAGTAACATAGGCGATATTGCCAATGTCGCCATTACATAATATTATCAATTTAATTACAACTCAAAGCCTAGACCAAGTGACAGACACTCTAAATGTACCAACAAACTCCCCCGTGTCTTCAGCTTGGTTTTCAAAAAGAATCTTCAGTTTAAACCCATCCAACAGGAAACTTACCACCTGCATGGATTCCATGGGTTACACAAATATCCACAATTTTCTGAAATTGTTGAGCAAGCTTTTCATTTGTTGGATTACCTTGGTAATATCTTATTCGATTATCAAACAGCTTCCTCATATCCCCCTCTGATAAATTTATCAAGCTCATGGGATTAAACACTCGATATTGTGCTTTCTTCAACCCATAGAGAGAAGTCTTCTCAGGTTCAACATTCTCTGGCACAAAAACCAATACAGCTTCTCCAGTTTGGCTGTCAAACTCCCAGTAGTGAAATCTTCTAAGAAAGTTTAAGGGAACCGTTTCCAGAGTAATTCTCTTTACACAATCAGCCGGAGGGTAGCGCATTCTGATCAATGGCTGATTTGTAGCTGGATCTAGCTGTTTCTTATAAAAAATCCTTTTACCCAGAGTTGGCTTTATAAAACTGTACCTCTTTGTACGAATTTCTCTTTGTAGCGTAGTCTGAATGAAGTCTGCACGGTTATCTCTTTCAGGATTTATCAGTTGTAACTGAGTAAGCCTATTTATTTCACCTTTAGGCAACGTACTCAGTTTTTTGAATGAAAGTTTGAAATATTGAACTCCATCGGTTCTTTTGATCATGAACTTAGCATTCCATACTTTCCAGCTCTTGATTTGTCCTTTATAATCTCCCTTGACCTTATAAGATTTGCAAGTAACAGGCACAGTCTTTTCTTTACCATGAGGCCACCAGGATGCCAGACGAGCCGCTCTTTCTTCTGCGGTTTCCGGAACCTTAGGAGATTCAGGCATTTCAGCTTCTGGTTCAGTTGAGTTATCAGGTGATTCATCTTCTTCTTCAGATGAGTCTCACTCAATAATAGGAGCACCATAGTAAAATTCATCCTCATCAAATGTTTCATCTTCAGCTTCTAGGTCTAAATCTTCTTCAGGTGTATCCTCCCTCACATTGTCAGATCGATTAACCATTCTTGCCAGATATGTCAGGTCAGCACATGAATAGTCAACGGCCAATGGTCTTGGTTGACCAGGGATATCCTCAAACGAGAAATAATCTAAACGAGCACTTTCATTCCCTGATTCAACATTTACATATTCAGTTTCAGGGGGAGTTACATTTGGTCTTTCATTTCTATCACCTATCTCCCCCGAAACGACCAATTGGGACTCCAATGCTACAACCCTAGACCTAAGCTCCTCATTCTCTTTCGCCACAGCTTCAACTCTAGTAGCTTGAACTTGGATGACAGTAGCTTGGGAATCCAGGGTGTGTTGCATAGAATCCAGCCTCTTTATTAATTCCTGGATAACCGAGGGATGAGGTTGAACTGGAAGGTCCACCTGCAATGTATCCTGATGCATTGCAGAAGTAGAGACCAACCGAGCTGCCTTAGATTTCTTTGGTGGAGGAGGCACAAACTCGTCGGAATCTTCAGAAGATTCTCGTACCCGCTTGTCTTTCGGCGGTACGTGCTGCTTGCCTGCAGCAATCCTCCGTTGAATCCTCAAATACCGCTGAGGATTGATCCGCCTAAGATATTCAATCTCTTGTGGAGGCGGGACCAGACCCTGAGAGTCGCTTTCAGTAAAACCACCAGCAGGCCCAGAAGATGTAGAATCGGATGACCCCTCAGAAGTGTCATGATGAACATGCAAAGTGTGCAAAGCACCCTGCAAAGTAACACTCATGAAAACACCCTCTAAAGGATCTTCCGTAACTTGTACGGGAACATCTTCAAGATTTTCTTCTTCCAGTGCTGGCGGCTGGTAGTTCGGGTCAACTATGTGACCAAAAAGAGGAGTATCTGGAGGAATTGGAACCCCCTTACCGTTTGAGCTCATAACCCCGAATATCTGATTGGACATTGGGGTTTGTCGATAAACACGGGTGGCATCAGTCGCCAAACCCGGTAGCTCCCTATTAATCAACAGCTGAATGAACCGGGGATACATATACCAGCGATTATCCCCTAGCTGAGCATTGTCCACCATAGCCCGAAAAATGTATCCAGAGTAATTATATGGCTTGTTGTAGACCAAAGCCAATATTGCAGACACAGTGCGGTGGCTGGTACCGTCATACCCAACTTTTCGGTTTGAGAGGCACAAGATAAAAATGTGCATTAGCCACCTCCAAACCCGAGTTAAATGATTCTTCCTGTATTGATCTGAATGGGTACCAGCGTAACCCATTCGGTCCATTGCGCCAACAATGAATTCATTGGAGAATAAGATTGGCATGTCAGCATCATCATCAAAGCGAAGAACCTCGCGAATCAGTTGCTTAGAAATAATAATGTCGCGGCCGTGCACTGTCGAGATAAGACGTGTGTGCTCAAGAGCAGAACTGACAGTGGCATTCCTCCAAAACTGCCCGACATGATCTCTATATATCGTATCGGAGGCAGTGATTGCCGTGAGAATACGAGAACGGCGCAGGAAGGCAATCAGAGGCCTAAAGGGCTCAGCAGAGTCCTTAGAATCATCCAAGAAGGCCGTAATATTGTGACGAGTGTCACATTTGAGATCGAATTGCGCAAAGTCTTCCATATCTGTAAAATATCAATACAAAGTACAGAACTCGAAAACAGTTAGCGATTTAGTGAAAACAGGCCACAAGCACATTAGAACACATAAACTGGGCCCGTTTCATCAACAGTTTGAGCCTGGCCCAATTGACAATTTTGATTTTAAGCGATATTGAACTAATATCGCCTAAATCAATTTAGGCGATATTGAGTTCAATATCGCTTAAATTAAACAAAATTGATGAGTTCAGTGTTAACTTGGCGATATTGGAAATTAGTCCAAGCTTAAGCGACATTATACAATATCGCCACTAATATCGCCAATTAGAAATTGATTTAGGCGACATTGTCACAATATCGCTTAAATAAAAACAAAATGATTAATATCGCTTGATTTTGGCGATATTGGAAATTAATCCAACTCAAGCGATATTATATAATATCCCCATCAATGTCGCCCACAATATCGCTCATATGAAGCGTCATTGCAATATCGCTAATGCGATATTGCAATATCGCCCCACAATATCGCCGAACAAACGGCACAAAACCCTATGGTCGAAAAAACGAAGAAACAACATCATCCAAAACCTAAAACTCGACACACATATAATGGGCAATACACAGAAGCGTTTGACACAAGTTTTTATTTGTTTTTAATAGTTTAAAACACAAAATTCTACTTGGGCACAAATCCGAACCAAACACTCTTCAATGTAGCATAAACATCAGATATGTAGGACCGTTAAAGGGACAGGCCTTTTCACAATGAATCAATATCAATAGCTTAAGCGCGGAAATCAAAAGCTAAATCAAAGTACGTTTCATAACACAAAGTAACAAAGTAATCACAATAATATATTTGATCAAACAAACCAATTGTGATTTACAGATGATTGACTGGAGAAACAACACAGGCTGCACAAATACGAATTTCAGCAACATTAGATCTGAAACCCTAAACGACTATTTATAGGTGACTAATCAGCCTGTTTAGCGATATTGTAATATCGCATATGCGATATTGTAATATCGCTTAAGCGATATTGGTGATATCGCCTATGCGATATTGTCAATATCGCTAAAGCGATATTGCCAATGTCGCTATTTACAGAATCTAACTAATTAGTTACAACTCGAAACCAAGACCAAGTGACAGACACTCTAGATGCACCAACAAACTCCCCCATGTCTGCAGCTTGGTCTTCAAAAATAATCTTCAGTTAAGTCTTCAATCAAACTCCTCTATGTCTTCAATAATTAGACACTCCCCCATTGAGATAGCATGGTCTTCATAATATTGATGTTCAGATTCATGTGACTGACACACCTTTTGCATACAATAAGATCTTCAAACTATATGACCATCTCTCAATCTTTAGCAGCTTCTCCAATATAATTTATCTTCACAGTCTTTGGAGAATAACCAACATCTTTTATATCTTCAATATTTGACTTTAACAAGATATGTGATATTGAATAAAACAACATAGAACTAAAATATTTTTGTAATTTTCTTTATAATTTAAAAGTAAAGAATACCAAAAAGAAAATAGATCGGGGATAACATTGTAATATGTCTGCTTAAGGATCATATCAGGATATCATGCATTTATTAGGAAATAGTAAGTGTTATTTTGATTATCAGTATATTTGTCCAAATTTAAATTTAGCACGCAGAGTTAACTAGCCAAAGAGACAATCAAGAACAAGACGATTAGAGGTATTGTTTTTCTACTTAAACATATAACATACTCAACTTCAAGCTTAGCAATTATTGTGAGAGTGAATAAGTCTTCGTGAATCTCACATAGATATACCCCTAGTATCAAGTCATGCCCAAGACTTCGATTAGTTAGAGAAAGCATTTGAATTCAACATTTTTAAGAATCAAGCCAGCGGTGACAGGTCTGTACATACGTACAACAAAGCGACATACACTTGATTCAGGTGTTTGCAAAACCAAACTTAGTCAAACCATTTGGCGACCTCGTAAGTAATCTTTGATTTTATAAGATTTGAAAGTACATTTGACTTTTGTTTGCTTTGTTTTTGAAAGTATACTGACTGAGACCAGGTCTGTACAAACGTACAACAAAGGAAACAGACAGCATAATTCCCCAAATGTTGTCATATACAAACTCAAGTTAATAGAAGCATGGCAAGCTGACACATAAGAATTAAGACACATTGTCATATATCATATGATGATCAACACAAAAGATCAGACACAGATTAAGAGATTTCTTAGTTGCTCAAAGATGAGTATGATAATGCCTACCAATACATCGTGCAAGTAATCAGATGTCTAGAAGGTCAAGTATAACAGATACGTGATAAACCTACTGATACATCAAACATAAACCTTAAAATTTCCATTTTGTGTACATATCACCTGATGAACTATCATATTCCATTATTTACAGACACAATCCAAAATGTTTTCCAGAATTAAGAATCTTGCTGTTCAAATTTCTGATTTTTAAATTACTCCCTCTGAACAGCAAATTCTTGTCTCAATTCTAATTCAAAAGTTATCCCCTAAAACTTAAACTAATTTGAAATATATATATAATTTTTTTAATTTAATAAATTTCGCAACGTTACATTTCTTGGATACTAAAAAGTATAAAGAGTGGTTGTTGCATAAACTAACAAAAAGAACAAATAATGACTAAAAAAAAATTCAAAATCACATATCAAGTCAAATCAATTCCTTTTAACCACGTTATTCCGTCTCGAAACGTTGAGAAACTCAGCCAGTCAATCACAATGCACATCCTTGCAGTCACTAAAAATACAATCTATCAAAAAGCTGACTGCAACACCACAAACAATGAAACATTAGATTTTATGGGACACCCAAGCTTTGATAGGCTTGAGATGTCCATTAGCGTCCATAATCATTACATCAACGAGTTTATGATATTTTAACATGTCACTTGATTTCATTGATGTATTGTTTGTGGATTTTTGTTTCCAAACCTGCTTAACATTGAATGAAGATGGTTGCTGATTAACTACATCAACCTTTCTAACCAGCGGTTGAGAAGGTATAATGTTATTAACCTTTAAATTTTGAAAATTACGAGATGACCCACGTTGTTTTGATCTCTGAAAGTTTCTATATTTAGTATGGCGTGGATCATTTCGTGATGCCCATTTTCTAGCAAGCACCGGACACTGATTAATAAGATGACCCTGCTTCTTACAATAGAAACATGATCGTCTCTCTCGGAAAGTGTGGTCATCACACGACAGTGGTTTCGGTGAAGGAGGTGACTTACAAGACTTGTTTTCAGGTACATTTGCAGCACATGAACACTTATGTGAACATGAAGGAGTAAATGTATTTGTAGTTGAAGAAATCTTTTTAGAAAATATTTGACCTCTACCTTCGGTAGTAAGTATTAAATTTTCTGTTTTGTTGTTATTCTTCTTAACTTTCTTTGTAACCTCGTGAGTTACATCCTCCACTTCCACCACCTCTTCAACATTTGTTGAAGGCACAAACAAAATAGGTTCAAATTTAGGCTTAATAAGCTCAGCCTTCTTTTTATTTGAACTTGGGACTTTAAGCAACTCAGGTCGCTTGACATCAACAGCCTTAACAAGATTAGGCTGTGTAACCTTTTCTGCTTTGATAATAACTGGTTTCACAACAGGATTTGTATCCTTCTTGAGAACAGAAGGGACATAATCTTTTATTTCATCCTGTGAGAGACTAGGCTGATTCAAGTTTGAGGGAGGAGGTTGGTTGTGATAACCAATTCCTGCCTTACTATTTGTATCAGTCCTTTGACTTTGCAGGATGTCGGAAAAGACCAGAGTAGATGTTGAAATATTTGCAAGTTTTCGTTTTAAATCAATATTATCAGCTTGAGCATCAGCAAGATCCTTTTTAAGATGAGCAATTAGTTTTAAGTAGCTATCAATTTCATCTTGTTTGCTGTAGATCATAGCTTTCAACTCTTTCTTTTCTTCAATAAGTGTCTTTTGATTTATTACAAAAACTTTTTCATTATCTTTTAACACTCTGTTCGCTTGAATAAGACTTGTTAGATCTGTATTCAAACGATCATTATCTACTATGTACCTGTTGATTTTACCAGTTAGTTTTATACAAGAATTACAAATAAAAGAATCACAGTCTACCTCATTTTGGACATCCGCCATAAGAGCTACGTTTTCCGTAGCAGAAAAATCATATGGTTCATTGTCCATCAGTAGAGCAGCCTTGGCGATCTCAGTTTCCTTCTCACATTCACGAGCAAAATGACCTAGGTTTTGACATTTATTGCATTTAATCTTTGATTTGTCAAAACCCGTGCTTGTCTTATCAGTAACATCTTCAAGAGATCTCTTTCCAGTTCTCTTCAAATATGTCTTAGTCCTTCTTGTAAGCATGGCCATATTCCAACGAAGGTCAACCCTCTCAAGCTCATCAGGATCTACTTGTGCGAAATCCTCATCAGTAAGATCTACCGAGCTAATCCTCTTTGACAAGAAATCATCATAAGATGATAAGAATGCGTTGAAGATAACTGCATGCTCATTTTGTGATGCAGTAGCAGAGGAAGATGGTTGAGTTGGAAACGAAGAGAATGTTCCTGGTTTAGATTCAGAAGTAGACGGCCCAGATAGAAGAGCTGTACTTCCATATCCAAAACTACTGTTATCAGGAAGCAAAGAGCTAGATTTTGTGCTTTTCTTTTGGATGTCCAAAGCACATGTTTCTAATTTTCCAATAAGTTGATCCAAAGACATTGCCAATATGTCTGGATCACTCTCCATCATTAATACTCGAGTTTCCCAAGAAGGAGGTAGAGCATTTAGCAGTTTCTTGTTGACCTCCATAGAGCTAAATTTGTGTCCACCCTCAGTCAGCTCATTCACAAGACGTGAATATCTACAGAACAAGTCATTAACCGTCTCGTTCTTCTGAATATCAAACAGATCATACTGTTTCTTTACAAATTCCAGCTTAATTTGCTTGTATTCAGTGGTACCTCCACATCTTTCAGCTATGCCATTCCACAGATCATAAGCTTTATCATGGTGCTTGAACATCTTCATAGCATCAGCAGGTAAAGACATGGTTATAGCAGAGTGAGCCTTTCGTTCACATTCCCATGCCTTACGTTCCTCAGCAGTCATTGAACGAATGGTTTTTGGAGGAGGAATACCCACATGTTCTCCACCTGCAACCGGTCTAATGTATCGTTCAATTAAAGGTATCTCCATTTCAGGGTCGGTAAACGCAACGAACGATAAGAATCTCCCACGCCATTCAGAATACTCCATTCCCGGAGCAAAGAATGGAGGTTTATTTGCAGAACCAACTTCAGCATTGTGTTTCAACATAGCATTCACAGCTTGTAAAGTAGTCATTTTTAAAAATTTCAAATTTGTCCGAACGAATTTTTTCCCTCCAAAAATTTCAAAATTTTGGTCGAGTAAAATGAAAATTTTCTCAAACAAGAATTAGGCAAACGGAAGCACAAATTCAAATTTTGATAATTGCCGAATTTTCCCGCCTTTTTACTTTTTTTTTCTTTTTTTTTTTTTTTTTTTTTTTTTTTTTTTTTGAAATCAGAGGAAAAGGGCGATATCACATGCGATATTGAGAACAATATCGCTAAAATTAATTAGGCGATATCACCAATATCGCTAGTAATATCGCTAGTGATATCGCTCAAATTAATGAGCACAGAATTAACAATGTCGCTGAAAACCCTAATGGCGATATTGATGGTAATATCGCTATCAATATCGCTAAAACGGCTGTAAACCTTAAAAAAATTATTTTTTACGAATCAAACAAAAATAGGGTTAAAAAATGACGAACACAGCTCCAAAAATCACTAAAAGTACTGATCAAATAGCTTTTAAGAATAATAAACAATTCGTTTATAGCAAAACTAGTTAAAAAGACTTTTAAACGTACGAATATTGATTCAATAAACCACTAATCCAATGATTATTGGCTCTGATACCAATTGTAGGACCGTTAAAGGGACAGGCCTTTTCACAATGAATCAATATCAATAGCTTAAGCGCGGAAATCAAAAGCTAAATCAAAGTACGTTTCATAACACAAAGTAACAAAGTAATCACAATAATATATTTGATCAAACAAACCAATTGTGATTTACAGATGATTGACTGGAGAAACAACACAGGCTGCACAAATACGAATTTCAGCAACATTAGATCTGAAACCCTAAACGACTATTTATAGGTGACTAATCAGCCTGTTTAGCGATATTGTAATATCGCATATGCGATATTGTAATATCGCTTAAGCGATATTGGTGATATCGCCTATGCGATATTGTCAATATCGCTAAAGCGATATTGCCAATGTCGCTATTTACAGAATCTAACTAATTAGTTACAACTCGAAACCAAGACCAAGTGACAGACACTCTAGATGCACCAACAAGATAATAAAGCACTAAAAACGTACCACATGATGAGGTAAGAATAGACGAGCATAGAAAAGTTGTTTGATTGATGTAAGGATCAAAAACACGAAGACTGTCGAAAAAAAAATTTCAATGTCGCCAATATCGCCTCACAATATCGCTATCAATATCGCTAGATTGATTTTGAAAACGTATCGAATACTGTAACATACTGTTGTATATATACAAGTATACGACTAGGCGATATTAGCAATATCGCGTACAATATCGCATACAATATCGCTGTCTTTCAAGATCAAAAATAACTTGTTACAAAATTGAAAATAAAATAAAATAAAATAAAAAAATAAAATAAACAATAAACATTAAACTAAAAGAAATAAACTAATAGTTAAATAAATTAATAGGAAAAATAAAAAAATAAAAAAAAAATAAAATACAAAAATATGAAAGTAATTTATTAAACTTTACTTATTTTTGGTGACGAAATAGGTGATGTCGAATTAGGGATCATATTAGTGAAACAATATTAGACAGTAAGCTTTAAATTTTAATTTGATTATCAGTATATTGATCCACATTTAAATTTATTTAGCATTGCAGACATAACTTTAGCACATTGTGCAACAAGATGATTATTGGTATCGTTTTCCATTTTAAACATAAAACATATTCATTTTTGAGCTAAGGAATTATTGTGCGTGTGAATTATTCTCTATGGGTCTAGCAAAAGATATACACCTAATATCAAGACATGATCTTTAAACTTCTATAATTTTGAGATAGTATACAAATTTAAACATTTTTAAGAATCAAGTCAGCGGTGACAGGTCTGTGCAATAACACAACAAAGCGACTTAACTTGATTCAGGTTTAAAGCAAAACCATAATTAGGTCAAACCTTTAGCGACCATATTATGTATCTTTGATTTTATAAGATATGTAAAGTACATTGACTTTCGTTTTGCTTAAATTTTGAAAATATACACACTGAGACCAGGTCTGTATTTTCATACAACAGAGGAACACAGTAGTATAGATCCCCAAATGTATTTATATAAAATCTCAGTTTAATAGAAGAAAGTCAAGCTGATATTTTGGAATTAAGACTTAATGTCATACATCTCATGATAGACACCATATGATAGTAATCACATATTTTAGATTTTTGTTAATAGCTCAAAAGTTTATAAGTTATGCCTACCAATACATCATATTATGAGACTAATGTGTTCAGGAATATGTGTAGCATATACTAGATAAACCTACTGATATATCAAGGTTAAAACTTAAATTTTACCGTGTAAGATTGGCGCCTAATGTACTATCATATCCCTAGTTGTTTTCAGACACAACTAAACGTCTTTTTGAAAATGTTGCAACCTTGCATTTCTTAAATGTTAAAGAACATTAAGAGTGGCTATTGTGTAAGAACAAAAGAATAAATTGTCACAAGTTACTGTTTTACTTGAAAGATTCGCAACCCTATTATGTCAATAAGCTGGTCAAACCTAGTTCTAGAGAAGGCCTTGGTAAACAGATCAGCATTTTGCTTATCAGTTTCTATTTGGACAAGGTCTATCAAATGCTTCTCATAACAATCCCGTATAAAATGAAACCTAATCTCTATGTGTTTGGTTTTAGAATGTTGTACGGGATTTTTAGTTATACAGATAGCAGCAGTATTATCAATAAATAAGGGAGTCATAGTTAAGAGTAAACCATAGTCACGAAGTTGGTGCTGAATCCACAAGATTTGTTAACAGCAACTGGTAGCAGCAATATATTTAGCTTCAGCTGTTGAGGTAGAAACTGTCGTTTGCTTCTTGCATTGCCATGACACTAAACGTGAACCGAGAAACTGGCATCCTCCTGACGTAGACTTCTTATCAATACTACAACCACCATAATCAGAATCCGAAAAAGTCGTGAGAGCAAATGTCTTCTCAGTTGGATACCATAGACCTAGATTAGGTCTATGTTTGAGATACCCAAAAATCCGTTGAACCGCTTTCAAATGAGAGACCTTGGGTTTAGACTGATATCTTGAACACAGTGAGACAGCAAATACTATATCAGGTCGGGAAGCCGTAAGATACATTAAAGATCCAATCATCGACCGATATAGCTTTTCTTCACAATCCTCCGTCCAAGATTGTGGTATGTAGGAATGGGAGTTCCATATGCTCTACAATCATGCAACTTGTAGCGTGTCAACATGTCGTTAACATACTTGGATTGATGAATGTAGGTGCCCTTTGATGATTGATCAACTTGAACACCCAGAAAGAATTTTAGCTCCCCCATCGCACTCATCTCAAATTCAGATTTCATAATCTCTTCAAAATGTCAACACAGAGATTCATCAGTTGATCCGAAAATAATGTCATCCACGTAGACTTGAACTAGCAGTTGACTATTTCCAGTTCTTTTGATGAAAAGAGTGCTGTCGATGTGACCACGTTCAAACCCATTCTTGATCAAATGCATTGCCAACCGTTCATACCATGCACGCGGAGCTTGATGAAGACCATAAAGTGCCTTATCCAGCTTGCACACATAATCTGGGTTGACCGAATCCTCAAAACCAGGAGGCTGCCTGACATAAACTTCTTCAGCAACCTGTCCGTAAAGAAACGCGCTTTTCACATCCAGCTGATAGACACGAAAGCCCTTAAAAGTGGCTTAGGCTAAGAAGATACGAATAGATTCCATCCTTGCAACGGGTGCAAAAACTTCATCATAATCTAATCCTTCTTGTTGTGTATATCCTTGAACAACGAGCCTAGCCTTATTGCGAATCACCACTCCCCTATCATCACGTTTGATTTGAAACACCCAACGAGTTCCAATTGGGTGTACACCTTTTGGAAGTGGAACTAAGTCCCAGACTTTCAGCTTTTCAAATTGTTGCAACTCTTCTTGCATTGCTGAAACCCAATGAGAATCCTTTAGAGCCTCATTAATCTTTGTAGGCTCAACTTGAGATAAGAAGCATTCTTCAATTTCAGCCTTTAGACATGTAAGTGAAGGATCTTCAGACGATTCATCCGAAAGATCATTCGTTGGAGAAGGTTCAGCTGCTTTGCTTCAGACGATTCACATCTCCAATAATATTGTCAATAGAATGATTCTTATGAATACGAGAGATAGGTATTGAATCAGGTGTGAGGTTTGATTCCAAATTGTTTAGCTCAACCTCTTGAGCGAACGGATCATCTTCATTTTCAGGAAAGATGTCTTCCACAACTTCACCAATTGTAGGAGAAGCTTCAGGCTGTTGATCTGCAGAAGAGCTCTCAGGAAAATCAGACGGTAAAGAAGGTTGAGGATCAGAAATAGCAGGAGTTGAAGAAGGTGAGGGTGAAGAGTTATCCGGATTAAGATGTAACCCATGAAGAAGCGTTACAACTTGATCCACTTCATCAAATGTTGGAAGATGGAATGAGTTAAATAGATGATCATACTCAAACAACCAATCCGGACCTTTTCCTTTGGGAGTCTCCGTGTACTTTAAACATTTAACTTCAGAATGCTCCTCAATCTTTCCCGTTTCCTTGTTGAAGACCCTCTTGTTAGGAGAATTAACCGAAAACCCCAGAAATAACTCGTCAAAAGCCTTTTCACCGAATTTAGAAACTTTATCCTTTGTGATCAGAATAGTGCAAGGGCATCCAAAAGGTTCTAAAAATTTTAGGTTTGGCTTTCGGTTATTGAATAACTCATAACAAGTCTTATTCCTTTTCTTGTTCATCAGAACACGGTTTAAAACATAACATGCCGTGTTAACTGCCTCTGCCCAGAAAGTGATTGGCAGATGTGAATCCGACAGCATAGTGCGAGCAGTTTCAATGATTGTTCTATTCTTTCTCTCTGCTACTCCATTCTGTTGTGGAGTTCTTGCAGCACTAAACTGATGAACAATCCCTTTACGTAGAAAATATAATTCAAGAATTTTGTTCTTGAATTCAGTTCCATTATCACTACGAATCTTCTTGATCTTCAAGTTGCACAGATTCTCAAGTCGATCAAATAAATAGATCAAAATATCTGGCGTTTCGTCCTTTGTATGCAAGAAGTAGACCCACGAGAAACGAGAGTAGTCATCCGTAACTACCAAGCAGTAAGATTTTCCTCCAATACTCCTCGTACTTACAGGTCCAAACAAATCCATATGAAGTAATTCCAATGGAGATTCAATGGAATTAACTTGCTTAGACTTGTGAAATTTCTTGTGCTGTTTACCTTTTAAACACGAGACACATTCATCTTCCAAAGCAAAAGATTGCTTAGGAATCCCTTCCACCAAGTCATGTTTCACCAGATAATTCATTTTGCGAAAATGAATATGACCCATCTTTCTGTGCCACAATAACGAATCCTTATTAGACGCCTTGGTTAGAAGACAGGTATGTTCCTTAGTTTCCACTGTCCTCATGTCCAAAATATAAGAGTTCTTCACTCTTGGTGCTCTAATCAGAATCGATTCCTCGGGAATCACAAATCCCGGCTTCAAAATCAAACACTCCAAATCTGTAAACGCAGCAGTGAACTTCTTGTCGCAAACTTGAGAGACGCTTATCAAGTTGTGATTTAGCTCCTCGACAAAGTTGACATTCTCAAAGCTCACTTGACCATTAGTGAGTGTTCCTAACCCAGTTATGGTACCACCAGTATCACCAGCAAAAGCAACATGTCCCCCATTGTATGGTTTAACATTTGAGAGCAGGGAGATATTGCCTGTCATGTGTCGCGAACAGCCACTGTCAACATACCACTTGCTATCCTTTACCTTTGACTGTCACAACACAAGAAAAAGAATGTTAGTTTGAAATGGAGACCCAAGCCTTGACAGACTTGGGTACTCCTGAGACTTCATCGATTATTACCACATCAGTTAAAACTTTGTTTTTCAGTAAATCATTATCTTTTACTGATGTGATAATTTCAGATGACACCTTATCCTGTACTCTTTTCTTTTTCCAAACTTTCTGAAGAAAAATAGATTGCTTATTAATAACATCAACCTTTCTAACCATTGGTTGAGTAGGAGTAATGTTATTAAATTTTGAAATTGGAGCCTTTCGAGATAATCCAGGTTGTTTTGACTTTTGAAAGTTTCTATTTTTAGAATGACCTGGATCATGTCGTGATGCCCATTTTCTAGCAAGCATTGGACATTGATTAATGAGATGACCCTGCTTCTTACAGTAGAAACATGATCTTCTCTCTCGGAAAGTTTGATCATCACTCGACAGTGGTTTTGGTGAAAGAGGTGATCTACGAGGTTTGATTTCAGGTACATTTACGGCACATGAACACTTATGTGAACATGATGGAGTAAATGTATTGACAGTTGAGGAAATCTTCGTTGAAGGATTTATAATTGAAACTTTATGATTTTGAATATTCTCTACCTGTTTCATTTTTAAATCCTTAGTGATAGATTTATTTTTAGAAAAAATTTGTCCTGTACCTTCAATAGTAAGGATTAAATTTTCTGGCTTATTGTTATTTTTCTCAACTTTCTTTGTAACTTCGTAAGTTACATCCTCCACTTCCACCACCTCTTCAACATTTTTTGAAGGTGTAAACATGATTGGTTCAAATTTAGGCTTAATAGGCTCAGCCTTCTTATTATTTGAACTCAGAACTTGAAGCAACTCAGGTCGCTTGACATCAACAGCCTTAACAGTCTTAGGCTGTTTAACCTTTTCAACTTTGACAGTCGTAGGTTGATCAGTTTTTTCAACAATAACTGGTTTCATCACAGAGCTTGTATCCTTCTTGAGAACAGAAGGTACATAATCTTTTATTTCATCCTGTGAAAGAATGGGCTGATTCAAGTTTGAAGGAGGAGGTTGGTTGTGATAACCAATGCCTGCCTTACTCTTTGTATCAGTCCTTTGACTTTGCAGGATGTCGGAAAAGACCATAGTAGATGTTGAAATATTTGCAAGTCTTCGTTTTAAATCAACATTATCAGATTGAGTTTCAGCGAGTTCCTTTTTAAGATGAGAGATGAGTTTTAAATAACTGTCAATCGCATCTTGTTTGTTAAAAATCATTGCTTTTAACTCTTTCTTTTCTTCCATGATAGTTTTCTGATTTATTGTAAAGACCTTTTCATTTTCTTTTAAGACTTTGTTTGCTTCAATAAGATTGGTTAGATCTGTATTCAAACGATCATTATCTACTACGAACCTGTTGATTTTACCAGTTAATTTGATACAGGTTTCACAATTAAAGGAGTCACATTCTACCTCATTCTGAACATCTGCCATAAGGGCTACGTTTTCTTGATCATCCATAGCCGAAAAGTCATAGGCTTCTTCATCTTCTAACATAATAGCAGCCTTGGCTACTTCACTATCTTTCTTGAAGGTAGAGGGTCTTGTAAAACATGTAGATGGTTGTCTACCCTTCTCACATTCTCGTGCAAAATGTCCCATATTTTGACATTTATAGCATCTAATCTTGGACTTGTCAAAACCCATACTTGTCTTATCAGTGACATCTTCAAGAGATCTCTTTCCAGTTCTCTTTAAATATGTTTTAGTCCTTCTGGTAAGCATGGCCATATTCCAACGAAGATCCACTCTCTCTAGCTCATCAGGATCAACTTGAGCAAAATCTTTATCGGTAAGATCTACCGAGCTAATCATCTTTGATAGAAAATCATCGTAAGATGATAAAAATGCATTGAAGATTACTGCATGCTCATTGTGAGATGCAGTAGTAGCGGAAGATGGTTGAGTTGGAAAAGAAGAGAATGTGCTAGCAGAGTGATTTCCCTGAGGATAATTGGGTTTAGACGCAGAGGTAGACGGCCCAGATAGAAGTGCTGTACTTCCATATCCAAAATTACTATTATCAGGAAGCAAGGAACTAGATCTTGTGCTTTTCTTTTGAATATCCAACGCACATGTCTCCAATTTGCCAATAAGTTGATCTAAAGTCATTGCCAGCACATCTAGATCATTCTCCATCATTAGCACTCGAGTTTCCCAGTGAGGAGGTAGAGCATTTAGCAGTTTCTTGTTGACCTCAATTGAACTGAATTTGTATCCCCCCTCAGTCAGTTCATTTACAAGACGTGAATATCTACAAAACAAATCCTTAACTGTTTCATTCTTCTGGATTTCAAACAGATCATACTGTTTCTTCACAAGCTCCAGTTTACTTTGCTTATACTCAGTTGTACCTCCACATCGTTCAGCTATGCCATTCCACAGATCATAAGCAATGTCGTGTTGTTTGAACATTTTCATGGCATCGGCAGGAAGAGACATGGTTATAGCAGAGTGAGCCTTTCTCTCACATTCCCATGCTTTGCGTTCTTCAACAGTCATTGAACGAATCGGCTTTGGTGGAGGAATACCCACATGCTCTCCACTTGAAACAGGTCTAATGTATCGTTCAAGTAAAGATATCTCCATTTCAGGGTCGGTAAACGCAACGAACGATAAGAATCTGCCACGCCATTCAGAATACTCCATTCCAGGAGCAAAGAATGGAGGTTTGTTTGCAGAACCAACTTCAGCGTTGTGTTTCAACATAGCATTTACAGCTTGTAAAGTCGACATTTTAATAAAATTAATTTTTTTTTTTTCTTTTTACTTATTTAAAATTCTGATTTAAAATTAGTACAGCGATATTGATGATATCGCTAAATAAATTGACAAAGCGATATTGATAAAATTGTTATCAATATCGCTAATTAAAGCCCAAAACAAAATCAGATAACAAGGCGATATTACATGCGATATTGAGACTAATATCGCTAAACTTAATCAGGCGATATTAAAAGTAATATCGCTAAGATTAACTTGGCGATACCAAGTAATATCGCTAGTTAAATCGCTAGTGATATCGCTCAAATTTATGAGCACAGTACAGACAATGTCGCAGAAACCCTAGAGGCGATGTTAATATTAATATCGCTTCTAATATCGCTAAAACGGCTGTAAACCCTAAAATTACTAATAATGACGAATTAATCAAAAATAGGGTTAAAAATGACGAACACGACTCCAGAAATCACTAAAAGTACTGATTAAATAGCTTTTAAGAATAATAAACGACTTATTTATACGCAAAACTAGTTAAAAAGACTTTTAAACGTACGAATATTGATTCAATAAACCACTAATCCAATGATTAAATGGCTCTGATACCAATTGTAGTGTCACACCCCGCTAAAGCGGAAACACGAGATGTAACAGTACAATGATTTCATAATCGAAAATTACAAAACATCACCGTTCAACGGTCTACATTGAGCACAATACATAGAGTCTTACAATATTCCCAAATACAAAAGTAATATCTGAATCGTACTAATACATTCCAAAAGACATAAATTCCGTACGCTAATAGAACATAAAATCAGATAGCAGGTTTAGCTTCAATTGTCAGATTGTGACAAGTTCCTGAAAAGCATGTAAAATACAGGTCAACTATGAAACATAGTTGGTGAGTACTCAGGTTTTATGAAAAGATAAACCTTCATTGAAGTTATTGAAGTTCAATGGAGATGTAAAACGTCATACGGGATTAGTAAAGTAAAATGTGTTCGGTGTCGAGCTCATAGGACGGAAATAATATTTGTTGTTCATGTGTATACAAGTCTTGACGATAGATAAGTGTAGTATAAGAGTGATTTAGTATGTAAGACTCATTTGCTAACATTTTATAGATTCAAGTAAAGTTCGTAAAATGATGGTTTTTATTTTATTAATGTCAAAACGTTCATATTTTAGATGGTTCAAATCGCCTTAAGGCCATGCCTATGATCGTCAAGACCGCCACGACTTACCCTTTAAATACTATGATTTTGATTCAATGAATCTCCAAGAATGAGTGTTTTTAATTGACAACATCAGAGTAAGGTTCAAATCATTGTGTTTATGATTTTCAATGAGAAACTGTTTCAAATATCTAAGTCATCCTAGAGCTCGTGTCACAAGTTGGTAGTTTCAAAGAAGACATCAGAACGTCATGCGTTGTGAAATCATTGTTTTAATACATTATGGTTTATAAAGTCCATGATTAATTATGCTTGAATCCACAACCAAACCTACAACCGATAAACCCTTGCCCCAAATAGTGATGCCCTATCGTTGGCATTTAGGATGATGGAATGCACTCACGTGGCCGCGTGAGTGGGGAGGTGGTCTCGCTCCCAAATAGTACTATTCATATGCATCATTTGGCTCATATAGAGTTAATGGTCGTGTAGAGATACCGGGGACTTTAGGTACGATAGTAACCAAGCATATAATCATGTGGCATCAATAAGTATTCACAACATCGTAAATCAAGTATCATAAACATATTATTTGCAAGTAAATAAAATCATTCAAGTCATTCATGCATGCTTTTCACCCCAAAATATTGAATTAAAGCATTGAAATAGGGGCTGAGTACTCACAATCGTTAGTAAGCGTACGGAAAGGGTTGTAAAGCGCGATTCGACCAAAAGTGGCTCCTATCCAAGACCTACGAATACAAGGTTCCTAATTAGATTATTGACTAAGATGGCTTGTTAAGATTGCTTAGCTAGTTGTTTATGTTACAAAGTGCCGTTTGGGTTTGATTTGTCGTTGACGGTAAAAACTCGGGTTGTGATTAAAATAATGTAAACGCTTGAAAATAGATTCCAAAAATCACCAAACTTGGTATACAACATGGGAAATGATTCACAAATTTTCTGTGAAAATTTGGGAGTTTTTAGATTTACAGATTATTTTTAATCATTTCTTGACCAAAAGAGTGGGATAAATAGGAGAAAAATAGTAATTATTCTTGAAAAATTACGAAATTTTGACTAGATTAGTTTTAGGTCATTTCTAAGTTTGTGTAAAAATTTCATGCCATTTTGGGCTCTGGAACATTGGTTCCCAATCGTATGTGTTTTAGCAAATTGCACGTCGGAAAACATAACAAAACAATTCCAATCAGTGTTAAATTTTGAGGATAGTGTCATTTTATGTGGAAAATGACACAATAATTTTCCCATATTTTTCTGATGTCAAAAAGTATTTTTCATGAATATTTGGCTTTCAAGAGACTTTATTTACATTAATTCTAGAAAAATACTTAAGCTTTTCCAAAAATTCTTATTTTTATTTTCAAGGTTCTTTTCAAGATATAGATACTGAGAAAAATCATCCTCAAATTTTAAACACGTTTTATCTATATTTTGTGAATTTTACATTCACCATACCACATCTTCCATGCATTTACAAGACTTAGATTATGCATGTTAATCATGCATTTACTAAAAATACTAAATCAACAGAATAAAATCCTATCTTTTTATAAAACTGAGATATGTGTGTTAGGAATATAAAATAATTTTCTCAAATGTTTTTGAATAGTGTAAGACCCCTAAAAAAAATATCAATACACCATGTTAACAGAAAAGTTACTGTTTGCGCACCAGTTTTGTTTGGTACCTTTGGGGGTCTTAAACTCAATGGATTTGAATGAGACCAGTGGGCTTTGAAAGGTAAGACATTGAACTAAATTCCAGAAGAAGAATCAAGATTTTTGGACCATTATTCACTGAGTTATGGTCGTCTCAAGTGAGGTCAAAAATCTGGACAGATTCATATAAGACAATAGCAATCTTTTTGGTGTTTTTCTACATCTCACGATTTTTAAACCTCATCCAATGATTGAGGCTTTGTCTTACATGCATGAATATGTACTTTTACAGAGATAAAAATATACTTTAACATAAAATAAGATTTAGACACGAAAGTGGTGCATGCAAGCCCAAAAATCGGGTTTTTGGCTCTTTTTCAAGAATATCACTTGCTACCAAGTTCTAAATCTTATTTATTCCTTTAAATCTATGATCTAACACATTCTTGGTGTTAAAATACATTCAAGATGTGTTAGATATGATTCTTAGTAGTTTAAACTTTTTATTCCAACTAGAACTAGTAAATAACATCAAAACACAAAGAAAAAGACGATTTTCGGTTTGTTTTCGGTTTGATCATGGGTTGCCCTTAGTTTTTGACACTTAAACAAGTGTAAGGGAACCTACAAACTAATAAACCTTTTATTGAGGGTTTTAGCCATGGAAAAGGGCATAAAATCCGTGTTTCTACTAGACTTAAAGTAAGAAACAATAAGAATGGAGACTAGAGATGATGATTATACCTTTAGAAGGTTGATTTAGATGGAAGAACACCTTCAAGATGAGATTATAAATTCAAAATATGGCTGGAAATTTGGAGAGTGTAGAGAGAATTAGTGTGTGTTTTCTTGAAAAGAAAGAGAGAAATGATGGTGAGTGTTGGGGAAGAGTGTGTGCAAGTAACAAGAAGTGGGGGAGTGGAATAGACAAGGGGGGGGGGGGGGGGGGGGGGCGGGGGCTGGCCAGATTTTTCAAAGGGGGGGGCTGCATTTTAATTTTTTTTTTTTTTATAAAATGTGTTATATAAAAGTCTCAAAGTTTATATAATTAATTTGTACTAGTTTTGTGAGTTTATAGATGTTTAATTGGGATTTCTTTGCGGTTTAATTCGAGTTACGAATCTTTATTTTTTTATAAGTTCATGACATTCATCATAATGTATTTATTTTACTTATAATGATTTTTGCGAATTAATTAATCGATTTACGGTTGTGATTACCGATTTACTGAAATTTTTCCGATTTTTGTGATATGATAAATATTTTGTGACGACTTATGAAATTTAATTTCATTTGTTTTCTTTGGCACTTTGTAACCTAATTTAATGTTCCTTAAAGACTTTAAAGTTCGCTAAGCAATCTTCTAAGACATTGCGCGATTTCAGTAACTTACGGACTAGATACTTAAGGAGTCGAACCTAGAATTTTTCACTAGGATTTTAGGGTGCTATAAAAGAAATTAAAAGTACTAGGATTTTAATTGCGATGTTGACCTGAGATTTTGACGGTTGTCACATGTAGGACCATAAAGGACAGACCTTTAACAATGAATCAATATAATCAAAAGCTAAAGCGCGGAATTCAATAGCTAACCAAAGTACGTTATGAACCAATATCAAAACAAACAATCACAAACAATTATATTAATCAATGAGACCAATTGTGATTTACAGATGAATGACCAGAGACAAAATACAAGCTGCAAAATTCGTATGTCAACACCTGCTAAAACTGAAACCCTAAAAAAGTATTTATAGGTAACTAATCAGTAACATAGGCGATATTGGTGATATCGCCTATGCGATATTGTCAATATCGCAAAGGCGATATTGCCAATGTCGCCATTACATAATATTATCAATTTAATTACAACTCAAAGCCTAGACCAAGTGACAGACACTCTAAATGTACCAACAGAGCTCGCAAGTATTTATATTCTGGAACTCAACTCGTAAGATTGACTCAACTCACAGTTACTCAACTCGCAGGGTTGAGTCAACTCGCAGAGTTGACCAAAAATAAATAAACTATTTAAATTAAAATAATTTTAATTCCATAAAATAAACAAGTCTAAAATAATAACATTTTTCACTTGTTATTTTCTTAGAACACACATTACATACAAGTCTAAAATCTGAGTATCTTTCACTTGCGATGTAACCAAACAATAATACACACGACAGAAATATAAAATAAGAATAAATGCATAAACGAAAATAAAATAAATAAAACGACAATGATTCATAATAAACATTGGTATTAAATACCCTTGTATTAATGAAACAAAAATAGACTAAAAGTAAAATATAATAAAATAAAATAAAATAAAATGCATCCTAATTGAAGGCGTTAAGAAATTATCGATAGCGGGATCATATTAGAAAGAGACATCCGAACCAATTGTTGAGTAAAGATTCTGAGAAGATTGTTAGTATTCATACCTCATGAAATTCACAATAAGTTACACAAAATCTCACAACTTAACCATTGTTCAACTTATATTTACAAAAGTATAACTTGGTTACCGATCTCCACAGAATATATCATATACATCAAAATGAAGTGATTAATTATCACAGACAGTTCAAGACGATTACCGGTATTATAATCCATATAAACAAAGTTTACATTGATTTCAAAGAAAACTTTTATTATTTGTATGTGTATTACCTAATGTGATCTAAGATATGACATACTGAGAGATCAAGTAGAACACATAACACTGTATCTTTCACATGCAAGATAGAGGTCACTAAATGATGTTCTTTTCGAAACATATGACATACCCTTGAGTGAATATAAAATGTGACAAACATCAAACCCGTTTGGTAGATACTAGTGGTTCTAGATCTGTACTTAGTACAACATAAGATCCCTTAGTATAGACAAAAAAAACTTGAAACCATTGGCAAAACTAAAGGAGTCAGGTCTGTACTTAGTACTATAAAAACACCATTAGTTTTACTAACAGCCATAATTCTTATAATTTGTCTTGACATATTTTCATAAATTCTTGATAACAGTGTATGGTCAAATTTTCTTTCATCAATTAAGACTTATGTCATATGTCATATAGCAAATCACACGAGATAACACACATAAGATTTATTGCTTATTATATGCTCAGATATCAAAGCAGAATTTGCCTACCAGTACATCATATAATAAAGTTGTCTAGATCTAAAGTTTTCAAGCAAATTATAACGTGTGGAGAGAGGTGTATACTAAAATAAAGATAAGTAAAGGCCTGGTTTAAGAGATGTAGAAATGATGTAACTTACTAGAATCTACTAACACATCTAACTCAAGACTTTTGCCTAATGAATGCCATACGCCTTACCCCCCCCCCTTTTTTTTTTTTTTTATAAATAAACATAAACAACTAATAAATATAAACGACTAATTATTACAAAATAACTCTATGGAAGACTAATCCTCTGGATTTCTCATTCCATTTAGTTGCTCCAATTTCTCGAATCGAGCTCTGTCGAACGCTTTGGTGTATAAGTCTGCTAAATTATCCACAGATGGAACCTTAGCTAACTTTATCAAATTCTTCTCAGCACAGTCTCTAATGAAGTGATGTCGAATATCAATATGCTTAGTTTTACTGTGCTTGACTGGATTATTGGTTACTGAGATCGTTGATTCATTATCAATCATCATAGGAGTATTTGTTATACTCAACCCATAATCAAGCAGTTGTTGTTGTATCCACAGAACTTGAGAACAACAGCTGCCAACAGCAACATACTCAGCTTCACATGTAGAAATGGCGACTGAGGTTTGCTTCTTGCACTGCCAAGAGACTAGTCTACCTCCTAGGAATTGACATCCACCAGTTGTAGACTTTCTATTCTGATTGCATCCTCCGTAATCAGAATCAGTGTAAGCCACAAAATCTAAGTCTCCATCAGTCGGATACCAAAGTCCCAGCTTCGGCTTCCCTTTGAGGTAACGAAGAATTCGTTTTAGAGCTTGCATGTGAGATTCTTTAGGAGTAGCTTGATATCTTGCACAGACACATACTGCAAACATTATATCAGGCCTCGATGCTATTAGATACATTAGTGATCCAATCATGGCCCTATAAAGAGTAGGATCCACGTCTCTATCACTCGATATATCTGGACCAATACCATGAGCTTCAGGAATAGGAGTATGAAAAATTCTAGATTCTTCCATCTTAAATCGTTCTAGAAGCTCATTCGTGTACTTAGTCTGATGAATGAAATATCCATCTTTCTTTTGATCGACTTGGAATCCTAAGAAAAATGTCAATTCACCCATAGCTGACATCTCAAACTTGTTCTTCATAACTTGTTCAAATTCACTACACATCTTTTCGTCAGATGACCCAAAGATGATATCATCAACATATACTTGAACAAGTAGAAAGTCTCTCTTTTTCCATTTGACAAAGAGTGTACTATCTATTCTTTCTCTTGTAAAACCATTCTCAAGAAGATAAGTAGACAGTGTTTCATACCACGCTCTCGGAGCTTGATGTAGTCTACATAGAGCCTTATCAAGACGATATACTCTATTTGGATACTTTGGATCAGTAAATCCCGGTGGTTGAGAAACATACACCGTTTCTTTGACTTTGCCATACAAGAAGGCACTCTTAACATCCAGCTGAAATACTTTCATTTTCTTTGAGGCTGCAAATGCTAAGAATAACCGAATTGCTTCAAGCCTAGCCACAGGTGCAAACACTTCATGGTAGTCAATCCCCTCTTGTTGATTGAAACCTTGGACAACTAGACGAGCTTTATTGCGAATCACGATTCCCCGATCGTCTTTCTTGCACTTAAATACCCATCTAGTTCCAATTAGATATTCTCCAACGGGTAGATCAACCAACTCCCAAACTTACAATTTTGTGAATTGAGATAATTCTTCCTGCATTGCCTCTACCCACGAATTTTCCTTCAAAGCTATCTGAACATTCTTAGGTTCAATTTGTGAGATAAAACATGAATATAGACATAGATTTGAAATCCCTGTCTCGTTCATTTCAGCATACAAGCTTGAGTGAGTGGATGTACTAGCTTTAGTTTGATTCCGAGTCAGAACAGGAGAATTTGGATCACCGATGATATTATCAATCGGATGATTCTTATTCAATCTTGTTGAAGTAACGGGTTCGACTGGAATATCATCCTGTAAGTTAGCACCAATTTCCTCCAAAGGTGGTATACCATCATTAGTAGTTGATATCCTTAATTGTCTCAGAGGAGTGAGAATATCATCCACAATCCTTTGAGAAGCAATTTCAGGATCTTCACACTCTTGAGGTATATCATCTTGAGGTTGTTGTGACTCAATAGGAGAGACCACATCAGTATCGACAATAGTCCTAACATCAGACGTTTGAGCGTTCGATGTTGGAGAAGGAGTAGGATCCTCATCTCCTGACAATAAATGCTCAGGAATATCTGAATTACTGACATAGTCACTGAGAGGGACTTTAAATGACTTGAAGAGATCTGAGTAGTCAAATTGCCAATCCAATCCCTTATGCGAGTCATGTGTATAGCTCGTAACTTCAATGTTATAAACTATTTCAACACGTCCCGAAGTTTTATTGAAGACCCGTTTGTTTGGTGAATTAGGCACATAACCTAGGAAATATCCTTCATCAGCCTTCTACCCAAATTTAAGTTACTGACTTGTCTTCAACAACGTACATGAAACTCTAAAGGGTTCAAACCCTTTTAAGTTCGGTTTCTTATTGTTTAAAAGCTCATAACATATTGTCGCAACCCCCAAGACGCGTGGCAGCGGAAGGTATGAGGTGTCAAGGGGGCGCCGACCAAATCAAATATCACAACACAAGAGTTACAACAAACGACCTCTATATGAGACGTTTTCAAAAATCATTACATTACAAGCTTAAAATTTTTCACATAAAACTAGGAGTTCGCATCCGATACATAGAATTACATAACTATTATTACAAAATATAGTAAATGCAATCTAATTCCTTGGTTGTTTCAAAATATGCGACTCGAGCTATTGCTTCCAAAGCATCCTACTGCGGCTAGTCACCTGAGAATACATACTAAAAGAGTCAACATAAAGTTGGTGAGCTCATAGGTTTGAAAACAATTGATATTACATTGTATGGCACGTGTGGAGCGCAAGATTTCCTGTTTGTATCATCCAACAATGATAGTAATGTATTACGAAAATGTAAAAGAGGTGTATATTGTTGCCATGAGCCCATAGTTCGAGCTTAACGGTGGTGTCGGGTCACAATCAAGTGCCACGATCGTGGTGCCTCCCAGCGAGTGCCTAATCCAACACTCGTAAGAACAAATGATAATGCGTCCGTTTGACCAGTTAGCGCGACTAACCCGGACGGGGGAGTCAATCCCAAATAGTACTATTCATTAACATTCACGCTATAACGATACTAACAAACTATGTGTGGGGGACTTTCAGGATTAGTTAAATAACTCATGCAACCAATATATCGTGTTTTGTACTTGCGTTCACATAAAATAGCAGTTGTTAAAAGCAGTTGTATGTATTCTCACCCCTGAGTGGAAATAGTAGAAAAAGGGGCTATGAAACTCACCTGAGATTAGTATGTTATTTAACAAATAACAGCAAGCAATTTGTGTTCCCAAGAGTAATCTTCTAACGCCCTAGACGTATAAGATTGTGTAAGTAGATGTCTCAAAAGACCATCTATAGTGATTGTATAAGTGGAGGGTTAATGTCCACTTAAGCCAATCGTGTAGGTGGAGGGTTAATGTCCACCTATACGCTAGTAGTTCACTTAACTAGTATGTCCATTCTTGTTTGCTTATTCGAAAACGTGTACGACCCGTTGGTGAAAGTTTGTGAAAACATAATGTTGCTTAGTGTGGGAAGTGGGTGAAGCCCACGAATGATGGGGGTCCGGGGGCAGCGCCCCTGGTGGCGGGGTCCAAGGGGTGGCAACCCCTGGTGGGGTCCAAGGGCAAGGCCCCTGGCTGGGGTCGAGCGCGAACAATTTTTATTTCAACTTATATTTCTTTAGTAAAAATGTTTTGATTTTTGGTCATCAGCGACACAAGGCTTGTGTCGCTAATGTGGTGTTGGCGACACAATTTTAGTGTCGCAGAGGTGACAGTTCAAATGTTATAGCGACACAAGGGTTGTGTCGCAAATGTGACTAGCGACATAAGGGTTGTGTCGCAAATGTGACGGTTCGAATGATAGAGCGACACAAGGGTTGTGTCACAAATGTGACGGTTCAATTATTATAGCGACACAAGGGTTGTGTCGCAAAATGTGACGGTTCAATGCTATAGCGACACAAAACTATTGTCGCTAATGACTACTAGGCTTCTGCGACACAGGGTCAGAAACAGATCAGTTTTGTAGATTTTGTTTCGTAATTCAAATGTTTGAGAAAAAATCCAAGAAAAATAAATGTTGTTCCTTAGTATGTTAGGTACTTAAAATAATTTTTACAAAATTTTTAGACAAGTTTAAGTATTTATTAAAATTGTAAGTTTCCACAGAGGACAAAAAGTGGCCAATCAGGAGGCATGCAAGGAGATTGAGTTTCTGGGAAAAATGCGTGCACATTTGGGACAAAGTCATCTCAACCACTATTATTCTTAACAAAATTTCTGAAGTTTTGGCGTTGGTTTCAAGTCGTTTGGACATGTAAATCTCGAGTTATGACTAAAACAATAAGGGACAAGTTTTCTGCCTTTTTCCTAGCCCGTCTACATGATTTTGTAAAAATTATTTCGAGTATCAAACGAGCTCCAAAAATTATGAGACTAGTGGCAAATGAAAGCTAACTTCTTAAACTTAGTTTTAGAGTTTTTAATCGTTCATTTTGGTTAAGTTTTGAGGGAGATATCACCTCCCAAAGTTGGACAAAGTTTCTGGCCGGAATTCATGTAAATTTCTTGAATGTTTTAACATGTTTATAGATGTGTTACAAGTATTATAGATGAATTAGATGTTCTTACAAGCTTGAAGAACCGATCGAAATGGAGAGGAAAGTGAGGAAAGAGCTTGATTCTTGACTTTTTCTTGAAAATGTGATGGCGGCTCGTGGTGGTGGAGTGGTGGTTGATGGTGGTGATGAGGTGGTTGATGGTGGCGGGAAGGTGGTAGTTGATGGCAGATTTTAGAGAGAGAGGGAGAGTAGGGAGAGTGTAGAGAGAAGGTGGAGAAAAATGGGGTTGTGTATGTGTGAAAATGGGAGGTTAGGGGGGGTGTTTTGTGGGGTGGGCTTGGGCCTTATTTGGAGTGGCCTCTTGGATCAGCCCATGCCGAGTTGGGCCTGGCCCAAAGGTGTCTCGGGCTCGTGACTCCTTTTCTCGACTTCGTGTTTCGTTCCCCGTTCGTTTAAACGTTAATTTGTGATTTAAAAAAAAAAAAAAAGTTGATAATTTACGTTGAGCTTTTGTATATACTTTTAATTTGTGAATAATATTCGGGATAAGTAAGTATTCTTAAAATACTAAATTGAGTTACAAAAGTATATTTCGGGTGTTGCTCGGGTGTCGGGCTCGGTTTGTGCGTTTCCGTCGCGTTTGTTACGTTTTAAACAAAACGTCAAAGTTTTTCGTGTATCATTATTCGAAATAATAATATAAGGTATATAACCACTATTTTAACTATAAAATATGATTACGTTATCTATGAAAAGTTTTCACCACCGTCGTATAAATAGTCGGACCACGTCCGGTTGTTTCGCGAAATTACGAATAATTACGAAGGTGTAATTTAAACAATTACGTAAGTGTATATACACATATATACAAATAGTTGCAAATAATCACAAGTACTTAGCCTAATAAAGAACTAAATACACGAAATTAGAGTTCTAGTTTAAGGTAATCATTACCCTAAAGTGTCGGGTGTCACACATGTCTTGTTCTGCTTTTTAACCGTAAGAACCCGATTGAGAACATGACATGCTGTATTCACAGCTTCTGCCCAAAATATGACCGGAAGCCTTGAATTTGCAAGCATAGTTCTCGTTGCTTCAATTAGAGTTCTATTCTTCCTTTCAGCAACACCATTTTGTTGAGGTTCATATGGTGCACTGAATTGATGTTGTATGCCTTTGCTCAAGCAATATACATTCAATGTAGAATTCTTGAACTCAGTCCCATTGTCACTACGAATTCTCTTAACTCTTTTTCTATAGATATTCTCTATTAGATCTAGAAACTCCATAAGAATGCCCAGAGTTTCATCCTTAGATCCCAAAAAGAATACCCAAGAGAATCTAGAGAAATCGTCTGTGACAACCAGACTGTACCATTTGCCACCTATGCTTCTCTTGCTTATGGGGCCAAAGAGATCCATATGTAGCAACCCAAAAGACGAGGAAATAGTGTTCACAGTTTTAGACTTGTGTGGTTTCTTATGTTGTTTTCCTTTCAAGTAGGATATACACTTGTCTTCAAATGCAAAACTCTTCGATGGTACACCCAGAACTAACTCATGTTTTGTTATATAGTTCAATTTACGAAAGTTTAGGTGTGCCATTTTCCTATGCCATAGGAGAGAGTCTGATTCTGAAGCCTTGGATAACAGACAAGTAGACTCCATTGAAGTAATAGAAGCATTCATGTTGATAGCATAAATGTCCTTCTTCCTTGGAGCTTTCATCAGTATCCATTTTTCGAGAATGATAAAACCCGGCTTCAGGATCAAGGCCTCTTTCTCAGTGAAGAGAACAGGATGACCTTTATCACAGACTTGGGAAACACTCACTAGGTTGTGCGTCAGTTCTTCAACATAATTCACATCCTCTAGAGTCAAAGTTCCATTCGAAACTTTTCTTGTCCCAGTAATGACTCCTCCTTTATCACCCGCGAAGTGTACTCTTTGTCTCAGTCCACCTCTGAAGTCTGTCAGTAGACTTCTGGTTCCTGTCATGTGCCTAGAGCATCCACTGTCAACATACCACCAATTGTCATTGTTTCCAGTCTGCTCCTTTTTCTTTTCTGTCTGAACATCAGCCATGTATGCAACGAAGACATCGGGACTCATCTCTTCGGTTGAATTGATGTAGAGCACATCTTCATCGCTCCCTTTGACTTCTGTGTGTGGCACATTAGCTTGAGGTTCCTCATCAGTTGGCATGTAAGAAGTTGATTCAATCGGTTTCTCTTGATCGTCTATCTCAGCCATGAGAGCTTGCTCAGGCTGAGTGGACCAGTCATAGGAACCATCTACTTGCTGAACTACTAAGACTTTGGAAGTCAAAGTACTTCCCGAGTCTTGTTTTGCAGCGCCAGTATCAACCTTCGGTCGTTGACATTCCCTGGCAAAGTGTCCGTAACCTTGACAGTTATAACACTTGACCTTGGATTTGTCGAACCCAGGTCGATTTCCAACAACTCTTCTACCCGTTCGATTCAGGAAATTCTTAACCCTCCTCGACACCATCGCAAGCTGCCACTGGAGGTCCATCTCCTCTAAGTCATCGGGATCTACTTGATCGTAGTCCTCATCAAATTGTGCAGGATCGTTGATCTTCCCTTGAATGTAGTTTTCATAGGAAGCAACGAACGATGCCAGCACAGAGAGTTGCTGTTCAGCTGACTTCACACTCATCGGCATCTTATGATGCCCTTGAGTGGACTTATCAGAGGTAGTGTTCCTGCTTCGTTTTTCACCGCCATCCGAAGCTATGAAGCACATATCCTCGGTCAACATTTATCCGAGTTCATCAATTTTACCAGCAAATAATGCAGTGGTTGAATTGGATGAAGCATTAGTGATACTGGTCTTTCCATGGTATAGACCAGGATTCTGTAGATGATCAGAATCTGTATCTCTCGTCTTTTTAGAGAAATCATAACCCCTTAGCTTATCAATTGCCTACTCTAGGGTCATGGTGGCATATCTCTCATCATTATCTTTTAACATGATACCATACATTTCCCACTTACAAGGCAAACCCTCAATGAATTTTTCGGTTTTCTCCTTGTCATTGTAGAAAATTTTGTGGTCGTCAAGTTCACTCATTAAATGATAAAATCGGGTAGTGTAGGCTTCAAGGTCCTCTTCTCTAAAAGCTTTAAATACCATAAACTGCTTTTTCAGAAGATTACACTTGCCTGCCTTCACCTGAGGGCTTCCCTCACACCTTTTCTCTAGAGCATTCCAGAGCTCTTTAGCTGTGTGAAAGGACTTCAATTGGTGATTGATTTCCTTGGGAAGGCTCATTTTTATCGATGAATGTGCCTTATTATCAATAGTGAATTCTTTCTTTTGATTGTCATTCATTCTGTCGTAAGGCACAATCACAGTTGCATTCCCTACCTCAGCTGTAGGTGTAACATATCCGTTCTTAATGCACAGCCAGATGGTGATGTCGTGGAATCTACAGTAACTTTTGAATATGTCTTTCCACCCATAATAGTCCTCAAGTCTAAGTAGGTTCGGTGGAACATTAGATTTGCCAACCTTGTGTTCCATCTCGATCATTCGACTCAAATCAGACATTTTAAAGTCAAAAATCAAGTTATCTTGCGAATTCAGTAATCTCAGCTCGCAACTAAACTCAATTCGCAAGTAAAGTCAACTCGCAGAAGTCTCAGTTCGCAGGTGAATCTCAGTTCGCAGGTGAATCTCAGTTCGCAGGTGAATCTCAGTTCGCAGGTGAATCTCAATTCGCAGGAAACTCAGTTCGCAAGGGAACTCGGTTCGCAGGAAACTTAGTTCGCACAAGAACTCAACTCGCAGCTGAAACTGAACTCGCAAGAAATTCTCAACTCGCAAATAACAGTAACCCTAATCTCAACTCGCAAAACGGCGCCTCGAAATCTGGGAACTGAAACTTTTTGGTATTTTACGAATAAATCAGTAGATTTCGTTCGTAAAACAACCCCAAAGTTGTTATATAACCAAAAACCTTGTAAGCACAACGTTTCTAAGCCCGAGAGCTCTGATACCAATTGTAAGGTCGCTAGATCTTGGTTCGATAACGGATTATCTTTTAGGTATTGAGGTGCGGAACCCCTCAATACTTAAGGTTTTAGGCTTATATAACTAATCTATCAATTAACAAGCTTCGTTTTGATATTAACTTGTGTTAAACAGTCAAAACCGAGCCTATTTAATAATAGCTTTTATATCAGCACGAAATACGAGGAGAATATTATAATATTTGCTGTGCGTAATAGTGGCACGGATATCGAGAAATGTGCAGCATTTAAATATATATATCTGGTTCAACTCGCAGGCCATGGGCTTTGCGAGTTGACTCAACTCGCAGCCCATGGGCCTGCGAGTCCAGATGGACTGCGAGCCCCAATCTCAGCTCGCAAGTAAGAAAGCTGCGAATCCAGATTCTCATCTCGCATGTTTTAACCTGTGAATTGAGATAGGCTCTGCGAGTTGAGATCTCATCTCGCAGGTTATTTGACCTGCGAGTTGACTTCTCATTTCTCAATTCTGACTTTAACTTGAAATCGATAATTGTCTAATAACATTTAACAAATAATAATAACAAGTTAATATCATATATTTACGAGTCTAAACCAATTATACAATATTGATAATAAATACACTAGTCCTATTACAAGCTAGATCTGTTGTCACAATAACATGTCCCAACAGGGCTTGACTCCTAGCGTATTCCAAACGTATTACAATTCTTTTTCACGTACCCTCTCTAATTAATTACTAAACTAATAATAATTAATTCTTAATCTAGAGAGAGGAGGCTTAGAGAGAGAAACAACTAAGTTGAAAGTATTATTGAGTGGATTAGGATGATTTGGTTGAATGAGGAGGTTGGTATTTATAGGCAAGTTCCCGAACCGTATTTTGACCATCCGAACCGTATTTGACCTTCACAAATTCGACCCGTATTGCGAACCGAATCAAGATGCAAGATTTAAGTATAGACGGGTGTCGCGAGCCATGAAACGGTTCGTTTGTTTCGTATACGGTGGGTTTGAGCCGTTTACGGTTCAAACTGAGCCGTATACGGTTCGCGCGGCCCGTATTTGCGAGGTCGTGGCTCTTGTGTGCGGGATCGTGATTCGTTCTTGCTTGTTTTCGCTCTAACTTCTTCGTTTCTCGTCCGTTTTTAGCGATTCTTGAACCCACGCGATCGTAATCTTCTAATCTTTAGTTTGAGCTTGATAGATGATAATTACATAAAATTATTAAATGGTTGGTTAGATCACGAGCGAAACGCCTTGTGTTGAATTTGTTCTTTTTTCTTCATTTTTCGCCCGTTTTTGTTGAGTTTTGAAACACCGTCTTCGTAATCACCTAATTAACACTATAAAGCAAATAATTGTAATATTTGGGTTAAAATGATAATTATTTAATTAAAGTAGGTAAGATAACGTGGGTAAAAACGTGACTTTTTACTCGTTATCACTCCCCCTGAACAACAGCCTGCTGACCAGTCGTTGAAGGACCAGCGAGCTCACTTTCTTTCGGAGCGGTGGGATCATCGTCTGTATCATCTCGTCTCTTCTTCGCCAGTTCATCCTCTCTGCAGGACTCCGTATATATTAATATCTCCCCCTGAGATGGCTTGTCCCTAAGAAGATGTGTAACCAAGCGGTCAAGTCGGTCGATCTGCATTTGCTTATCAGCTACATCATCTACCAAAGTAGTATTGGTTTTGAGCAGCAGTGAGTAAGCTTTAGATTATTCAATCAAATTTTGAGACAGAGTGGTGGGGACAGCCTCCAACTCTCGAACCCTAGACTCCAAGCTGAGAATGCGTGCAGAATCAGTCATAGGTGAGGATGAAGGAGCATCAGTAGTGGTTGATGGAGGCGTGGTAACAGGTGGTTGCAGTTTCTTAGCTATGTCAGTAGCTACATCTGTCAATAAGCAAGCTGCAACCCTACTGGACTTTGTGGTCGGATGTGAAGAGGGGCGTACAAGAGCAGCCATCATCTCAGCCTCAGAAGGCATTGAAAGTGATTGAGTGGGAGCAGCTGAGCTGGAAGCAGTTTGCTTAGCACGCTTGCGAGGACGAGCCACAAGTTGAGCCTCATCTTCATCTTCATCTTCATCTTCTTCAACAAGAATGAAGTCCGGATCCTGATCGGCGGCTTTTCGTTTTGTTTTCAGTGCTGGATCCATAATCAACTTGGACCCTTGACGTATCATCCCAGCCGGAATCCCTGATATAGAACCGGATGGACGAGTCTCATCATCCTCAGAATTAGAATCAGAATCAGAGTCAGAGGCAGCATCGCCATCACGTCCAGACGGACCAACACCACCAGATGTCCCAGCAACTGGAGGCTGTTATGAAGTACTCGGACCTTCAGCCAAATATTGATCTATATCGCGTAAGATCAGATCATTGGCATCATCATGTTGTACCAGCACATCTTGCACCAGTTGTGCAGCAACTTCAGGATTTACCTGTGGCCCAGGTTGGCTTACCTGATCTAAAACATCCTCTATCAGTTCTTGTGGCGTAGGTGCGACTTCAACCACATCAACATCCAGCCAACCATTATTCGGTGGCGCTACATACTGAGGATTGATCAGAAAGCCAAATAATTCAATTAACTGGGGCTGCATGTCAAAACGTCTCGAGGTATGCATAAACATCGCATTATACCCTCGTAGCCCTATAGTATCCACATAAAGATTTGATTGAATGACCGGCAGGTCAGGAATACTAGCCCGAATAATCAGCATGCAGAATCTCGGATAGATCATAAACTGTGATCTAACAACCCCCGTTATCTGTCGAACGAGTTCCCCGAAAATATAATCCGAAAAAATTTATGGTTTGTTGTAAACTAGGGACAGTACTGCTGATAGCAGTGAAGAGCTCAGCTTATCATATCCTCCCTTCTTGGGACCAAAATCGTGACCAAAACATGCCACAAAAATCTCCATTTGCCGAACACTAGGGCTTTAAGGAACTGACGTCCTCTCATGAGCCCGACATAGCCCATACGTGCTAGTGCCCCCTCAATGAAGTCCGAAGGAAACACTGTTGGACCAGCTTCTCGCTCAACGGTGCCCAACTGTAAAATGTTCCGAAGATCGGTGGAAGAGAAGACTACAGGGCGATCATTAACCCTCATCCGAATGACTTGAGGATTCACAACTATATCATACTCGATGTTATCCCAGAATTGGGATAATAGGCCCTATGATAATGCCGGTGACTCAGTGATAGCATATTGAATTCTTGAACGAGCCAAGAATGTGAAAATCCGAGCCACACGAGAAGCACCTCGTGCAGTGACGTCTAGGTCAACCAACACGTTGTGATGAGCTGCAAATTGTCTAGCCATATCTGTAATGTAGAACTCACACAAAGGACAGACAATTCGTTTAACATATATTGATAAATTTATATAATCTACGAATCGTAATTGAACGATTAAGTTGTAAAAATTAATTAACAATTATAGTCGTTAATTATATATATAATCAATAAGTCTAATAGTTTTCTTAACCTTCTACAAAAAGTCTCAAGTTAAACATATAACTTATTACTAAAAGTCGTGAGTCATATATACAAGGCATATTGTTTTACATGTGCACATTTAAGTCCACACGACTAACCATATAAAATATCAACTTATAACTCATAATCAAGTGATTAATCGAGAGTTCGTAAGTTAAAATAAGTAGTCAACTCGCAAGTCAAATCACAAAAGCAATTCAACTCGCATATCAAGTTAATCCGCAAGCTGACTCGCAGGTCACTCGCAAGACAACTCAATCCACAAGTTAACTCGCAAAATACTTTGAGTGTCAACTCGCAAAGTCAACTCGCAAGAGCGGTCTGCGAATTGAGTTTCGAACTCAACTCGCAAGATGAACTGTCCTTGTGACGTCAAATTAAAATTAAAATTTAGACAAGTTTTAGGACAAGAGAGTTATGCCATTTTGTACTATAAACAGTGATTAACATAACCCCTAAGGATTCTTGTTAGTTTGAGCACTATATCATAGTAATTTGATCAATTTTAAAACAAAACCATCATATTATAAATACGTCGATTTTGAGTTAATTAGACGGTGAAAACTGACGATTTATACCTCAAAATGATCACAATGTAAAAGTGGTTACAATGTATGGAGTGAAAACGTCGTTTGCGTACTGAGAATCACGAAAATAAAAGGAAACTATATGTTGCTCGGTTTGCTAAATCTCAATTCGCAGAGTGTGTAAGGTTAGTTCGCAAGTAATAAGAAGGTTGACCAGTGAATTCGCAAGCTTTTATAGGTGTTTGACTCAATTCGCAAAGGATATTTAGTCAACTCCCAAGCCTGAGTCAACTCGCAACCTCTTTGTCAATTCGCAAGTTTGACCAAGAACGCGAAATTTTGAACTTAGTATAAATTTAATCCCACACAATACATACAAGTCTAAAATAAGATTATTTTTCACTTGTTTTGTAACCATAGGTCAACACGAAAGAATAAATTAATGAATAATTTAATGCCAAAGGGTAAACCATAAGTACTACAAATAAATATTCAAAATAAATAGTGGTATTAAGTACCATTTTATTAAGGAAACAAAAAGAGAAACAATACATATTGTGGGCGTTAAAAATGTATCTCCAAAGGGATCATATTAGAGAGAATACTCTATACGTTATTATTTATTAATATGTCTAAGAAGAATGTTAGTATACATGCTTCATGAAATTCACAATAAGTTACACAAAACAGACAGCTTAACCATTTATCAACTTATATTTATGAAAGTATTACTTGGTTACCTTGCTCCACAGGATATAACACGTTTATTTACCATACTTGTACAGTAAGTGAGAACGAATGATTCATTAAAATGATCATGCAATTATCATAGACAGTTCAAGATGATTACCGATACTATGATCATCATAAACAAATAATACATTGATTTCCAAGCAAAACCTTTATTGTTAGTATGCATGTTAACTAGCGTGATCTAAAATATGCCATACTAAGAAATCAAGTAAAACACATAACATTGTATCTTTCACATTCAGGGTAGAGGTTACTAAATGATGTTCTTTTCGAAACATATAACATACCCTTGAGTTATTTTAAAATTGGACAAACATCAAACATACTTTGAAGATACTAGTGGTTCTAGATCTGTACTTAGTACAACAGAAGAGCCCTTAGTATAATCAAAATAAGTTTGAGACCATTGGCAAAACTAAAAGCTTCAGATCTGTACTTAGTACAACAGAGTTACCAGTAGTTTTGCTAATAGCCATTTTTCTAACTATTTGTCTAGACAGATATTCATAGATTCTAGATAACAGTGTATGGTTATACTATCATTCAGCAATTAAGACTTATGTCATACATCATATAGCAGATCACACTGGATAACACACGTGAAAGTTATTGCTTATTAAATGCTCAGAAATCATAGCAGAATTTGCCTACCAATACATCATATAATGAAGCTGCCCATATTTAATTTATTCGAAGCCCATTATAACTTGTGGAGAAAGGGGTATAATAAAATAAATATAAGTAAAGGCCTGGTTTTAAAGATGTAATGTTAATGTAACTTACCGGAATCTACTAACACATCTAACTTAAGACTGTTACTTATTTATTGTTAAGCATATTCTCCTAATGTACTATCATTTCCCAGCAGATAAACACTTAACTGTTGCAAAAAGAACACTATAGTAGTTCTTTTATCGAAGGCGATTCCCCCAGGTAATAAGCAAATTAATGCTATACGCCTACTCCCCCCTTTTTTTTTTTTTAAATAAAAATAATTACTAACTATTACGTAAGTACCCTTTGGAAGACTAATCATTCCGGATTTCTCATTCCATTCAGTTGAACCAATGTCTCAAATCGAACTCTGTCGAAAGCCTTGGTGTATAAGTCTGCTAAGTTATCCACGGATGGAACCTTAGCTAACTTGATTAGTTTCTTCCCAGCATAATCTCTAATAAAGTGATGTCGAATATCAATGTGTTTAGTTTTACTGTGCTTGACCGGATTATTGGTTATGGAGATCGTTGATTCATTATCAATCATCATAGGAGTATTTGTAATGTTCTACCCATAATCCCGTAGTTGTTATTGAATCCACAACACTTGAGAACAACAGCTGCCAACTGCAACATACTCAGCTTCACATGTAGAAATTGCTACTGAGCTTTGCTTCTTGCATTGCCAAGATACAAGTCTACCTCCTAAAAATTGACATCCTCCGGTAGTAGACTTTCTATTCTGATTACATCCACCATAATCCGAATCAGTATAAGCAACGAAATCAAAGTCTGTGGATCCCATAAGGGTGATCTTTACTCAAATCATAAGGTTAATGAAGACAAGAAGACAAAGCAAAAGATATAAAGTTTGTAATAAATGATAATCAAATGAAAACAAAACTTTATATGCACCAATCCCCAAAATATTCTCAACAAAATCAGTGTAGCAGCCAAATACAGAGAATAAAATGATTGGAAAATGTCTTACCCTAAATATCTATAACAAGGGTATTTATACTAAACTGTCTGGCCGTTCTGCGACACAAGCCTTGTGTCGCAGATGTCACAATTGCGACAAAAGCACTGTGTCGCAACTACAACTAGTGCGACACAAGCACTGTGTCGCAGTACACAGAAAATGTAATTATTCTAAGTCTATTACATACACAGACACATTACAGACTTGGCCAACTGACAGACACTCTAATATGTATCAACAAACTCCCCCGTGTCTTCAACTTGGTCTTCAAGATCTTCGTTCAAACCCAGCCTGCTGGGAATACACCGCCAGCGTGTATCCCATGTGTCACACAAACATTGACAATCCTCTGATATTGAAGTGCGATCTTCTTGTTCACAGCATTCTTCTCGTTAAAGCGAATCGGATTGTCAAACAATTTTCTCAAGTCCTTTGATGACATGTTTATCAAGCTCATAGGATCAAACACTCTAAGCTGAGCTTTCTTCAAACCATACAGCGAGTTCCTCTCTGGTTGCTCTATATCAGGAACAAAAACCAAAACCGCTTCACCGGTATGAGCATCCAGTTCCCAGTAATGAAATCTTCTCAGAAAGTCCAGGGGAATTGTTTCCAGAGGAATATTCTTCAAACAATCAGCCGGAGGATACCTCATTCTGCATATCGGCTGTTTGGTCACCGGGTCTATCCTTTTCTTATGGATATACCTAGTTCCCAAAGTCGGTTTGATGAAGTTATATCTCTTTGTGCGTATCTCTCGCTGTAGAGTGGTTTGGATATAATTAGCACGGTCATTTCTGGACGGATTTATCAAAGAGAGCTGAGCAAGACGATTTACTTCTCCTTTTGGCAAAGTGCTCAGCTTGGTGAATGATCTTTTGAAATATTGGATACCATCAAGTCTCTTGATCATGAAAACACCATTGGATACCTTCCAACTCTTTATCAACCCCGTATACACCCCACTAACCTTGTATGATTTGTAGGTGACCGGCACTTGTTTCCCATCTTTTCCGTGCGGCCACCATTTAGCAAGTCTTTCATCTTTGGTCTCAATCGATTCATCATCAGGAATAGGAGTCTCCAATGTTCCTTCATCTTGAGTCTCAGAAATATTTTCAGTTTCGTCTTCAGAAGAATCTGACTCAATAATTGGAGCATCTTCATAGAACTCATCATCATCAAGCTCTTCCTCCTCAACCTCAAAATCAGCATCTTCTTCAAAGTTATCACTATCATTTTCGGAATTGACTTCGTTTATCATGCGTTGAATAAACGAGAGGTCTTCACAAGAATAATCAACTGCTAACGGTCTCGGTTGGCCAGGAATCCGATGCACAGGAAAGTACTCTAAAGAAGGTATTTGTACATCATCAGATCCAGACTCTGACCCCGGTCCTATTGGTTCTATTGATGGACCGGCGGGAACAGACTCCCCCGACCAATAGACCGGGTCTCAAACTCCCTAAACCTATCCTCTAATTTTGTGATTCTAGACGTTTGAGCTTCAATTAGGGGCGGCTTGTGACTGAATGAGATTGGCTTGATCATGCACACTCTCCATCCGATCCAAAAGTTGCTTTATAATTCATGATGAGGATGCACAGGAGTCATGAACCTC